>PDGT01000036.1:509138-718314 GCA_003671415.1 Megathymus violae
GTAATAGATATATACAATTATGATAATAATATGATAAACAATAAATAGTTGGAGAACAAAACTTTATCTGTTATATAAATATTTATTACCAGGCTCTGAACACCTTTACTGGAGTATTACTATAGTATATACGTATAGATATATTAAACATTTGATTCAATAAAAAATTAAAAGAAATTAATATTTTTCAACTTATATCTACAACTTTTACAATAACAAAGAACAATATTCCCACCGATAATACTAAATAAATACGACACAACTCAAAAAATTTAATAAGTTCTTTCCTGTCTACACTTTGCTATACCAATTCAGGGATCTGTTAGAGGGCTGTACCCTGTAATCAATAAATGTATCATCTATACTTATTATAATATTGCACACTATCATGTATCTGCTTCGCAAGACGTCGTGAAGGAATATCTGGCTCTTGTAACCATAACATAGCTTTAGTGCGAATTATGATGTCAATCGCTCAAGTTGTTCAAAAGTGTTACGACAATCACTAAAAGATGCTCCAAGCGATTATGTTATAAGTGTAGACAAAACAAGCGACATGATATTATATCGGTATCTAAAGTAAATTGCGCAGGGCTATAAATATTCTGTCTAAGAGGAAGGCGGGAGATTAGGGTGCACAAAGTTTTGTTTTATTCAAATGATGTAACCCTTTTACGAGCAAATCGATGCGGTGGGTCGGGCTGGGATGCGATAATTAAAACCTCTACACCGAGTGACATTTATGCTGATGCGAGGATTCTGGCTTAATGAACGAGGGCGGGCTCTTTCTATGAGGCCCCTTAATTAACATTTTCCATCCATGATCAGAGTTATACCTTTTTTATGTTTTACGGAATTGAGGAGACCCGCTGCGCACCCTATGTTGACTAATCGTTGTAACCTATGGATACCATACCTATACGTAATAATTTTATGTACATTATAAACTCTTAATAGAATTGTGATATCCAATTCATCTGACCAATTCATTTTTATGGAGAATTAATTAAGTTGAATCGACTATTTATTAGCGTACAATAAAATTTACACTCTGCAACTATAACTTAAATATTAAATGATTGACACATACATCACATAAGTGGTTGCAGTTTTTTTCTTTAAACAAATGAGGAGGAATTAACTGAAGCGCATTAATCGTAGCTGGCCCCCAAAACGCTTCTTACCGTAGCAGGGTTACGCAAATAAGTCCACGGCATATTTAGAATACCCAGTGGTTATCTCGCCCTAAACATATTGTACAAAAAATATTTAATTCCTAATATTTTCACATTTTCCCATATTTTTACCAAAATATAATTTTATAAATTTCGCAGTAGTATTAAAAAAAAATATTATTTTAAGCAGACACATTTTATTATTATAATAATGAAGATGCAAATATCGCCGCTTTAATAACACGTCCTATAAACGAAGTTACAAAAAAGTTTCTCCATATAAAATGACGACTGAAACGAGTCGTTATATATTTGACAAATGTATGGAAGTACACACACTTCCATGATTATCTAAACGCCGTTCGATCTAATCTAACATTTGATCTTCATAGCTATTCACTACTACTATGAAATACAACCACACTGAAAAAAGAAAGAGATAAGTTAGTACACAACTTTAAATAGTGTAATCACTTTCATTATGCAACAAATAAGGTTTGTTTACAGTAAAATCAATTGTTTTACAGTATGCTGTCCAATGGGGGAAAATTGTCCCTCTGCTGGACTTTTAAAATTCATTAAGCCTTTAGCATTTTATAATTATGCCATTATACAAATTTTATATGCCATTATATATATTTCATAATTATGCCATGGTCGATTCTGTTGGAGATCGCTGGGCTCTGTAGTACACAGTTTAATTTTGAAGGTATTCACACTAATCAGAGTGGTGGTATTACGGACGTCTACAGGTGACGGTTGTCGGCATAAAAGTACATAATATCATAGTGATTACTTATCTAGCTAGCTAAATAAAATATTAATTACCTAAGAGAGATATTGCAGGTACGATAATATTTGTATAGCGGGTACATTGAGAGTCCAAGATACTAAAAACAATAGCCAGAACTATGAACACGAGGTTTATCAATATAGATAACAATAAAGCGTACATAAATAGTGTTGCCGTCTCTGGTATGTTCTGAAATGTTAAAACGTTATATATAGATTAAAAATCTCAATACGCCTCAATAGTGAAAAATACAAATCACTCATATAAATTTCCGCACCAATATTTTGGTATTGAAGCTGGTAAAATACGCTCACAAAAAGTCTAAGTACAAATCATGTTTTTAATTCTCATTCAGGTGTCTTGGCATTTTGATATCAACAAAAGCGGTATTTGCCGTCTTAGGCAACGTTACACCGTAATTCTGGTAGATTCCGCTGAGCAGCATTCAGGCGGCGGAATTGGTACAACTACTCGGCAAGACCGATATATGCAACTGACTGCAATATGTCAGGCGTCGTTTACCACCCGCGAGATAAGTTTAAGGTTACAGAGTTCAAATGGTATTGTTTACTCCCAAACCGTACGAAATTGGTTGCATGAATACGGCCTACGAACACGACGCCCTATCAAGTGCCCACCTATACGATGTTGAAACGAATAGTGTAGGGATCACATTATATAGACCCAGGAGCGATGGGATAAAATTTTACTCTGCAATGATTCTCCATTTAAGATTAGGCCTGATACAAAAAGGGTAAGATTGTATCGTTGTCCCGGAAATTCTTTGTTTGAGGTGCGTCTAGGAAGTTAATTCTTATAGTGGCTCAACAGTTATGATAGAGGCAGGTATTATGAAGATCAGACAAACTGAGCTCGTTTATATAAAAGGAATGATGAACGCTGGAAATTACGTTGAAGAAGTTCTTTGTCCTTACGTCCGTCCTTGGCACAAACCCTTTATACCGATTTCACGTTCATGTATGACAATACTCGTTCGCATATAGCTTTGCGGACCAGTGAGTACTTGGCAATGGAAAACATCCGGGTGTTACCCTGGCCTGCATAATCACCAGATCTCAAAACCAACAAGCATGAATGTACCAGAGAGTGTTTTAGAGGACTTGGACAGAGTGAAAATAACCCAACCGCTGAATGTTTTGCTAAAATTACGTAGGGAGCGATTGCCCCTGGATAACACAAACAGTCCCATCGATTCTATGATTTATCGGTGCCGAGAAGTTTTGAACAACAGAGGAGTCCACACTGTGTTTTAAATTATATAATTATTATACAATAAATTAATTTTATTTAGCAATTTCATTTTCTTGTTTAGGTTACCTTAGTTTACACTTCGTATGAACACACATGATATTGTTAATTTATGTTATTACAAGAACAATAAAAAAAATAGTTGTAGTTTCTACATCAATAACGCACTAAAATTTAATTAATAAAATACAAACAGATAATGTGAAAAACCGTGCTAAAATTTAATTTTGTACAGGTTGCTTAGATTTTTTTTCATGTGTGTATATTACGAGTACATTTTTTTTAAATAAAATAAGTTAATGCTTGCCTACAATCCCACCTGATGGTAAGTGGTTGATGAAGTCTAAGATGGTGAACGTACTAACTTATAATAGCCTATTCACTCTCCTCTTGAAGACTCCCACATCGTTTGTATATGAGGTATGTATATGAGGCATTATAAAAACAAGGAAGTGATGAAAAACAAAAATGTTTATTAATCCAACAGGCAGGTTCACTACCATATGGTTACTTATTTATTTCAGCCAGTTAATTCTCAAAATTTAATTGATATTAACTATGCTATGTAAAGTTTGACCAGTAAATGAGACATAGATTACCTTTATGATTCCACAAAGGAACACTATACTCGCTATAAAAGCGATTACATTGGCTGCCAACATTACATAAGTGACTATGTTCATAATAGTCTTGTATGCACCACCATTTTCTCCACATGATATGTAGTACGAAGATGCAAAGGAAACTCCGAAGTTAATCTGTAAATCAATAAGTTTATTAATATGGCAGTATCAAACGTTAAATAACCTAGGGTATATTTTTTATAATAAATGTAATTTATGTATTATGTATATGTGTTTATAATGTTATGTGTAATGTAATTAGATGTAAGCTTAAGATTTGGAACGAGCATAACTACATACAGATTTTCGTCTGAAATTTGTAACTGGACACAGAACCAAAATCTCATCAGCGATAAAAATTTGCTACTGTTGAGGTACACGAGGCCTTATTTGTACATATCGTCGGGAACAACAACCTCTGAACCGAATGAAAGTAATGCACGGAAGAAATTGCTTGAACAGTAAGCCAGTATCACTTTTATTAATTCAGTAGACCATTTTTAGGCTCCAAAAGATCATTATTAATGTTATTTTTAATATACATGCATCATAAAAAATTTGGAAGTAATTCTTTTAACAATCGTAAAAATGCAACAAAATTTCGTGACGATTTATTTGTGTTGACAAAACTGTATTCAGGAGAAGTCCGACAGAACTAATGCCTTTGATTCTAACAGTTTATGAAAAGAAAAAACCATGATTGAAACATACCATTGTGAAGATAGCAATTAAAATGGATCCCCATTTGAGACTAATACATAAGCAACAGGAATCCACCTTTGGTAAACCACTAAAGATTGACATTATTTAATTTAACTTTATCAAGTGAACTGGAAATGTGACTTGTACAGATAGAAAGATGACAGCATGGGAAGTAAATGACATGGCTCCGAGTAAAAAAGGCAAAAAAACGTCCCACAGATATACTATTATTTATTTATCGAAATAAAAAAACTCTCAGAAAAGCCAATATATGGTGACAAGCTTTTGAGTTTTAAGATATTGTGGCAAAGTGAAAGAAATGTGGCTACTAGTAGTTATGAAATTCAAAATTCTACTTAGCTATTAAATATAAATCCTCTTTAATATAGATTAATATCAAAGAGTCGCCTTCATCTTGGATTTTCACATATAACTCTGCTTTTTAAGTCGACTCCGATGTTCTGAACGATGGGACACAAATATAGGACCTTTCCATGTGTACCGAAACGAATAAAAATAAAAATAACGCGTGATCACAACGGACGATACTATCATTTTTACTTGCAATAAAAGACATATTTGTTGCAGCTAAAAACTGTTGAAACAATAAATCATAATGTAAATAAGTGTTTGCAAAATTTTGCACCTGCAACCATGCAACCGAATATTCGGGTTAAGTTAATAAAAATGAAAAGCATAAAATAATATTTAATGTTATTATTAATTATTATGTAACACATTATAAAAACATTTTGCTGTACTATTAAAATGTCAGCTCAAGTTCTTCAGGTTTAATCAAATTATGTAAAATGCCTTAATCATCGCTCATTTCATCTCTATATGTGTTTATGACAAACACGAAGTATATCCACACTGAAATACAATACAAATTTTGTAATAACCTACAGTTTGCATTGCCAAATTTGGATTGCCTATTGTGGAGATGGTTACTTATGTTGTATTCATTAGTAACAATTGTATTGTTAGGTACTTAATAAAGCTACGTAATTTAGTAATATTGACAAGAACACTTTTATTTTTATGCAATGTTTTAATTATTTTATCAATAACTTCGTAGTATCCGATATGATAAAGAATTTCAATATTTTTATTATAATTTTGGGTTTCATGCTAATTAAAACTACAATTTGTAAGCGAGGATGTCTTCAATTTGACAGACACACGAAATAAATTTTAAATAAATCATGCTTTTATGTGATAAGTGTATCTACTTCCAAAGTAGGAATGTCAGTTAACAGAATATTAAAATAATAATTATTCTAATTTTACAAAAAGTAACTGCTCTCTTCCTTCCATTATTGAAGCATCTTGCTGAACAACGAACAAGGCAATGACATTAAGTCCCTTCTTTAAGAGTTCGCTTTATACGTATACACCTACGTTGGTCGCATTTTTTCCTCTATCTTGTTTTACACCAGCCCCTTTATGAAAATCAACTGTAAAATTATTTTAATGTGTCTCGTCTATAATGTTAGAGAACCGTTTGTTTACTAAAGGCAAGTTTATGGCTTTCTTCTTTGCTCTCAACTCCTGGTACTGCAAATTTGCATGACACTTCTTATACCAGAATCTGACTCTGCCGTGTTGACCACTTATCGTCATGTCCGTCTATTCCTTTCCTGATTTCTACCATAAAAAGAAACCTGATATTCTTTTTAACAAAAATAAATATTCACTTACTTACAAAATATACTATAAAATTTAACACTTCTCCCTGAAACCCACAGTCGTTGATGGCTCCTTGCAATAACTGAATGACAGCAAAAACTATCGACACTATTGCTGTTATTAGAGCACAACAAATATAGGTATCCGCTGCGAGAGAGTTTGGCTGTAAACACATTTTAAATTAGCATGAACATGTGTTAGCATATAATGAGTGTGCAATTTGTAGTAGCAGTTGTAGTAAATCTTAATCGCAGTTCCAGTGAGTAGTAGTCCGATGACATGATGATAAATGGGCATTGGTTCCTATGTATCATACGTTGTACACAACGTATAGACAGCAGGAGAAGAGTCGCCAATATGACATGTCGTAAAAAACATCATGTACCGCTCAAGAATTACCTCGTTAGGAGAATGATTCCACAGTTTTCATACAAATAAGATTCTGAAAATCGATTTATGAACAATCGCTCAAATCCAATTGATGGTACTTAAAAATAACTTAAATCGGATGATGTTTTCTTTTGTCTAAAAACTTAACTAAGGCACCTTTCGTAGTACATTTTTTGTAATTAGAATATTTGTTTCGAACTTCTTTATAAATTTTAGTAACATGTTAAACATAACTTTAATATATTCAGTTACGCTTATCCGAATGTTTTCATTATCAATAATGAAACAAAAAAACATTAAATTTTATAATGTAATTTAAATTATTAAGTTGTAACAGAATACTTACTTTAAAAAAGATGCTTAAAAGCAAAATGAAACCACTAGATAATAGCAATATTTCAAAGAGAAAAAACAAATACAAGAATATATAGAGTGGAATTAGTATTGGACTGTTGTATTTATATAAGGATTTACATTGTGGTTTTGAAATAATAGCGACCCTGTGTGTGCTTGATATCTGAAAAAGAGAATATTGAAATACACTTACACAAAGAAAATAAATACGTATCAAATAATACAAATACATATAGGTATGTGAGAAGTGATACAATATTTAACAATGCAGTGATTGATATTATATATAACGAGGTATATCACGAACATTGATAGATGATGAAATAAAGCTGAAGTATACAGATATTGGCCGTGAAACTTAAGGTGGAAAAATCAGTACATAGTAGACAGGAAATGATAAAAATGTAACAAAAAATTAACTTTATTGTATACCGCAATAACACCAATAGTATCATCCTACTATTAGCACTTCAAGCCCATCAGTGAGATAGTTGAGGATAGTATATTGAGCATCATTTAACATGTTGAGTATAAATTGTATTTTAAAAATTCAGCACTATTACATATTGAGTTAAGGAACTATGACTGGATATTTCAACTATTTTACTTGAGCGATTTTGGGATCATCTGTGCCTTGTGCCAAACAGTGAGCAATAATCGACTCAATACCATGAGATGCTAGGTGATAAAAAATTGTATAACTGAGCGTATATATGTAATGACTACATAAAAACACTTACCATGCCTATTATAATGATTGTAATAGCAGCACATTTTAAATTTCTTGTGCAAAAGCAGAATCTTTCTATTTTTGGAAAAAATGGAAACAATCCCATAGTCCGAAAAGATTTAAAAACTTATGAACATATGTTTATATAACAAAATTTCAATTATATGTATCGATATTAAATTGTTGGATTTTCAAGATTTAAATTTGACATCTTTTGATAAAATTAAATCGACGCTTTGTAATTTATTTGATAACAGAGTTATAGATTAAAAAAGTTACAGATTACCTGTAGGATGTTTGTAGATCTTTGTACTATTTCTTGTTTTCCAGTGAAAATGACAAAAATTATGTATTATATATACAGGTTATTGTCACTAGGTAGTTTTTTCAAATAACAAAAAATATAGTAAAAACTTTAACCTCCCATTGA
Source organism: Megathymus violae (assembly GCA_003671415.1). Taxonomy (NCBI): domain Eukaryota; kingdom Metazoa; phylum Arthropoda; class Insecta; order Lepidoptera; family Hesperiidae; genus Megathymus; species Megathymus violae. The sequence continues at coordinate 517,294 of PDGT01000036.1, forward strand.
AATTGCGTTGCCAATTCAAATATAGATGAGACTAAAAAACATTGATTCTGTTTCAAAAATAATCGCGATATACCGACCCAAATTATTTACATCACTCCCTATTAGAGGTAAGAATATGAATATTAACTTTTTTTTTGTTTGAGGGTGTACCTAATCCCGTTTGGTCTCACCTCAGTTTGAAGAAAAAATTTTTTTTAAACAGAATTAGTTATTGTTTGATAGCAATCCCATTTGATGGAAAGTGGTGATGAATTCTAAGATGTTGAACGCACTAACTTATAAAAGCCTATTCACTCTCCTCTTACCATCACCACACCTAACCAGTACCACACCTAATGATGAATAATAGGAGACGAAATCAAGAAGTTCCCCGTTTAAAATTGGTTCTTTTTTTGTAAAAATGTTTTGTGTCACAATATTGTTTAAAATGTACCTATTTGTATTGGGGGAATATTTCTTATTATTAAATACCTTACGAAAAAGAAAATTATTAGTTAAAAAAGTAAAATAGTTTTATTAAAAGTTCCAGTATAACTAGTTCACTGTTTAAAAAATATTATCTTCCGCTTTAGAGCAGCTAGTATTATGTCCTTTTGATTCAATGCTTCCCTTAGGTAAGAATTCTATTCTTCGTTACGATGATTTTCGTCTGTAGGAATTAACTACTATTAGAAAGTAGGTCCACACTGAAAATGAAAATTAAATTTAAAATTTTACTAAATTCAGTACCCCAATCTTAGATGCTAGGTCAATGAAGTAACTATAAGTTGTCCTGAAACATGAGCGAGGTTGTGGACGCCCGTGATAATATGACCATAGGACCCACAGAAAATGGAGCCATGACACCCAAACTGAAAATTAAATTGTATTCGTATATGTCCCATACATGATTATAATTATTAGCTTAACAAATTTTGTATGAATTTGTAATAAAAATATGAAAACGTTACACACAATTTTAATTGTAGTTTTCGTTATTAAATACCGAAAAATACATTTTTAATCAATTTCCGATATTATGTATTTTATAACTATTGGTTTCCATATTTGTATTGCAATTTTATACTAACAACGTATAAAATAATAACACAAGTTGTACAGAAAGTATACTAATTTGATAATAATATATTTTTTTATATACACTAATTTTGTTTTGATGGTCAACTAACGTCGACAACGTAAAGTTTGTGCATTAATTTTAAAATCATTTTAAAAATGAAGTAAAAAAAAAAGGTTAAAAATATATAAAAGTACTTACTGATAAGATCAAAAAGTGAGAAAAAGAATTCAAAAATGGGGAAAGAGCCTCCTATGTATATGCAGGCTCCAACAAACAACATGCCATATATGAATGACAGAATAATAGACACAAGAGCTGTTATCATAAACGTTTTTGATGCGCTCTTATCTGATCCCTGAAAACATAAGATACCTATATATAACATTATGAGATATGACTGCAGTACCTACTTATATTACTGAATTTGGATGGAGATATATACATAAATCTCAATATAATTTTATATATATATATATATATAATCTCAATTGAACTAGAATTTACATTTTCTAGACATTAATATACGATTAGTTGAGCATAGTATCTAGTGGCTTATGGTGGACTACAAAGGTGGGAATATCATTGTAAAAGTCGTAATAAACATTTTGGTGACATAATAATAGAGCTCACGAGTCCCAGAATTTTTCAAATATCACAAACAAATTAAGAATTAAAATGATAATTGTAAATTACAGCAGTGATAACGTCCTTCTGATCAATATTGTACAGGACACTATTGATCAGACTAGTCTGGTCACACTAAAGATCTAAGAAGACCGGATTATAAAGATGAAAGTCGGTTAGAACATCTTAGTTTTTTTAGTGTTAGATAAGTAACTTTTTAGGCATATCACCGATCAAATACTGAACGTTGACGTGATTATGTATGAAGATTATTGAGGAAAATAAGATTTGACAATTATATTGGTAACTAGCGGCGCGCCCCGACTTCGTTCGGTTTGAAATATATATTATAATTACATGACATAGAGCCTACGTTCATCCGAAATAATGTATGTACCTTTAAAACTGTAAAAAAATTTTTTCAGATAGGTGCCATAGTTCTGGAAATTACTTTCTGCATATACCCTACACAAACTAACAAAAGTCGCATTCTCTCTTTATAATATAAGTATAGATTAAGCAAATTTGGTGTTTTTGGGTAACTTTTGTGAACATTGAAATATGAATCGAATTAAATTTAAGTATATATTCTTTGCTATATTTGATTCCGAAGCAAACTCAAGATCGAGCAGTAACTAAAAGAGGAAATAATTGCAATCAAATTTAATGTTTATTGAAATTTTGAACACTAGTCGATTAAGTGAATTAAAATAAATTATATACGAATTAAAAAATCACACAAACTTTAACCCGTGATGAAGTCTAAACCATTTAGATACATGAGTACGGAAATAAATGCCGAAGATGATGATGTCGCAAATGAATAAAAGTGAAAAAGACGAGACTGGAAACATACCTTGAATATCTTCACAAGAAAGTTTATACTAGTTAACATGAAGATCACGTCTACCAGTAGGACGATCCAACCAAAGTATTTGACTACGTCTACTAAGGCTGAATCATCTATCGTTTCATCAGAATCTTTTATATCAGGCTTTGTGACATTTCTGGCGAGGCAGGACGGACCGAGTCCAGCATTGGCACCGAATCCAAAACTAAGCTGCAAATAAAATGTATACAAAAATAAAATCATTTCATACCCTCATAAAATCCTTTAGTTTATCTGTTAAATATAGGTATGTTTTTAACAAGCTGATGAGTGCGAGGGCGTATACCTACTAGTGAATTGAGATAAGAAATATCCTATGTTAACATTTCTTAAACATTATATCCCTATTTAGCGACTATTTGAACAAAAAATACAGACAGATAAAAATATAATTAAGGTTAATTACGCTTATGTATACTTAAATCGAAATCATATAAATTGCATATTCATTACATTTTTGGTAAATTTGACATAATTGACTATCGATATCTATATCTAAAAATATTCATCTATCCATCTACATAGGACTGAATTAGATTGCCCACGTCTTCAAAAGGAAGTCTTCAAAAGCATAGTTTTTTTTTATGTTAATAGCCGACAAACGAGCAGACGAGCCACCTAATGGTAAGTGGTCACCATTGCCCATGGACATCAGCAAGACCAAAGGTGTCACTGATGCGTTGTCGGCCAGGAAATGAGAATAAGGTAAGAAAGAAAGTACTGGCTCTCAAGCCCCCAGCCGGACCACGACGAGTCGTTTGGCGGCTGACTCAAGCAGGAGGGTGGTAGCTAGCCAGGCGGGCTTCGCGGAAACATAATAATACCAGTAATAATATTAATGACTGAATAATAATACTGATAGTATAATCCTTGCGAGAAGCCCTACCACCAAGCAGGCCGGCTTCTGTCGCCTCTTACGACATCCTGTTCTACCAGCATGGGATTGGGGGGAGTATTGTAGGCCACCCCAATACGGCTAAATATAATATAGCTATAGTGACTTTTAAAAGTTAATGCATTCGATACTTAGACTTCATCACTACTTACGATCACTTTACTTACAGTCAAGTGTCGACAAGCTTTAAATTATTTTTGTAAAAAAAAATATCAGGTATATCCAATAAAAAGTTCATTATCAATCTAGTTTAGTTCGTTTGATAGCAATCGTTAGACTCTCTTTCTCTTTTACCTTTTTAATCTTCTCTCTATCAACTTTTATCTGCTAGTCTGATCACTTATTTTACTAAGTACTACCAATATATTAAAAAGCAGCGTTAGATACATACAATATTGTTAAGGTTAATATCGATGACATCGGGCCGCGAGGCGCTGCTTGTCACGAAGCACGATACTCTTATCACATAAGCGTGACGCACCACTGCCCACGACAACGCCGGGCTCGTCACCTGAAATAACTCATCATATAAACAAAGTTCTAGAATACAAACAACTAATGTAAACTAAACTAATGTAGTCTCCTAATACTGTTAGTTTACTACCAATAATCTTTACTCGTCTAAATATTTAATCGAGAAATTTCTTGGTATTAAAATGGAGGAGTCACTAACGATTCCCATGACAGCAATGATAGCGGCGGCAGTTTTTAAGTCAGTAACACACCCACAGCATTTGGACACCTCTGGAAGCTTATCTAATAACGGCATTTTGTTTAAATACACAAATAATTGCGTTTTATAGTAAACTAACATAAATCGAAAAGTCTGTTTGTCAATTTGACATGACATGGCACGGTTGCTCAAGAAAGATTATAAAAGCTTTCAAAGGACGACGAAAGAAGGTCAACAGGCAATTGTTTTTCTTTACAGTTATGCAAAAAGCCTAGTGGAAGCTTTTAATTATAAAATATGTAACTTAACGTAAAATTTAATTACTATAAGTAATAACTGGGTTAAATTTTAATTCATGTAATATATACTTTAATAAGTAAGCGATTCTTATTCCGATTACATCACAAGACGTGGCTTAGTTTAAGCTTCGAAAACCGTGGATTTCAGCATTATTGCTACAAAGGGCGAGTTTCGGGGAGGTGCGGGGGAAAGCCTCTTAACAAGATTACATTGGAGATAAAATGGATCAGATAATAGCGCCGAGTAAGCTCGACCCGGAGCCGGCTCTAAAACAAAATTAAAATTGAACGAAATGTACGAAGTTTGGGAGATATCTACGTATGCCTTGATAGCTATGCTTATATAGTTATTTCCTCTAAAAGTCCAAAGAAATAGATTTTTGGTAAATTTTAAATACAGATAATTAAATTCTTAATGATATTAACAATATAGGAAGGAGTGATATTTGATTGTAGGGTTCTAAGTTTTTATAATAATCAATTATTATAATACAAGTAGAAATAATTTCGGGTATTCCTTATGATTTTTTGTTGAAATTGAAATAGTTCTATGAATGACATATGTTTACTTGGCAGCTATTACTTGTTTGTAGTTAACGCTAATTTAGAAATCCTGAAAATATACTGCCGCATAGTCGGGTAAATGTACCTACATATAATGAAACTCTGAACCAGCTTTAATTTTTTTTTTATAAAACTACAAATAATTTCTTTCATATAGCCCAGCATGTTTTATGCGAAGTAAGTACTGACTCTGGAAGTGCCTGGTATCGATCGAGCGGTTTCGTTTGTTTCAAATTCAATTCGTGGAGTGGGAATAACAATAAAACTCTGTCGGACGAACGCTTGGATATCTGCACGGCGTGTCACCTGCGACTCACACGTGAATTGAATATTAATCGAGAGAAAATTTACTATTTCCCGGTAAACTCAGCTTTACGGATTTATCCACTATTATGTTTTTAAAGCTAAAAGTTTTAAACCGAACCGCCCTTTTATTCCCTATTCAATGCATAAGATTGATATATCAATTTTATTTTATTTCTGTTTCTAACGGCTTAGATATAAATCACATCAAAGTTTACGAAACCCATTCCGCGAACGAACACCCGCCGTCCGAGACACCGCCGCACTGCGGCATTGGGACCGTGTCTACCGAGAAATGTCAAAATATTTCAAACGAGAATTCTGTTACCATAGGATTTGAGAGCTGATCTCTACGTTACATCTATTTTTTACAGCTTTAGTTTTGATTATTATTCCTCAGCAAAAACACGCCTCAAAGCGAAGTCACGAATCACAATATGGGCGCCGTGATAAATCTTCACGAATTTCATTTTATTTATTAAGTTGTATGGTGTTTTTACGAGGTCTCACCGCGGGGGCGCTCATTACGACGTTGCTTCTACAAGTGTGATGAAAAAAGTTTCCCTGATGTCTTCCTACAACATTAATTGCGAAAGTCGAAAAGGCCGTCGCGCCCACCGCTCCCTGCTCTTAATTTTGCTTTCTTTCGGGCGTTCTGAGTTTACGATTATATCCGAGGGAGAACGAGAAAAAATAACGAGGTCTAGTTCGCATAGAACTGATAAGAATATATCGAGTAATATAGGCAGTAAAAAGACTGAAGACATCACGTAGCAAAACAGGTCTCGGAGTTTTATGTCGGCAATTCGGAGCGTGCACAAAAGAAATGCTAACGCGGGCGGGAACGTGACGCAGCCTCGGGCGATCCAAATGTTCCTCGAAATACTATCTATATATACATAACATAGAGCTACAATTTCATTCAAATATTATTGAAGTAGTTTCTTTATGTCTTTTTGAGTCTAAATACATAATTATGTTTTACGAATCTGTTTAGGTGGGTACGAATAGTAGATATTTACGTAGCAGATTTAAGAACTATATCCAGCTGTTGTCAAGTTTTAGTAAAACAAAAATATTATGGTTCTGTTTTTCTTTATTATTTAATAATAATTTTATTGCTTTTGGACATAAAACTAGACTTCATGTTCTTCTTCTATAATTCTGGTACATACTTTAGGAACCTTATCAGATATACATCGAACATAACTTAAGAGTTGAACCTAAATTATCGAAGTTTTAGAAGTGACATAAAAATTAAAGCTGAATTTTAGGCAATATTCAATTAGATATTGTTAAATTCAACGCACATGAATATATATGAAATTTAAATTTTTATTATCATAATTTTAAAAGACCTTTTAACAAAAGCAACTAACTGTGAATTCAAAGAATTGTAACTCAATATTGTGTAGAGATAGTACGATAATTGTGAATTTGTGTATCTTTGGACTCAGGGTACCTATTTGAAAAATTCTTTTACCATTTGAAAGATATATAGGTTATATATATTTATATTATACATACGTAACATATTTCTTTTCGAGATTTTTTATTTTATCATTTCAATTATGTCATCATTAAATATCGTATTCGCTAAATTTCATCGATAAGACATATAGGTACATTTACGTTCTGCCTAAATAAACATCGTAATAAATTCAGTGTACTTACTTATATGCTAACCACCAACTATTATTATTATAAGTTATAGTATCGTAATAATAGAAAAAAAAATTAAAATAATAAGCTGTCAAGGTCAACTATTGAATTATGTTTTCATGAATAAATTGTACTGATAAGGTGTAACTTATGATTTTACATAATCACCGCGGTAAGAACTTTTATCGTCACCTTAGAGAAAATGCGTTGAATTGTTTAGCATTATAAATAATTTTCTCTTTGAAACGTCACTAATAGAATAGGTATGTATTTGTAGTGCCTAAATTGCTTACCTATGTTTTAGGTAGTATAAGTATTAGTAGGTATTAAAATTATAGGTATGGAAACAGATCTTTTCTACAGGGAAATGAAGCGTCAGAAAGTCAGTCAAGAATCGGTGGAGGGCGTATCTCTTGCAGTTAATTTATGCTACTATAACTCAGGCTGTCTGGCTCAATGGGTAATTTAGATGTTCCAGCAACATTGTCGTAATGAGAATGTACGGTATCAGGGTACAGTTTATTGGAACTCTGAGAGCGTGCTCGATGTGGTGTTAATGACTATTCAATGTAGGTACTAACTTCTTCTTTTAAATGTTATCATTAATTATCAATAATTTAATATCTAGAGGTTGTAAGTAGCATATGTCAGTCACAAAATTATTTATTCTCAAATATTCTAGATAATCTTGATATGTTATAAGTTTTATGTACCTACAGATTTATATATAATGAAAAAATAAATACAATAACTCTCGTAAAATATCTTTAACTAGTATATATTATATATTAAAGTATTATAAAATATATATCTACACCGGTTATGTTACCTATATTAAGTAGCTAACTGGATCATCTTGTATATACCTACATAATGTATATTTTATATTGTTTTCACGTGAATATGTAGGACAGTATCTCAGTCGACTATTTGAATACAACATCCAAAGGACCAATGTCATTTTTTTGGTATCTCTTCCAAATGTATTATTTATATATAATACCAAAATAAACCGTAACACGTGGTGAAAGAGTAATTTTCCATTTGGATACATTCATCTATGGTGTACGATTATCTTGAAATGTTACTCGGACGTGTTTGGCTTAAACGAAAAAGCTCATAATGTACACAAGATATGGCGTCAAGTGGCAGTTTGTTATGAAGTTTATAGTGTATCCAATACGGTTATAAGCTTATTGAGAGAAAAAAATATAAGGCGGCAATCTCGGGTATTATGTGTAATAACTTAGAGATTGAATCTCCACGCGGCTAAAAGAATATCACCTACCTGTATAAGCAACCAAAATTATGGACGAAAGCATATCCGACGAGTAATTGGATAGTTACATATTTTACGTTTATGAAACCGTGGGTGGGGGGTTCCGTTATGATAAACGCTCTGGGAACACGGCGTCGGAATGTTATTAGAGATTTTATTTAAGCTTAGTCGTAAACTAGATCATACGAGTTGAGGAAGATTATTTTATAAATAAAAGTTATTATTGTTCGATGCATCTTCTCCTTATTTTTCGTGAACTGTGGATAATTTTCATTCAATCCGTCAGTAATCAATAGACGTATGCTCCAATTATTCATTACCTACTGCTATAATTACACAGAAATTCTTATAAGAATGTAAGAGTATGTATGTAATAATGTATGAAAGTATTTTATGCGAGGCAATCAAATATTATAGCGATCGAATAGGCACGATTTGGCTGTAGCGGTAGAAATAGCAACATTACCTACTTCCGAATTCTCGAATCGAATCGATACTCGCGTCGATTCGCGAATACATAAAACGTCGGCTTCAAGTCTTGCGCTGTGTATAAAGCTAGGAGAAGGGTTCCCGCTTTTATTGCAAGGAATTTGCATATAAAGTAACCATTGAAGAAAAGCGATCTCCGTTTTGCTCCGTGCTTTTTTCGTATTCATTGTTGCGAAGGCCGCGGCTCCCCGTTTCGTTTTATGACTCATGACATGATGCTTTCTTGGCATATAAATAAATACCGGCATAAACAATTTTATTGTGCGGGAATTAGTTGAAAATTATAACTACTTTTGTTACGACACCCACCTTAATATTTTTAAGCGTGACAAAAATGCGACTGAGTAGTTGTTAGCTAAATGTAACAAGGTCACATTAACTATATTCGTCAAACGTTATTGTTATTATTTTTGTTTCAGATACGAAGTTAACGCGTTGTCAACATACCATGTAAATAACCTTGGTAAGTTTCGTTTTATTTTTTTTTATATTTCAAATTACGTATCCCAACATAGAAAGTAGGTACCTACTTAGCAATTTTGTAGCTATTATAGTTGGCGAGAGAATTAAGTCCTGTAACTAATAAACCAATAACGTACACAAGATATGGCGTCATGGGGCTATTTGAGAAGAAAATATTAGATAATTGACTAAGTAACTGATTTAGTTTGAATACATAATCGTATCCGTCAAGTAAAGTGAAGTGTAAATGTGTATGTACAATTTTTTTTATTAGGTACTCATATTACTTATGTTACATAGTAAATTGTATCAATCAATAATTAAGTGAAAGGTAAAGTTAAAGGATAATAGTGAAATAAGACTGAAAATCCTTTGACTTTATTTTGTTTTGCCTGAATTAATTAATAAAACAAAGTTTTAAATTAAGTGTAAAGCGATACGAGTGTAAGCTTAGTCGCTAGTATCAAATAAAAATCTTTAAACTGGGGTCTCATTAAGCGACCAGAGACTGGTCACATAATGTGCTGAATAAAAAATACCCAGTGACCACGGGGCGTTTCCAGCGATTCCCAATAAAAATGATATTTAATTGAAGTCGATATCACCGCACGCCGAGATGCCTAATAAAGTCTCTTTCTTATTACCGTGTTAGGTCACCGCGCCGCACGATAAAAATTCAAAATGGACCTCGTACAAGTAAACACCCTTATGGTATGGCATCTCAAACTTGTTTTAGGTAGGCATAAAACTGGCTCGTATCGGTGTTTTAGGCGTCTTAATCTTTCAAGATTTGAATAATACATTTAAATTTAAAACAGAAACTAGAATATCTGTAGTTTTAAACTATCGAACAATATCTAGATATTAATAACAATACTCAAGAATTATTATGGTTGTCGCTGAATAATGTATGGAAATAATATCATAAAGTGTAGAAAAACTCGTATATCTTATAGCGGTTTTATAAATTATTGCACGTTAATAAAATATTTATGAAAATTGTATGGTCTTGGTACGAGCCTAGTTGGTGTCAACTGGTCCATAAATTATTCGTAAGCTATCTTAGTCCATAGTTATGTGCTTGAAAAATTTCCCTAGGACTTTGTTAAGGTTGACACACATTGTTGCTACTGCATCTCGCTTACAGTAGAGATAAAAGACAGTGCAAAGCACAAAGGCGTTTAAGTGATAGTTGTGGCAGTTTTTATAGGCAGTTAGATTTATTTTTATTGCACTATTTGTTTTAATACGTTTTTCGCAAGTCGAGAGGACGCGACAATTGCTTTCTTATTCATTTATCTTAGTAATCTTTCACACTGAGTTCATTTTGCGCGCCCGTTGTATGTGTCTTTATTGGTCGTATATTTTTTATTATTGAAACGAATAGTGATTTATGTATCCGGAATCTGGCTATAGCCGGAATTATTCGTTAGAAATGTGTTTGCCTAACTACTTGAAGCCTACTTACTCATCATCATTAGTAATATCGAATATGTTTTTGCTAGTTTACATTACCATCCCTATCTATACCTTAAATTTTATTTAATTTACACCTATCGTATTCAAAATATTCACTTTAAGTTATATTTAAACCTCAATGCCTATGCATTGAGAGATAATTTGATGGTCAATCAAGGGGGTTGTATCTGCGAATAATCGGCCCAATCTGCGTTTATTAGAGACATCGTGGCGTACAGCGGACTAATCAGGAGATATGGGGCAATAAAACGACCCGGTGGCGAGCCGACTTAATCAAATTGTCCAAATTACCAATGGAGGCCACCTATTTTACGTGAGCGAGAGTAATCTACTCATGAGGTAAGAAAATAGGCACATCGCTACATAACCAATGTACAATAGTTGTCTGCCTATACTTTCAGCAGTATCAGCATAACTGGTATATATAGGTACTGATAAATTAATATCTGTGGCAGATATTTTGTATAGTGCGTATCTTTTTTTTTAATATCCGTAGGTAATCTTCGCATTTCGCACCAACACAGCTACAACTAAAACGCGATTAACATGGAGATACACGAAAATAATATTATAGATGCTCTATTCGTCTTCTTTTCTTTTATTACTATTAAAATGAGAAAGTTAACGACTAGCGACGCTCACAAACGCGGTAAACTATTTCAATCCTTAGGAGTTTGGACCTTAACATAAGACGGAAGTTCTGTTTTAGCTTCATAGTCCATAGGTTCTAGTAACCACTTAATATTAGCTGAGCTGCTTGCCTATTAAAAAAAATATCTACTAAAAAACTGGCCGTTTCCTATTGTACGCGTGTTTGTAACTTCACAGTAACACAACAAAAAATTCAGATTATCATCAACTATGTGGTTATTTATATATCAGATTAAGATATTTAAAAGGTAGGTAATTAAAACAGACATACTAAAATATTTAGATAAATGTTTACCTTAAGATCTTGATCATCGTCGAAAATTATGACTCTATTCTATTGTCTTCATTTGACTATTCTCTATTATCTTGAAACAAAGATCTCTTCAAAAATTCAGCATGTGACTCCCGGGATGTATCCAATAAATCAGTTTTACAGCATTCCCGTGACATTTCAGTCGTCGAACGGCATAAAATGATAATTTTATTGCGCTCCCCTTCCGTCTCCAAGAGTTTACGACAATTGTGAAATGTATCGACAGTTCGGGTGTCACCTCTAAGGTGGAGCAAATTTTGGGGCCAAATGGAAAAAAGTCTCCACAAACCTATATTTCCTTGGCCTAAGATACATATTGGCTTGAAAATTCGCGCCCTCACTCGAAAATTAAGATGGTTGATCAACAACATATGGTACACTTCCCTATGGTCCTGGCCCCGTTACCCGCCCGATATTTTAGGAAAGATGCTTCTGAGCTCATCAATCTTTCAGGTGATTTTACTGTTTTAACTGCTATATATAATTTGTGGCTTTGTGAATAAATAGCACCATACTTTTTGTTGACTGCTGTCATACACGTTCCGTGATTCACATCACCGTCAATCTCTACTATCACGGGTATCACCTCCGCACCGCCGATTTCATCTCAATCTGGAATACAATCTATATTCAGTTTTATTTTCTAGGTCACGTCACTATTTCAGCCCTAAAAATTTCAGCGGATCGTGTCCATTGAAGCTGACACTAGGACTTTCGTTAAGTTACTGTTTTACGCGATAGCTCACTTTACAACCATTACATTTTTATTGCACGAACAGTAGGTAGTTGTAAAACTGATTGTTCTGTTAACTGTTACTTTAGGAGTTTTTGATAGATGTCAGATTGCGATCTTGATATATTTGTTATATTTGATATAGGTTGTGATTTAAGTTATGAATGTGACGTAGAGGTAACTCTAGCTGATGGATGAATGATCGATTTTTCAGCGACTTATATTAAAACTTCTTGTAGTAAGCAAGACTATCGTTTTAAGTTTAATAATCGTATTCAATTACAAATTGCGTACAATTTCATACGTATGTATTTAAATAGGATGTGACATTATATTACTGTATTTTTTATTAAAATTTTAGCTCAGTATTTTAGGGAACAATAATTGATTTTCGTAGATTTTCTTTAGTAAGGCATAAACAATGCATTTTAAAATTACAAAAATACTGTTGTGTTCTATACATTGAGTCCTTTCATTTGACGTAAACTGTGCACTGTGCACTAAATATCTAACGCGTTCAATAGAATCGAAGATAATCAGATTTTACAGACAGACAAGCGTGTAATCCTACAACAATTTTGTTTTAGGTATTCATGGAATTAATGGAACCTTAAAACTACGGGTATATAGATGTAAATACAACGAATGACTGTAATTATGCTGCGCTGTGCCATTTGCCTGTCTCATATTTAACGAGGGACAGTAATGAGGGATTAAGACGTGAAGATAGGCCCTCACCTATTATCCGGCCCTCATGCATCCGGCCGACCCTAATACTACCTCGTTACAGATACGTGACTACGTTAATGACGGGGCGATGCGTATGTTGAGCGTATCCTATGTATATGCTGACGGTACACCTATCTACTTTTATTACCGTCGTAGTACGTTGGACAAACTTAAAAAAATGAATTTTATTGCATCAACAAAGAAAGATAGGTCCCATCAACATAGTAGATACGAGGAATTATTTTTCAACTGATCGTTTACAAATGTGTATGTGCCTCACGGTGTGGGGAATCTTGATATTTGCTGCCTAGATTTAATTGAGTAAAGTTAAAGCGCACTATATGTCAGTTTAATTTTGCCTTATCTCCCCACCTTTCTTTTTTATTATTATTTTGTTTTAGTTTTTCTTTTGATTCGCTTTTTCTTTAGCTATGTTCATGAATACCTTGCGTTTTTTCTTTCTTTTTTGTTTGTTCTTAGTTTTAGTTATTGTAACCCGCCCTAACATATTTAATTCACTTCATTCCTCTCGAAAATTGTGAAAACCTATGTGTTTCTCTATTTGCTTTTGCTAGAATACTCATATTCTAATTGCTCTCTGCCTTATGCTGTTCAATTCGATTACCCCTCTCCCCTTTAAACAGAGATTCATGTATGTACACATGACCGATCCCTTCGTTTTTTAAACAATCTCTCCCTCAGAATTCCTGTGAATTCCGCTTTTTGTAGCGTTCCAATTAAGGCAGTCAAGCGAGTTATTTTAATTTAAACAAAAACACGAGATCAACTAAATTCTTAATCAAATAATCTTGTAATTTTCGTTTTGTGTTGCCTTCGAGACTCCACTGATTCTAATATACATTCCTAACAGGTTCAATAAAAAGATATATTTGTTGCGATTCATTTAAATATAATATATTCGTTTAATCGTAGATATTCTTAAATGTTCGTAGATATTCTTCATTTACTATTTTTAAAGTTATAAAAAAGTAAGATTTAATATTTTAAAACGACTAACTCCATGTTACGATTCATCGCTTTACCTCATTTATCGTACTAACCCTATTTAACCTTACTTTCCTGGAGCTTACTGGTCCACTGATAACAACTTGGTTGTAAGCAAAACAAAAAAATCAATGACGTCAACCTACCCTCACAAAAATGAAACGTTATATACCGAGTCACAGATACATACATACCTAAATGACAATCGCGTGCTACCTTTTTTACCGAGATGCGCATGCAGCACTTTCTTGAATTTTAATCTAATCTTATTTTTATATTTAAGTCTTCGTAACCACACTTCAATACTCTTTACTGGGTGCTAAGATAAGTCTGAGTTTCAACCTTAGATACTGTTGTACCTAAGTATATGTTGATAGGCCGAATAGGCAATCATCTCCTAGGTATAGTAAAGTACGTTTATTGTATTGAATTACAATATTTTGTTTGTCATTAATTTAGTTACCACTACTTTTTATTTGTATTTTATCATGAATAATCAATATTAATTAAATTAATACAATTATACTGTAATTAAAATGTAACTCAACTTCATCAACTTATGACAAGTTACTTAATAAAATTTTAAAACTATAAACCAGAATACTGAAAGCAAAATTATTTTAAAACAATCGTTTCACAATAGCAAACCGGCGTCGTCAATATTTACAGACCTCTAGACTCGCTTAGGGTCTACTTTATACTACGAGAAAATTAAAAAGCAAAATAACATAAAGAGTACTGAATGACTTTAGATTCAGTAAGCGGATTGAAACTATACTTTTAAAACAGGAAATCCAGATTTCTACAAATGCTTCATTAGATTCTTGTCAATAAGAGTTTAGGGATACATTATTATTTATATCCAAATTTTGAGAATCACTCTTGAGTAAAATGGCATCTTAATGATATGGTTATACTTATACTACATATCAAAGTGTGTAATATGAGGATGGGTCACCCATACAAGCGCAGAGTGGTACCGGTTGTGGATATGGATTGGCGCGGGTTGCCGCGCGAACGAACGTCACAAAATGGCTGCCGTAAAAACAAGTGAAGAGTGAGTTAGTGCCGGGCGAGGGGGGGATGTGAGCCGCGCGGGGCGCCACCCAGCCAATAGCGGGGCGCTGAGCGAGCAAGCCGCTCTCCCGCCAACTCTGCTCTTTCTTTTATGGGCCCTAGTTGTTTTTCTCTGGCGCGCTTTTTCCTGATTTTTTGCGGGAAACTGTTTTGTTTGCTTTGTAAGGAGCACATTCGGCTACAATGTGTCTTTAACTGTTTTCCTTGGACACCGTAAAATTTAACTCGATCTATTTAATTTTGTCACGTGTTGCATTGAGCTTATGTGATAGGTAAAACTAAATGTTTTTTGTAACAATTTAAAAGATAACTAATGTTTGCTTATTCTATACTTACCTACTACTTACACTCCTGATGCTCGAAATCTAGAATCTAAAGTATTATATCTTCAGGAATGCGAATCAAATGACAAACATCTTGTAACTTGGCTAAATTTTGTATAAAAATATTTGGTGAAAAACACACCTGGGAGTTTGTTATAACTATAGGTACTGTGCACTTTGTCATTGTGCAGGCTGACCTGATTGGCTATGACTTAAATAATCAGTGGATCAGGATTGGATCAAAGTATGAAGATATAAGGAAGTAAATTATACCAAATAACACAAAAGGCTAATTTTGCTTATTTCATTCCGAATTTCATTAAAATTGTTAAACGTCATTGGCTATTGGATCGAACGAAGAGTTACATCAAAAAATGTACCTAACTGAAACTTCATTTTAAACTTAAATTTTCGTTGTGATACCTCTACAAATTATAAATATTTCTACTATCGAGTAACAATTATGTAATTTTCACGTATTATGCTAGTTTTGTTTTGTTGAAAGACGTCGGTCAGATCGCTTCATTATCATCATTATTTTCAAGAACAATATTATATTTCATTAATCTCAGTATTATCTAGTGAAAAAAACTTTGCTCGTATAGCCATGTGAACTCGCAAAGAGTATGTACATAATATATATCTACAATATTTAGTAATTATCAAATACATTGTAAGGTATTTTACCATACTTAGGTTTTATTCCCTTCCTATACCGTTTTAACTTGTAATGCAATAATTTAAACACATGTAAATTTTGTGATTCAGCATTCTTACTAAAATAAAACAAAACAACTGTGCTTAATCCTACACGGCAATAAAATGTGAAGTTATTTAGTGCAAGAGAGACGGGGAACTCATCAGAAAAGTTGCGATGTAATAATTTACTTGAAGACGGAGCCCACGTCTTAACGTCTTGTAATATCTCTCACTGACATATTTATTGTCTCATAGGGCGGGGGTTGAAGCTTCCTTGAAGGGGAACAGTATCTTTCTATCTACATACCTCTACAAAACGACCTCTTTGAACGAGGGATGCTTACAAAACGTCAGATAAAACTGACACGAAATAAAAAAAGAACACGTTTAGAACCTAAAAGTTTTTTTACTATTGTCTTCACTCTTTATAGGTATACAGAGAATGCAAAAAAATATGTACGTATATATATATATATATATACCTACACAACGTCAATATAAATCTTCTTATTGTAAGTATTGTAGACATTCACAAATGAGCCATCACAAACATCCACGAGACTCGAACAAACATTTATTAAACATACCTATATCTGAAATCGAGCTCAGGAGCTTTCGCACGGCGGGCAGGGTTTGCTATGTGTTTGTCGTCAACATGATCCATAGATTAAATAATTACAGATATTGTCTCATTTCATAAGCAGATTCCACAATCTAAATATAACAATAACAAAAGTCAAAACCTCTTGATTATCTATTAGTTTTGTCTGAGTGTCTCTTCCAGTATTAAAGTTAGGTATAATCAAGGTAAAAATCACCTAACATTTTCGACATCCATTGAAAATTTTTATAAATTTTGGTAAATCATAAGTTTTGGATTTATTTACAAAATCAAGTTTATCAGGTATAATTTATTGAATTATTTGACGACCCCATAGCCCAGTTGGTAGTGAACCTGCCTGCCGAGCGAAGGGTCCCGGGTTCGATTCCCGGCCGGGGCAAACATTTATGTGACAGATAAATATTTGTTCTCGGGTCATGGGTGTTTGTGATGTCATATATGTGTATGTCCACGCCACCCGCGACACAGGGAATCCTAATGCGGGGGTGTGAGTGTGTTGACGTTTATTTATTTATTTATTTAATAAATCTCGACAGATTGTGGAATAGGAAGAAAGGTTACCTTTGTTTTTTGTTCTATTTCATATTTTATCAAAGTTGTTAAACGTGACGTTAAACTTACAAATTCATAAAATAATGGCATTATTGTTAACTGAAAACTGTTGAATAATATTAAGAAAATTAATAATCCGTGTCAAAAAATAAAAATTGATCGCTATTCAAATAATTTTCGTTCAGTTATTTAAAACCCATGAGGAATATTAAATCACGCGAAGTCTCTAGATGAAGGTAATTTTAATAATGCATAATTATCATTAAATTATACGTTAAAATGGCAGCAATAACATTTTTATTTGGTCTCTACCTGTGGCGATTAAGACATTTTTCAAATGTTATGACCAATTAAAAATTTTAGTTTCTCTTTTGACTGCTACCTACCTACAAATATGTCATATTCTTTTAGTATTATTGTATTATCTATTACTATGTAAGGTGACAATTTATTCATTTGTACAATTTCTAGAAATTATTTTTTTTTATATTTCAAATAAAGATAATTAAGCTTGAATTCTACAGGATATACAAGTTTTGTCATGCATGTTATAAAATATTATTTAATAGCAAACCTCCCTCGCTTCAGAAAACTATGCCTTACGCTTAGAAGTAGCATGCATTGTTTTAGGAATGGTTTTTCTCGTTCTATTAATTACAAATTGCAATATTAATTTATAACTTTTTAAGCCAGCATAATATTTAATTGACTTTAGTAATAGGTTATATTAAGGTAGGTAATAATGATAATATTTAGTTGGTGCATATAACTTTCGGTTCGACAGTCTGAATAAAATATAAACATTTTAGCAGTTAGATACGTACCTTTGTATTTATGGTATGGTTAAGGGTATGTTTATACAGGCGGCTGTCAGCTGCGAGGTAAAATTAAAAAGTGGACGAGAGGAATTCCTCAGGGTTGTTACAATTTAACTTTAATTAAAGTATGGTTAAGACACTGTCTGAATTAAACATAAACACTGATGAAATTGCAATCCGATAACATGATAGTTACAACATTTTTACTCTGCTGACATAAAATAATAGGTAGGTTACTTCGTGATTAATTTAATGATATTAGAATAAGTTAATATGTGTACCTATCATTAATTATTCTAAAGTTTTCTCTTTTACTATATACCCATGATTTTTTTTTGTGTTTGTAAAATTGTGTACAATATCTACATTATTATTTATTCTCTCCTTCTCAACTTCAAATACTAAGTTACCAAAAATTTTTCTGATACCATGTACTGTATATTATAGGAATTGCAGAGAAAAAATATTTTGAAACACATAATTATGTCAATATACTAACACATTTTTCCTTATGACCCCCATACTAGGATTCCTGAGTAAAAATAACACGGGACAGATGTCTGCCCAACATCCAAGTATAAAAATCATCCGCTGCGCGCGCGGCGGCCATATCTGAACCCAGCACTCATGGTAAGGTAGGCAGGGACTTTATACTGTTAACAATAATATGATTGCATATATCATGTGGATCAATTTTTTTTTACTAAACCGTTACTCAAACCTGAATGAAATGAGATTGTGAGGGCATTCTATGTTGTCTGCCAGCCCTACAAAGCGGAATGGAGGCGTGGGGCGGGCGCGGGTCGACGACCGACCGCCCGCTCTGAAATATCGTCTTGCAATATCTCGCTCGGCTTAATCCCGACCAACGTCTACGCTTACATTTATAAAATACAAACGCACGTTCTGCCTATTAAATGGTATTAAGATGATACTATAATACAGTACGAGAAAATTATAAAACAGTACCAGCCGAAAGACGAAAGAAGATTTTTCAGTGCTTAATTCTAGAAGTGCCTTCTAGTTCATCTCTGGCTCCAATTCATAGTGACAAAGTAGACATTGCCTTAGTTTACGAGAACCTATATACTAGCATTACTATATACATAAGTAAGCGCGGGACAGTCCGTAACGTTCTGGCATAGCAGAGATAATTAACCGAGTAGGTATGTAGTATCTGGCTCTCTTAAAGGACCTACTTAGTTGAGAATTATAGCACATTTCTTTCTGATGAGATTTGTTGGTATATATATATATATATAAATAGATGTATGATTATGAATCAATGTTTTGTAGTTCAAGCACGCGGTTCTAGTGTAAGTTCGACTGGGGAGGCGAACGAATTAAGACGTTTTGCAAACCACAAGAAACGTTGGACCGGAGTTGGTCGTTCGTTATATTTACATAGCTACTAGCCTATAAATAAATACCGGCTCTCACGCACACGTGCACAAAATGACGTTGTTTTAAGTTTATTTTATTTTTATACACTACAGCGGCCAGCGCCAGCGGTCTGTAATTTCGCGTTGCTCGCGGCGCGTAGGCGCGTACGCACGCCGATTAAACATGGCGGCAGAATTTTGCTAGTTTGAACATATTTACGAATAAACAGTGTATTATTATAAAGTCTTTTTACAAAGGATATCATTATTTCGTGTAAAATGATTGTCAACTAATAATCACCCGTATTTATTTCAAATTTTCTTTCAAAGTGCTGAAAGGACATCTATTTCTCTTGTGCTTCGAAGTCACTTAAAATGTTAATGCATTATTAATAACTAAAGCATAAGTTGTCTAGACAAATTAAACTTTGGGAGATTGTGGTGAGGTATGGTGAGTATAAAAAATTAATGAATAAAAAATAAATTTCAATAGGTATTATGTTCATATAGAACCTATTTAACTAGAAACAATTGATAACTCGTAGGTGCGCATGTGGTCCTTCTTATACACGTCTGGTGAATGCTTAACTATTGTATAAACATTAATGTTAATATAACTAATATGCATAGGCATTTATTAATACCTATTAGAGACGGTGACATAATATAAATTCCAATTTCATCAGACTGGTCTAGAATATCAAGATTAAGTGATCAATACCAAAGACATCTGCATTAATGATTTATTTTATATATGAATATATCGCTGTTACATCTAAATAACCATTTATGCGATGCAAATGGGAGGGTTAATGTATTATTTCTTACATTGAACAACCATAGATTTCCATGAAGTTGGTTGAATAAGAGCGTATTTTCTTGATAAGCACAATACCGATTTAACCCCGCGATATTTTTTAGAATCTGATATTGATGGATGTGGATATTATATTGACAAAATATGATATTGACATTATAACAATACAGATTCGAAATCAGTTAAAATCAACATAAAATCTTAATATTTAGAAATGGTGGTTTCGAGAAGTTGGAACTTTGTGTTAAAAATCGAAACAACTCAGATATTAGAACACATTATGTATAAAAGTTATCTAATATTTACTGTAAAAAAAAAGTAAATATATATGTGTAGACTGACTTATACCTAAGTGAAGTTTATCTACAAGAAAACATCTGAAATCATCAAGGAAATCTGTGATGCCTTTGTTAATTTATGTCAGTTTATATTATGTAAAGTACCTAGTATTTTTTATCAAAGTGCTTATATTAGAAAATTTTATTATAAATAGCTTTTTTTGCGTTTTTTTGTACTCACTACTACCCCTGAAAAGGTGAAGACCATTAATCGGTTTCAAAACCATCACTTGACAAAATAAACGCAGAGATAGATGATTTCTAAAACGAGTTACTTACTTTGAGTTCTCATGTTAATAGTAAATTCTAATATTAATGCACTTTAATTTTGGTATTTATTTTAATAAGGTAATTAAAATAAAGGTAAAAATAAAGGTAAGGTTATATTAATAATAACAAACCGGCATATCATTATTATTTATGCCATATTTTAAATAATACATTATGTAAAAAAATTATACACATTATATAATATTATTAGCAATTCAATTAAAATAATAATTAGCTTATACAAATTTTGCGATTGTAATTCAAATGTATGCAGAGAGCTCCTTAATTCTCTCGTTAAATTAATAAAACATTATGTATTTAAGTCAAAAATGGAATCCGGAAATTAATTACCATTTATATTTAAGTTGGCATGTTAACTGTGTTATGAGTATTATCTAACTAGGTGTATTTATTTTATACTAATACTAAGATTGTTACAAGGCCGAATCTGTACCTTCGTTAAATATTTTTTAGAAATTTTAAAATAGGTAGGCTTTGTTATTGGTATAGACGTGAAAACATATTTTTTTGAATCCTTGTCTTTTTGTCTGTCTGTCAACAGCGTATGACACTTAAACCACTAAACAGATTTGTACGAAACTCGGCATGTTAGTAAGTTATATTATGGGTCAAAATCTAGGATAATTTTCATCCAGAAAAATAGATGTGTTCCCGCGGCTTGGCAAATAAAAGTTAATATGGATTTTCCGTCAAGAGGGTAGGAAATAAAATTTCGACTACCTGGTTGCAGCTATTATAACAAAACGAATATGTGAAAAAACTCATTCGTAAAACAACACGGGTGCTAATTCTAAGCGTACGGCGTAAATTTTCTGATACAAAGCGAAGGTGGGTTTCTAGTAATAGGTACATAAAAGCTCACATTTTGAAGCTTATGCCAATTGTATGTTCGATCAAGCAAACGTAACATCGTTTGATGCAGACGAGAATTCGACGAATAACTTTTTAATAGCAGAAATCCAATCCAATCCATGCTTCAGATATCATTTTGAGCAATCGATTTTGATTGAAGTCGTTATAGCATTTGTGAGTTGGTCTCCTAAAAACTTTGACACTTGGATTTGCCACTTTAATGGAAAGGAGCACGCTCCAGCCTCACAAATGATAGTAAGATATCGCAGCTGTATAGTGAAGACTGTAATTAATTGCAGCCAATCATTCCTTGTCCTTCACACAAGTGTTAATTCACTACCTATAGTCAAAATCAATAGAATATTTTTTCAGTAATCACATATCTATCTATTATCAAGAAACGTAAAATCGTGAACATGAAGTTGCATGACGTGAGTTGTTAATTGCTGAATCTTCACGAGTTTCGTGCGCCTAACTCAGGACAAAATTTCGTGGGACACGTTTCATACAACCTGAAACCCATTTCTTAGCCCGAACGAGAGTTTGAGTCTTTGATTGCGTAGGTAAAATAAAAATAAAAAATATATATTAGATACCCGCACTGAGTATAGACCTTATATGATGTAGGTAAATAATGCATAGACAAAACGTGTTTAATTACTGTATGGTATTAGGCAATGTCTTCGAAGAATCGGTATATTTATTCTTAGTAAATTTCTTATTTAGCTTATATTCCTATGTACGAACGTGCTAATGCTGATACTATTTAAAAATTTGTATATAGGTACTTGTACTTTTCACTAGTGTTGTGTAAATAGCTCCAGCGTAGTAGGTATATGGCAATACCGCTATCTCCACAATAGCTACCTACATGTTACCTAGAAATGGCAAAATTTTTATCGCAAGCCCGTTATCGTGGCCGATCATAAATCTGTTTTCAAATCGTGAGTTGCCAGTGCCGCCTGACGTTGCTGCTAGCTCATGTTCCAAGTCTTTTTCAAACGAAACCGGACCGTTTCTTGGGAGTCATAAAGCGTAATTTATGTTAGCTCGTGACCTTATTTACTGCGTTCGGGAATTCAAAGGGTTTATTGTCGCATTGTACCTAAGTATTTGCCAATGCACGTAAAATACTACGCGAGGTGCTCAAAATGCCAGACTTATTTACAGTCTAAGAGTGTCGCGCACTTCGAACGGCCCCGGGATCGGGTATAAGATAGCGGCCATTTTGAAAGTATTTTCTGAAAGTACTATCTCAAATGTATCTGTTATATTTATTGCTTATTTAAAACGCTTTCCTGAACCAAATTTGGTCACTAAACTTAATATATCATGAAATGAAAACTATAATAGATACCTACCTAATAACTAAGTAGGCAGGTATTAGCATGTGTTTTTGTGACGAATAAATATTTATGTTTATTAAATCTTTTTTGGATATCTCACTACTTTCTACTATTTCAATCGAAAAACGTAATTTAAATTTCCATACACTTTAACTAATCAGTAACAATAAGTAAGGATAACGTGAATCTTGTAGAAACAAAGGAAATTCAGTAAAGCTACATAAAGAAACACTGAAATTCTTTGTTCACGACTCGTTCGAAACGTTTGTATGTAAGAAAATAATGTTCACTACGATATAAACCTACAACGAACGTACGTACCTTTCCTACGTGAAGGTTAGAAGTATTAATTCTACAAATTTATTGATGGCGTCTATACCCGTTTATAGCTTCTCAGCGAGAGTCAATTGCGAGAGATCAACTCGCCGATGAATTTGTACGTGTGAAATTACCAAAGTATTAATTGATATAAACCTATAATTTTATGTCTCTTAAGTTCATGGTGCTCAGTTATTTGGTTATAAAATTAGAAGTTAAGCAAATTATGTTAATTAAATTGGTACAATCATGTTGTTAGTTTAAATCCCATTAAGTTTATTGCAAAACGTTCAATATTTTCACAGTAATTAATTATTTAGACTCATACACACTTTTCCTTAATCAATTACAGTACATTACTGGCAATTTGTTACTGTAACAACGTCGGTATAGCTATAATTAAAACACGACTAGACTCTCACATTAATATTGAAGAACGATCAGTTATCTAAGATAAATATTCGATAACTAGCTAAGCCTATTTATAATAGGTATTAATAATAACTGGTCGCTCTATGAAATGTAGTAAAGCGATGACCTCACGCGATCATTCCATTATAGGTAATCATTGCAAATATTGCATACTAATATCTACTAAATGTAATCATGCTTGAGATACCTACATCTAAATATATGAAATAAGCTTTCATGAAACATTTGACTGTACTTTATTCATAAGGGAAAGTTTTATAAACAAAATATAACCATAAAATGAAAAACTGTACCCGCAGCCAAATGTTTGATTTATCGCGTTTGAGAGAGATCTAGCGCAATTAGATCCGGCCTGCGGGCCTCTGCGGGTTTGATTTACGATGATTCACAGTAATCATGACCGGACAGCCTGTGATCCGTCGTCTGTTTCTCTATTTTATGACACCCCTGTACTGCGTGCGGTTAGCCGCCATCTTGAATTTAGTTAGGAATTGCGGTTCATTTGATGACAATAATACCTACTCAAGACGTGAGGACACGACTGTTTTCGATGACTTAACTTAAAATGATTGAAACTAAATATATTTTTCAAATATCAGTGAATTAATGCTGAATTCTGCTAACTGTATATGTATAATAAATTTTTAAATATATGGAGATGTCGTTTAAGTATATATTAACCAGGCGTTGCTATGTGGAAATTCGTTTGTCTTATGCTACGATTAATCTACTTCGCTTCAATCGGCGAGCACGATGTGCGATGGTAGGTATGTATATAGGTACCTTTAGACATGCGTAGCAGAGTAGTCGTGTTAGCTGTAAACTGAAGTTTATTGTTGATGTGATTGATATTTCTCAATATTAAGTACAATGTTTATGTCAATTTCAGTTTAGTAAATCACTAATTTCGTTCTACAACGTAACGAATTACATTTTTAGTTAAATTAACACGAAGGAATGTTTTTATTGATTTCAGGATAAACAAGGAATTTCATTATACTATTTCTTCACAAAATATTATATAGGTAATACCTAATTTATTCAATTATCATATAGGTAAGTAGTAAATTCAACCTATTAATTTTCTTTACAAATACTATTATAGCAACATCAGATTTTGTACATTTTAAGAAAATCCATGACGGAGTTAATAGTTTATATGTACACTATGGCCGTTACCGCCATTACCTAGACGCGACCAGAAAGCTATAAACAGAGCACTAAAGGTGACACTTACACATAAAGAGATCGGCGTTACACGGGGCTGATATCGTGTCATCGTGTCGTCACTTCTCTATAACCGATAAACAAATCGTCGACTCCACTCACTCGGCCCCTCTATCGTGACCGTAAAAACTTAACTATCCGGCAACACGAACACGCCTCGATATAAATCACAACAACTGGTAACGTACCTACTTATCAAACTGTGTATGACACGATCGCGCTTTATGAATTTTCTTCGTGCTTGTCCTCGTCGAGCGGCCCTTCGGCTAACACGCGAAAATCACGCGACGGCCTGTTCCGCCCTGATGCCGACTCGTGACTATCAGAAACTATGCAAATGTATCCGAACCGAAAACTTGAAAGCAAAATTCAACAAAATTACTTTCCTTTCCCACAAAAATCAAAATATTGACCAGAGAGGCCACATTATGCAAATCTATCTATTTAGAGCTATAACAACGACGAAGATAATAAGAGCGATGATTTTCAAGTTCATTGTCTCATTCAAACTGGTTTTTTCTGGTTCACGTCGAACTTTAACTAACAAAAGACGCCATAATTTAACTAATGCGGATCGACTATTTATGAAAAGGTTGCACAAGTATTCATTTCATTGTTTGGTAACTACACTTTCGGTTTCAGCGTACTGATTTGCATAAGAGGGTTCACGCACAATGCACGGACACCCTTTGGGTAAATCCTTTTCGTTTCACTTTTAAAATCGTTTCATTGTTGACATTTCGTGTGAGTTATAAATAAATCAAGCGCAAATTTGTACGGTCCGGTGTATACATACGGCGTACTGCAACATTGTTATTTTGATATATAACTAAACTGGTTCTGTGCTGTTGTGTGCTCAGGCATATCTTTTGGTATATACTTGTTCAATAAACGAGGCACCTAAGGAGTAGTTACTCGATTTGGTTTTTATAAATTATTATCTGTTCAGATTATTGTTTCAATTATTTCAATTATGATGCTTTGCTTCATTTATGATTTAGGTAATAAATAATAAGAGAAAAGTGCTTAGTTTCCACTAATCTATAAACTCGGTTCCAAATTAAAAAAACTAAATACATTCCAAGACCAATATTAGTTTTCCGCTGATTAAAATAGGTACCTATATTAAATTTGATTTTAGTTTTAATTATTGTCTAATAATCATGAACGTCATATAGATGGTCATTGATGGTTAAATGGTTGAAATAAATACCCAATAACACACGTCATTACTGAGTTATATGGTTTTACAACTTTAAGGCAATAAATAAATTGACTGCCGTTGGTACATTTTATTACGATTTAAAAGTC
This sequence comes from Megathymus violae, assembly GCA_003671415.1. Lineage (NCBI taxonomy): Eukaryota > Metazoa > Arthropoda > Insecta > Lepidoptera > Hesperiidae > Megathymus > Megathymus violae. The sequence goes on from PDGT01000036.1 coordinate 543,808, forward strand.
GATGACTGTTTCAGACGAATAATTGATTTATATCGGTTATTAATTTTTATTAGATGTCGAATTAAAACACTAATTTGTTTGCTGATAGGAAAGACTAGAAGCATGTTTTGAAAAGAGTTGCTTAGTTATTGGGCTTTCATTAATAATTAAATAATTTTATTTGTAAAATTTGAATACGTATATATACTCTTATGTATGTATACTCTTACGTGTATTATATTTTATTTCAATATGATATATGAATTCATCAAATATTATAATATACAGCTTAACAAGTCACATTTTTCTCAGAAAATGTAGTTTTTTATACGTACGTATTGTCGTCTGCTACGTTTGCTACGCTTCTCCGTGTTATAGGTATGTTTGTAAATAGAAAGCATTTAGGATTTAAAGGTTATATTTGGTTTTTCTTGTCGAATATATTTGGATAGGTACGTCTGAATCTAATGGATTATTCATCACATCTGTATGTTTTACAATTGATATATAAGTTTCTTGGTCAACTGTGAAACGTACATAGATATTGAATAGCCAAGGCGATAGTGAACTTCATACACTGAATGAAACACAATAAAGATACCGAGTGCGTGAATGAAATTGTGTTGTTATTATTATTTATTTACAATGCAATTAAAGATCTTAAGCGTAAGCTAAACGACTTACTAAACGTAAAATAATATATAGCGCCATAATTAGTGGGTAAACCATAATCGGCACCAAAAATAGGGGCTGTAAGTAGTCCATCACTCGTATGTTAATGATCGGAGTTTTCTACAAATGTTTTAGTCTTTTAGTCGTTTAACACGTGTTAATAACCAATAAAACAGTTTAGTGGTACATAAAAAGTTGGGATTTATAACGAATAACTTATGCATTATGAATGCTCGGCGCGTGCTCGGTTTACAATGTGATTAAATCTAGGCATTTATTTTCCGGTTCGAGTTACAATCACTTTCTGTCTTCTTTGCGATTGTGACTACGATAAAATAGCTCCTCAGCGTTAAACTAATGTACTATAATTATATTATTGATACAATTAAAATTATTGGTTTGAGGGATCTCTCAGTAGTTTAAATAGAATGCGGTGTTAATGGATTGTTAATTAATAATAATGCCCAGACATTGTGGAATGAGAAATAAATAAAAACAAATCTAATTTATCTCACACGGTTTAATTTTTAACCGTTAATACTATTTTACTCGCTTGTTTATTATTTTACTTAATTTTACGCTTATTTAATTACAATAGTATAAGATGAATCAAACTTGAATTTTAGTGTAATTAAAGTTACTCATTGCAAAGTTACTCACATAAATTAGTTTTGGTATAAAGTCACTCACCCACATCCAATTAGCAAATTGAACAACCTAGGTTTTATTATGAATGATTCAAGTTTACAACTAAAAAGTAAACTCTGACACACACGCTAACATATCTATAATGAAGACGTGGTATTTATGTAAGTAGGTATAATAAATAAAAAAGCCACAGTTGGCCTTACAAGATAATCCACTTAAGCTCTGCATAAATATTCTCAGGGCCAATCGGAGCTAACAAAACCACTCGCTGGGAGAGAGCCGAATCGATAAATTTTATTCAACGTTGTTCCGATAATACTTGGAGTATAATGCCGTGTAGGTGGAAAGCCAGGTAGTAAAAACTTTTCATACGATAACTTTTGAGTTTCTATTCCACAAAGATACGTAGGTTCGTACGTAAACATTCAAATGCTTTATCTATATGAATAATAACCACGGAAATGTTCAAATAGATTGAATAGATTTAAAAATTATAGCAATTAACTAGTTCAATATCTACAACTGATGCGATTAAATTATTTACATTCATTTGATAACATAGTTTGCTTGATATTACGTATTTCTGATTTTATTATAATGCTGTTGAATAGAAAATGAAATGGTTTTCGTGACTATTTAACATGGAGTGAAATGCAAATTTTATAAATAACACGGTTTTTCATCACACGAATCTTTATTTAAGTAATTACGTCAGTTCATCGTAAGATGAACAAGATATAAGACATGCGTTACTCACACAGTATGAAGGGACAAATCGCGGCGTGGGAGCGGTATCTGGAGTTCTGGCAGCAAGTCGTAAACATACCGAGTTAGTGCTCCCACTAACCACGTCGACAAAAAACGGGTTAAATTTAGACAGGGTCAAATGATGGAACATCAAGGAACAACAGATTTAAATTTCCGTTGTATATTTAAAAAATTCTTAGCTCTCATCGTGATTCAGTTTATAAGTTATGCTACTGGAATCTCGATTGAGCTTGTCCGTTATGCTCGGGACATCTGCAAAAGTTTGAACGTGATGCTGAGGACATCCTACTTGAACTTGTATATTATGTTTGTAATATCTCGATTGAAGAGATTCAAACAGAACGGCAGGTTACATAATTTGACGGCCGATATGATTTGACGGTAACCGTCGAGGAAGATGTCTACGAACGGCGAACATGTTTGAATATGGATTCCTATCTATATAGCCGTATTAAAAAATATATGAGCAATTAACCCTCTTAAAACTTGATCAACTATATTTAAACGTGCTTATATTCATTCAAATAATATTGTATGATATTGATATTGACACTGCAAAGTTGTTTTAAAGTCAATATAATTAGCTACTTCTCCTCCTCTTCTCTACTTAATTTCTTTATCTTAGCTTTTATTAAACGTAACACTGCAGTAATCGAAATCATTGATTGAAATCATTAAGGATTCAATAATTTTATTAAACCCCGCACGTCGCAAAAGCGGGTAGATCGCTACCCTTTTATGTCGCCTCTTGTGACCAATTAGACGACAATTACAATTTCATGTCTATCAGAGTTATTATAACTTTTCCCATAAAACTGAGAAACCCTAAAATGAAATATAACTACCCCTATTTTTGTAATTGGACTTGACTTCATTGACCTCGTTATATTAAAGGATGTATACAATATATGAAAGAAGGGACTAAGCTGAGTTTTCTTATAATTTAAATTATGTGACGAAAAAGTTTTTGAAAAATTATATATCTATTAGATTAATTAGTTAGAACGAAAACAGAAATATATATGGTTAGAGTAATCATTAATGAGATAAGTAGGTAAATCGTAGCGGTAGATAAGTTCTTAGAGGTTCTCTGGTAAACACCTCCGTTCCTACCCAACGGAAACTTTTTGGAAGAAATCTACGAAAAATCTAAAATAATATTCTAACACACTAACAGATTCTTGAATACTACTTGGTAATACAAGCTACAAGTTTTCTCACATGGTTTTTTTATATTATGTAATGTTCACTATATGCTAAATATTAGGTAGTAGAGAAGGCTGAATTGCTGAATTATAAATTGCTAAGCTGTAGATTACTGTTCTCAGTTACAAAACCAGTTAGTAGGTTTTTTTTAATTAAAAAAGACATTTACATTCTTTTGTAATTATTTTTTTCCACACAAGATGAAAGCTTTAACTTACATCGATGATCATTTCAAACTTTTATGTGCAGTATATGAATAATGTATGGCGTTTAAATTTCCCAAGCATCATGGGCGATTTCCCCGGAACTATGAGCTGGCCAAAATTATATCAGGGAAATAGGGGACATCAAGGGAAGATGGCCTGTTTTATTATTTATGTTACATTTTGCAATTTTTAAATCAGAAGGGTGGATCCCCTCGATAAAGGGTGGGCTGGGAATGAATGAGTTTATAGCCCTTTGTAGATAAACATATCAATTTGTTAGTGTTTTGTTGGCGACGTAAATATGTACGTGCTACAATTGATGCCGTTCACATGGCCTCAGTAGTCTCCATGACTCTTAGCGGGGTACTCGCTAACGGAATTATAGATATCTTCATGACGACTTCATTGCCGTTTAATTTTAATTAATAAAGTATATAGTGTTTGCTATTTTTGGAGGCTGAGAATGGCGTTGGGTAAGTTAAAATGTTATTCAATTAATTAAGTAAGATTATTCAGTTATTGCCACACAAAAAAATATTTTTATCAATATAATAAGTATGAATGTTCATTTGTAACATTAATGTAGTTTATAGAATACCTTGTAATTTAATTTTAATTAACTTCATGCAACTCATCTCTCTTCTCGTTTAGAATTTTTTTTGTAGTATCATATTGCGGTGTAAAGTATACATAGGTACCTCTAAGTAAGGTTATTACGTTCGACAGGAGAGACTTGATAGACGATCTCCTAGATAGTGAACTAAACACAGCACGGTACCGTTCGCGTTGTTTACCTACTTTGCTGCTGCATCCAGACAACCGCATCCGCATACCACTTCCTCGAGAAAAACGCCAAATACAACAGTCCTCGTAACAAACGAGCGACTTTATCCGTGAGTCGATCAAAAATCAAGCGAATAAAATCGATTTTCCCCCAAATTGAATAGTCGTAAAACATAGGTAGCATGATTTTAATGCCCGAATTGTTTACACGGCGGCGTCACAAGTGTAAACGGTTGTCGATAATTGATGATTTGATTTACACCATTACTAAACAACCGGTGTTTGGGCGATCCACGATGTAGCCTTTGAATGAAACGGTACGCACCTTCCTTACAAATCATTCCTTTCATCATTCTATTCTAGTATTTAGGTTATACTTACCTACACGGATTCTTTCCTTGTTCCATATAACTGCGATTTTAATGTTAAATTAACGACTTAATTGAGATCTTATATAGTTTGAACTTACTTATCTTCATTTACTAAATATATATAAACTTATATTTATCTATACTATATACCGAGTTTTTAAAAGCGGACGTTCCAAGTATGCCTGCTCTGGTATTGCCTATGTCTGTGCCTATATAGCCACTTAACTTTAGGTAGGTCGTTTGCCATTAAGAGTGTCAAAAAATTTATATACAAAATTATATTATACTTAGTTAAATTTAGAAATTAGAACCCGCAAAACCTACCTACCTCTACAATTAAACCCATGTTATACTGAAGACAACGCACAGTCCAGCGATGGGTCACATGGAAACTAATTTAACATAACAGACTTTCAAGTGATAACAACAAACAACTTTAGGTATCAATTATTTTTTATAAAAAAAAATATTCGTCCATTAAGTTAAAAAAGGTTCCTATCAACATAATGCTTATTTGATAATGAAAAGCAAGATGGAATAATACCTTTTGATAGTTTATTGATCCAAGAAGTTATACTTTTAATATCAGTTTATAAATTCAATTAAAAATTGTCATTTTCTGCCCAGTATCTACTTACTCTCTACTTACTCTGTACCGACTATGTCACTAGACTCCATATTAGAATTTCCTTCGTCGTGGGTTTCTAGTCTACCTCTATGAGAGATGTAGAAGGTAACAAAATTATTAAAATTACTTGATATTATTATTTCCTGTATTCAGTTTCAAGTAAAATTATTAAAAATAATACTAAGTAATTTATTTCAGTTTTAACTAGGTGTACCTGAGTGAGTTTTAGTGTACGTAGGTATATGAACGAATCAAAAATTAAATCAAATCAGAATTGTTTTCGGTTAAATTACTACACACGTAATTTATGTGGTTAAAATAGATGCAGATTTATTAAGGTAGTTGATACAAAGCTAACACAAACATTCGTATTGTTAATCGGTCATATAAAACGCGTTATCATGCCATTTAAAGGTCAATGCCCATACTTGCAAGCGCTCTCATAAACGGTAAGTAGTAGGTACTATAAATTTTATTCGATAAACAATGGAACAATCGGCACACTTGTAATGTCAAACTTTTGTGGTAGGTTGTTACGTATTGAGCATTGTGCATGCGACTCCTTCCGCGTGCTTTGACGGAGCTTTATTGCCATCAGATTAAATTACATTTTTGTGTAATCAATTAGGCGACGTTTTTGGAATAATTTTTAGCCCTTACCATTTTTAATTAGTAATTGTGAGACGAAATTAACTCATTCTCTATATTTATTAGTATTGGGCTATGTGTCACTGATCGCGTAATTTCTTAACGTATTTGTTGGGTTGGTTTAAAGCTATAAAAGAAAAATTGGGAAAGACATGTCATATTCAAATTTATTCCAAAACAACTTCTGTCAGGTTATCGAGAATTGTAAAAGACTCAAATTTGCTCGCTATTTGCTTTTGTGAAATAAATTCCTTCAACTATCCTCAAAATAAAAAACTGTGCTTGTTTAAAATAATAAATGAGTCTAAGGAAACCACTGATCAAATAGCAGCGGACTATTGCCGGTTTTGTTACGATTGTACAAAAATCTTTTATCATCTACTCATAGTGTAGTTCTTTCAAGAAAGAAGTTATTTGACAATGTCGATGCGTTAAATCGCGATTAATAGATGATTAATCATTCACTGAGTTTATGGCGGTCACGCAATAAGTTCGTTTTATTGCATATCAATCACTCCTTGGCCGTTTTCACACCAGCATTTAGCGCCACATAGGCTTATAACAGGACACATCAAAATAAAACAACACCGCCATAATACTTGTTGATAATGTTGGTTGTCAATGTAATTTTACGACGACTTTATCGAAAATCGGCAGTTCTAAGCCATCCAAAATATATTAAATCCAAGAACAGGTGTGTCATTAGCCTCACTTAACTTTATACATAACATTGGAGTGAATATAAGTAAAACTTAAGCTATTCCCTAGATGTAAATCTCTCCTTTTTATTTCTTAATAATAACGAGATAAATATTCAAAAACTAAATATTATAATACTACATGCGTGGCCACACCCGCTCCGGAGGGGCCATAAATTTTCTGTCATTAATATTTGCTTAACTTGCCATAAAGCGAAGAGGTCGGTGTTACCGGTAAACGTGCACTTAGTAAATATTACTAGATATGGTTGTAAATAACCGACGCTCCCACACTACCTGCCCTGAAGGCTTATTTAAGTTAAGTATTGAAGTTGTAAGTACCTTCTTAGTTGTAAGTGCTTCACAGAGCTTTAGCTCGAACTTCAGGTTTTAGAAGTGTTATTGTCACTAACTGTATTTATGTATTTATAATAACTAATGCATTAATATTAGTTGGTTCTTCAGTTACTTTAATAGCATCACATACCATGAATTGTTTGCGGATGAATGAAGGGATGTATTGTCAGTTTGTCAGAGTTCTGTGAGCGTGATGTGTGAAAGTTTTGTCTTTAATTAATGTTATTAATTTTAATTAAAGTAAATAAATATTGATAAATTACAAATATTAGTGTAAATATTACATAAAGTATAAATAAATAATGAAATGCACGATTAATTACGTGTTTATCATAATAGTACCATACATACATAAATACAGTAATGAATAAAAATGATGTTGAATTTATCAAATCTAATATATGTAGAGAGGTGCGGGGTAGAGGGGGTAAAACGAGGTCTTTCAAAACGTTCCAAATTCACGAACTATCTTTGTATTAGCGCATGATGCTTTGCCATTTCAATGCCTATTGGAAGATAACGAGATCGAGTAGCAAATCTGTGCAATTTATTATTTATTTCACTCTAAATACAATTTTATAATAATCTAAGGTGCGAGGTAGGTTCAAATAAAACTCATGAATGCTCGAATAATACTGACTGTATTTGATATTGTTTAGCTGATTTTAATAGATGTTTTTTTACAAATACAAAGATAATACAAAGATTATAAAATATGCAGTAGGAACACATCATACAATAACTCCTTCACAACAATTTCCTACATATTTTTTATCGAAGATCGTTAATGTCAATACTGACAACTCAAATAGTATGCAATGTTGGTTATTGTAACAACTACAGTAGATTATATTATACGTATATGCAAGCGGAAACGATTGGCTTATATGAATTGTAGTTTCCACAGCGACAATCATCTTTATAGCAAATTGTATTGTATTGTCATCATATTTCGAATATAAAATAGGACAAACTTCCACAGTGAAAATACAGTCTATTGTGGCGATGAAACCACTATGACCTTAACAGTACAAGTTCAAACAGTAACATAAGGTAACTTTTAACATATGTAAACTGTGTAAATTTTCAGGTCCAGATGTTATATTTTTTTTGGCTAAACGATACACAAACAACTAAGTACCTACTACACTATAATTGTCTTTCTCTGTTAGGAGTTCCAAACAAGAAAAATCTACTGTCCTTACTGTAACATCATAAATTATACAAAAATAATTGGCAAAAAGAAAATAAAAAAGAAGAAGATGAGAGATCTAAAGAAAACTATTAAAATCAGCTATTAACAAATTAAAGGTAAGTAAAAATAAAACAATTGTTATACGGCGAAAATAGGATCACCCCTAATTTATATTGTCGCAATAGAAATTTGGATTCAACCCGAGTTTGAGCTACTTTTTCTGCTTACTGTAGCTGTAGAGAACGACGAGGAAGGAGCAACGTAGAACAGCGATGCATATTCTGTCAGTAATATTAATTGTGTTTGGTATACCCTGTCTTACTCCAAAGGGAATCCCATTTTACCATACCTAGGTGCTCCTGCTCCCTAGTTAGGTGATGTGGTATTTAGTGCTTATTGATTTTTTATAATTCAATTATGAAAGCCACAACAAAAATTGAACTATCAAGGACTGACCATCTATCATGATTATGAAATAAAATAGGTTTTATAAAGAATATATTGTCAACTTTATTAAGTACCCCGCCTCACTCCGCCCTTTCCCTAGGCATACCAATGTTTTAAAAAAAGAATACACATTTTCAATCAATGATCAAGGACTTTATTCATTATATGAATTTGCTGGTAAGTATGTCTAAGTTATATATATCTAAGTTATCTGATCTAACTTGGTTCTGTTTATGTGCAGGTCACTTCAACATGACGTAAGAAGAATCTCATTGAAAAAGCTGCAACGTATTGCAGCTTAAAAAGGTCAGTTTTTACTATTATCGGTAATATACTATCGAATTTACAAATATTTTTTTTGTAAATAGTTCACAAACTAGCAGACGATGGTAAATGGTCACCGTCGCCCATGGACATGAGTTATACCAAGTGTCACTAATGGGTTGTCGGCCAGGAATGAAAGAAAGAAACTATTGACTCTCAAGCCCCCAGCCGGAACACGACGAGTCGTTTGGTGGCTGACTCAAGCAGGAGGGTGGTAGCTGGGATAATAATACCAGTGATAATATTAATTACTTAATAGTAATGTTGATAATATATTCCTTACGCGAAGCCCTACCATCAAGCTGGCTAGGTGGCTGGCTGGCTTCTTTCGCCTCTTACGACACCCTGTTCTATTAGTATAAGATTGGGGGAGTATTCTAGGCCGCCCCAATGCGGCAAAATAATGAATTACCTACAATAACATCCTTAGCATGCTAATATAGGTTACATTCACATTGTAAAATTTAACGATCGAATATTATTTTCATATTACATCAAAATTTTAAATAATAATTTAAGATAAAGTGTATGTTTTGAAAATTTTAATTCCTATCTACCTATCTATTACATGCTGAATTTTATTTCTGATATTTATATGAGCACGGCACCATAATCATCTCACGACCATAAATCAACATTTAAATGTATGAATACATAGATACAATGTTATTTATGACTTTCAAATTAAACTCAAATGCCAAATAGGCAATAGGTTTATGCAAGTTGTCGACAAAAGAGCAGACGGGTAAGGTAAAAGTAAGGTCACCATCATTCAAAACACCTGAGAAAGCGAAAGATTTGTTTATTATAACAGGTAAATCTAAAATAAAACCGCCTCACCTAAATATAGATAACATTATAAAAATAATTTGCCTAAGTTTGTTATATTGATTAAAATAAGTCCACTCCCTACGTTCCGCCATTATGAAAATATTGTAATATGTCCGCTCAAAAGCTGACCTAACTCATACATCATCGAATAACAATGCAATCCCACCATTCCACTTTAAAATGTTTCACTCCCCTTCTAAGATTAAAAGAATCCAATCTCCTATCAGTTGTAACTAAACTCTTCTTTACCATTAGTGGAAAAGAGATGGAACAACATTTTATCTCTCGTTCAACCTAGGGTATATTCATTAGAGGAAGAGGGATAGCGGATGTACAATCATGGCGGCAGTTCTTCGAGAATGGGTACTGTTGGAGCTAAAATTCTAAAACACACAACGAAAAGCTTTCTAGTGTGCGTTAAAAATAGTGTTGTGCTTAGGGTAAGTCTCCAACAGTACATTGAAACTGTTGGCTGCAATTTTCATGTATGTTGATAAATTTCTTTTTTTTGCATTTTTATAACACAATTCTTGACTTATTAATTTTTTTTACAATAGGGATGGATAAAATAATTACATATAAATATAATGCATATGACTAGGATAAGCGACTCCTAAAAGGTTAAAATGGGGTTAATTATAAAATGTATAAAACTTCGGACAAAACGATTGAATATTATTGTTCAAGAGCGAGTTATATTTGTCAACATAAGGATTTTGTTTCCGTAAACAAAACGTGGGCTCGGTATTAAAAAAAATTACCTTCTAGTAAGTTACATATACGGATGTACCGATTCATTTCGGTATTTTATGCGTACTTTAGTCACGCTACTTTATTATCATTAAGTTACATAGTATTTTAAAAGCCTCGGAGGACTTTTTACGGCAAAAGGAACATTGACGCTTCCACGGCTGACGACTCCATAGCCCATTTGGTAGTGAACCTGCCTGCCGAGCGAGGGGTCCAGGGTTCGATTCCCGGCCGGGGCTGACGTTTATGTGACAGATAAATGTTTGTTCTCGGGTCATGGGTGTTTGTGAAGTCATATATGTGTATGTTCATGCCATCCGCAACACAGGGAATCCTAGTGCGGGGATAGTGTGTAAACGTTTATTTATTTATTTACACTGACGTCCATTTCCTCTATCAACATTTAAGCAACATGGTGAAATATATTTCAGGCTAAGTACTAAATAAATAAATATATGATACTTGTAAATACGAGGACAATCTTATTCCCTTTAGTAGATCAATAATGGGGTAAATCTATTATGTAAGAGAAAAAAGGTTGATCACACCTGACTTTCCAGAGGTTATCAAATAGTTCAACGAATTGATCAGAGATGGCGCTGGTTAGTAATACTTTCAATACAGAGTTCTCATTTTTTTATTCATAAGAATAAGATAATATGTACCTTAAGTTGATAGTCATTTTTGCACTTGTAAGATATATAAAATATACCGTGTTAATTTATTAATGTTTAATTTGTATTTTATGAATTAATTTATCAATAATTATTTTATTTAAGTTAGTACCTCTCACTGCAATTTTTTTATTATATATGTATTTATTATTTATTTAAAAGTCTGTTAATGATACGTAAGTCATACATTCAAAATTGAGTACTCGAAATAAAACGAAATATTTTGTGAATGCTTGTTGTAAAAAGCTTTTGAAAGCTCTGTCTGTCTTAGTTTGGACTAATCTTAATAGATGGCGCTGATTCCTATTTTTATTTGTCTCATAAAATAATGGCTTTAAACTTCAGTGCGTTTTATGTATATTTTGCCAGCAATTTATAAATGTCAAATAAAATAAAATAAACATGAAATATTTTTGAATTCATGAAAAACCACCTCGGTATCAGCACACTTAATACAGGTTTTTTAAAATTTAGGGAGGCTTAAGTACCTATAGGAAAGTTAATGTTTGGATAAGTTTAGGTAATAGTTTAACATAGGAAGCGTAGGCAGTAATTTAAAATTTGGATATTAACCCTTTTCTTGAAGATATGTTTAAAATTAATATTAGGTATTGAAATCAAGTAACGTGAAAAGTTATATGTTATGTAGGCACCTATACATTGCATAATTCGCAACTTTTGCAAATATACCAGATGTCTGTGTCAATAATTCATAATGTTTTACAAGGTTGGCTTTGAAAAACCGTCATAGTTGCACGATGTCGTGCTGGTACATAAAAATTATGTTAATTTCTTTTACAACAGATATCTAAACAATACAATGCGGCAATAGATGCGCGAGCACTTCTAGGAGCATACTGACCCAATTGTGTAAAATTCAAATTAGTTTTTTTACCGGTAAAGAGAAAGCGCACTGTTCTGTCTGTCGTTAGTAACAGCCAGTTTAGTTTTAGATTTTACTCGTGGAAGTGGTGTTGCGGTCCGTCATGTCTAGTATTTATAACGTCTTTGTTTTAGTTGTAGAGATTAAAGTCGATGTAAACAAGTCGCGGATGCGACGCGACGCCGGCAACTGGCACCTTGCCAAGTGTTTCAGGACACCAAAAACCAGATGGCGATGGCGGTGAAAAACGGTATGGAATCATGTTTTGTGTGGCGTCGTGCCTAAAAAAATGTTTTGAGTGTACCGAATCGTAGCATAAGAATGTTGGATGACTGTTGAACGTTCTGAAAGTTTCACTAGCAGGTGTTTTTGTTATGTTGAAGACTTTTTCGTCGATAATAAAATAGGTGTTCTTGTTTGCTATTACAACATTAATAGCAAAATATATGTCTTTTCCATTATCTTCAACATTTGTGAGAATTTTTGTGTAGGTAATATAGTTTGTTTATTTAATTTTGAATTGGTTTGGAAATAGGTGCATTTACAAAATGCTACTTATACATATGTCATATTCTATATCTATATGTTACGCTACGTTCTTAGTTAACTCTCATCAAGTACCTGACTTTAATTTATCTATATTTCATATTCTACCAAATTTAAATTAAGTCAGTCACTCCATTTAATTTTCATAATTTCTATAGATCATAACATTTTGAATATGATTGGATTGGCCGCATTGGGGCGGCCTAGAACATTGATCACAATCCTGTGCTGGCAGAACAGGATGTCGTTAGAGGCGACAACAGCCAGCCTGCTTGGTGGTGGGGTTTCGTGTAAGGATTATGTTATCTAAATTATTATTAAGTCATTAATATTATTATTACTATTGTAATCTTTTCGTGAAGCCTGCCGAGTTGGCTACTACCCTCCTGTTTGAGTTAGCCACCAAACAACTCGTCAAGCTCCGGCTGGGGCTCGAGAGCAACTACTTTATTTATTTGTTCTTCTTTCTTGATTGACAACGCGTTAGTGATGCCTTGGTGAAATAAAGTCTATGAGCGACGGTGGCTACGAATCTTCAGATGGCTCGCTTGCTCGTTTATCGGTTATCTATATTTAAAAAAAACTTATATTATAAATAGTATTATTAATAATTAAAATCAAGGGTTCAATTTTATTGGATAAATAAATAATGTAACTGAGAAAACTTTAATAAGTACCTAAAACAAAATTATTAATTAAATTGTTTAAAATTAATCTAAATTATTAAAGAATACAACTGTTTCGTTGTACAGTTGTATGTACAATCATTTTATATTTGAATTTCATAATTTAGTATGCGAGTAATACCCGTGAATATTATATTATTAATAAGTAAGTCCACAGCAATTAAGGTTCAAAGTGTTAATTATGTTATAATAGGTACATATATGTACAGTGTATTGATGTGCTTGGTTGGACAAAAGATGAGAAAGAAGTCAGATATCTACACAATTATATAGGTACAAACCAAATCAACAGTAGTTAAGTCCATTACAACAGTTTATTTATTTCAATTTATTTTAATCATTTTTTTATACATGTAAAAAAGTTTATATCCGAAATTATTACAGATTATCTATCTTATGGTTGAAATAAAATAAAAATTATAAAGCTTCAAGTAACCGGTTGCCAGCGTCCTGTGTGGTCACCAGGGACATTATACATCTACCTGTTATAATTAAACGTTACAATCGAGGAGTATCCAAATTAATACGATGTTTATTTTGCTAATAATACTCATATAACGTAGGAAATACTAACTACCCGTTTTTCTTAAAATGCGATGTAAGTTAGCGGATAATTAAAGAAGGTAACAGTGCACCTGGTGGTAGATAAGTGGTAATTGCAGGCATTGGATATACGAATATATCCTTATCAACCATCAAATCTATTAAGAAGTTGGTAAATTAACTACAATATATTAGATATATTAAATTATGGAATTAGCATATACAATTTATTTACCTACTCATAAAGTATGATCCACGTTCTTTAATCTAAATAAGTATCTTATGAGACAAGTTACTTTGGAGTCTAGTTCATAATTAATAAAATAATAATTATTTTTTTTTACTAATTATTATTAGCTGGTATATGGGGTCTGTATTGTATAGCCAAGTTTCCCAAAATTTCATATGCCTCGTCCCCCTATGGTGGCAATTAAAATAGGTAATTTCATTTCTTCCTCTACTTTATCGATTCCGAAATACATATCGAGCCGATCGATGTATGATGACTATGTCCCCGTCAACACATTAAATTCATTTAATTTTCCGATCGACATTATTGTTATTGATCAAACGAATATTAATACATAGATGAGTATATTTTATCTCGTCGTAATCCATTAGTAAAGTATCTTGTGCAAAGTGCAGATAAATTTGTTCCGCTATCATCTCATAATTATTATTACGACATCCGTTATTAATTGGTATTCTTGATAAACTGTCAGCACAGTTGGTTTTGGTGTTGACATATTTGATGTCGTAGTCATAAAATAATAAACCATCCGTGAATAAATCCGTATATAATAAAATAAATCCGCAAAGATAATAAACCATCTCTGCATTCTACCAGCCGTTATAGTTGGTACTAGGAGGTTGGTATTTGGAACAAAACCGGATACCAGCGGCTTGTGTTCCGTACGTAAAGTAAAATAATGACCGTATAAATATTGGTGTTTTTTTTAAACAGAATATTATCGCCAAAGTCTCTATGAGTTGTTAGTTTCCGCGCTATTCAGTGTGCGCGACGCGAACGCGATCGGCCATTCGCCGCTGCCCGAAGCCTCCTGGGTCAGCACGGCACCGACCCTGCGGGCACTTACGACGCAAGTCACCGCCTCCCCGGGTCGCAGTGAACTAAAACACTTACACCTGACAGTAACTTTTTAACGCATTCAATGATCCTGTAACACTCAGGACCATTTTCTATCCACCCAATTCCAGTGCAGAATGGTGTAGGTGTTGATGCCCAATATAGGTAACGGAAATTAATATGCCAACCGATAGTCACTGAAAACTGGTACCGATAGCTTTATGCGCCTTCCGAAACAAGAAAGCGCCAAAGAAATTTATGTTTAATGTAAGAAGAAAACCAAGCCCAATAGTGGGAGAGTTACGGGTTGTGATGAAGACGATGAAAGGCTTTTTAATTAATCTGAAAAATATTACTGGTCATAAATAAGCGTTATTTATAATTATTTTATTTATGAATTCTTACCTTCTACCGGCTAAAAATATCTTAACATTTTATTTAATATATTTCAAGTTAAAAATAAGTACAAGGTGTTGAAAAGCTTTAATTTATTTGTTACATGAACATATTTTATAGCACCTATCATGATAATGATCAACAATTTACGAGTTATTTCTTAGAAATCAGCCATAGACAGTTTTAGCGATTTTATAGCAGTATATTTATAATGATCTATGTGATAAATCTTATTCTATGACGTCAAGCAAATCTCGTGTTGAGGTTTATTATTAAATCGTGAACAGCTAATGCAGCTTGTCAACTCTAGCCTTGGTGGCAGAAGAAAAGGATTGAAAAAGAAATAAGACTGATCATCTGTAGATAATGCGTAATACTTATTAATACCTTCAGTCTTCACATAATTCAAATGAACCAATGTGTAATATTCTGTTTGCCAGGCGTCACCGTTGAACCTATGTGGATGTGAGGTTTTGCTTGCGTTTTATGAGTTATTAATTATGCGTATATATTAGTATACATATAAAAAATCCTTTAGATTGCATTTAAAACATGTTTTCTGTATATTTAAATATAGTTTATTATCTTTATAGATATTCGTTAATTTCCTGGTATATTGTCAAAACGCAATAGTTATTATTTCGAAGGTTAAATATTATTTATATTAAATGTGTCTCGAATATCGAATATTTTATTTAGGCAAAAAAGTTATTTGCCTAACGGACTCATAGATTTATACCGGATTCAATGACTAGATATTTTAAAATAGTGGACGAGGTTGATATATTCTGTCAGACAAAAATTTCATCAACCATTTGATTATGAAAATCTCAAAATAAACCAATCAGAGTACATTTTTAAGAGTCTATAAGCTATTGAGGGCAATGGCGACGCGGGTGTTCCCTCAATGTGAAATATGTGTCCGGCTGACTCTGGTTAACGAAGCTTCGTTCAGTTTACGGCCACCGTTAATAAGACCGAGCGATCCACTTCGCTTCGTTGTATTATATATTGAACCTTAATATTATAAGGAGTCTTCTGAGCTTCCTATGATAAGGCTTTATATTTAAAATATTTTAAGGGCAACAGCTTTTAAAGTTTCTTATAGAATATTTTTTGCGTGAGGTTTTTATATTTTAAGTTATAAGATTTGAATGTTATTTATTATACGAATATTATAACAAATATTCTGTACAAACTACATTGAATGAATGAAAAAATATATAAATCATGAACTCCAATAACTGAAAATTTGCTGATTTGTAACACCTGTCAGTGATTATTGGGTAGTTCGTATCAATTTTAATTCGCAATATTAAATTAGACATACAGAACCCTTTCTATATAATAGAACATAAAGAGGGAAATGTACCTACCCGTTGTTTTATGTTTTTATTAGACGCTAATACAAAGAGTAATAGGGGTGTATAATTGTCTCTTGTTTGTAAATTGTACAATTCAATTTAATATGATATTTCGGCCAGATTTTTACGAGTTTCCTTACAAGAGGGGTGTAAGTGAAAACACGGCCGGAAGCGGGGAAATCCATGCAATAACAATAACTCATAAGGTTTTGCCCACCCCCCGCTAGATGGCGCGTCGTGGACATAAGTAATCCATTTATTCTCGGGGCGCACTTTATGTAGCGGACTCTTAAGTAACGCTGTTATATTGTTTTATATTAATACTCATACTTAGTTAAATATTGTTTGTACGTGCCTTTAAATATGTTTTGAAGATTATCCGAAATAACATTTTCCTCTTACATAAACAAATGTAAAAAAGTCAAAATAAATTTATTGGTACTTTTTTCACATTTTTAAGCAGTTCTCACGTAAATCTGTATATTACCTAAGGAAAACCTGAATATACACTTAAATATTTTAAAGCTTTATCGTTTGAGGCCGTAATTAATCAATAACTATATACTAAGTGCAGAATCGAAAAGTTTGCGAAGCAATTTATTAATTAAAATATCTTTAATAACATCATAAGTAAGTACATATATAAAAGGGGCGTATTTGTGTTCCATTTGAACAGAACATTTTGCCGACGGAGACATTCGAAGAATGCGTCAAGTCATTATCTGCTACGAAGCGCGGAATCCACAAAGTTTCTACGCTGAAAGGAATTTTGCGGATGAACGTTTTAATTAGATTTTCTCGAGAATATTTTGTGCCTAATTGCCCTGGTGTTAAGATCCGAGATTTAATTATTGGAACAATTCCCTGAACAAAGAAAAGTGTGGTGTAAATGGATATCTGCCTCCCCAGTAGATGTTCTACATTGCTATTGTGCATACTTAGTAGAGAAATAATTTATAGCTACGTTTATGACAGATTTAATTTTTCTTTTAATTAAAACGTGTTTATTGTTGAAGTTACTTGATAAATACATATAATATCAAGCAGGTTTTTAAATATGGGCACATCTGTGAAAGAGCTATGAATAGATATAGAAAAAGACAGAATAGATACCTATAGATTTAAAAAAATCAATATAACATTTATTGAATATGTACGTAGGTAGGTACATATTAACATATAAAATGTTATTCTTACTGACTGAATATCAATTCAACGTTTTAATGCAAAATCTCTAAAAAGTTATAAAATGTAAAATCGCATTTAGTCCAACCTTATCTTAAATTTAATTTAAAAAGTTAGCATAACGTTCACAAAATTGATAAAATTAATCTCCTTTAGCTGCTTGCTTTATGGACTTCAGGAGTTACATTGTACCCGAGCATGATCATGTACCTACATATACCTGCTTTTAAGTATTAACTTGAAAGTAGCATTTAACCCAAAAAGTTTGGAGTAATTTTGAGACGAAATAACAGTAAGTATTCGACTTGAATGGAACAGTTCTTAGCTGATAGTATCGGGTAACAATGAAAGTTTTTATTAGCCAAGTTTCGTAGCGTAGATTCGAACCGTGTCTGCTTTTCCAATTTGAGAAACGGCAGCAGTAAAACCTCTTATGTAAACTAATTTCCTGATATTACTCGTATTGTACCTACCTATAGTTGTTAATGTTCGCTTAGGCTTAAATGAACGATTGTTACAATAATGGAAGTTCACAGGCACATACACTCACAACCCCGTTTTAGGATTCGCTGCGTTAACGGATGGTTTGGACATACACAAAACTGTCACACAGGTGAGGGATTGACACCAGACTCCCTCACATGGCGACTGAACTACAGTCATTATTTATGTGTAGCTGTCTATGAATTTTTCACTCAATTATACAAAGAGGATATATATTTTTTTGTTTCTTTTTATTTAAAACCTTTTTATACTTACCGATACAAAATCGTTGTTATGTCTATTATTGGTCAATAAAAACAATAAATTTAGTTTTTCCGATAATTGATCCTGGAATCAAATTATTAACAAATTCTATATACATGAAGTGGAATTAATTACCTGTGCATATCAAATGTTTTTGCAGAACAGCAACTGTCGAACAAGCCTTGAAAAATTGTATATTCTAAATAAGTAAGTACATGCCTATTGCCTTGCCTACCTACATAGTATCAATGTATTAAAGACCTAACTATATGGTAGTAGCTTTTTAAGGATCGCTTGGGATCAGACCGTCATAGAATGCTCTATTTCTGCTAAGGAGTAAAATTTTAAAGTATCGATTTTACGACGATAAATGATGGGTAATTATTAAGTACAGTTAACATGTAAAATGTCTCTTAAACCCTGTGTTTGGTTTGGTGTTCTATCCGTATGATATTATCCGTATGTGTTCGTAATTTTGATATAATTTAAGGCATAAATAAATTGTTTTTCTTTTAACTTTAGCGAAGGTTGTTCATTTAAAGCAATACAGTAGGTTGTTGATCTATTCTCTCCGTCCTAATAAGTGAGCGAGCGAGTAACTTTGTCGCGAGTTGAATACAAAGTACCATTAAGTTCCATTATTAGTTCAATGTATTTCATGATAGCCATAATACAATAATATTTGTAGTATTTTGTACATAATAGTATATTTATGTATCCTTTAATTATAAGTCTACTTGGTTGCTCAACTTCAATCGCTTTACACATAGCTGTGAGCAAAGTGCCCGCTGTTTGAATTTAAATTGCTACATTTTATAATAATGTCTTTTGAACACCGCCGCATTCGCCCTATCCCTTCGTTTCTTTTCACTCTTTTTATAATGTAATTTTCTTAAATCACCTCCTCTTGTATTGCTGAGCCCTCCGGCTGTCTATTAACATCCCAAAATTATATCTCCGCGAAGCAAAAAAAAGAATTTCTGTTTTTATAATTTCTCTTGGTATTCAGACACTTTTAAAGGAAGTGTACTTGTTAACTGAAATATTTAAAGAAATATATAAAAAAAAAATTTTACTAAGGTTTTGGGCAAAGGATGTTAAAACTAAATAACACATTTGATTTCTTTTCATAAACTATTTTGTGCTAAAATAATTTGGTAGACACATAATGCATTATATATTACGTACCTATTATTAAAAAAAGAAAAGATTGTATAAAAATTATATGAACTATGTATATCATTAATTTTAATTAATACTTTGAAAACAATTACATAACTATAAAAATATATTTGTAATTTCAACATTTAAATGGACTATAAATTTTTAACTCATCAAGATGGTTACAGGTTCCTAATAATCTCTCGCACACTATAAGATAAAACTCACTATAAATCAATTAAAACTTTGTCAAGCTATCGTGTTAGTCTTGGTTACCCAATTAAAAAATCTTTTGACGTTGATTAAATGCGCTGGCGCATAAATAAATAAATCAAGATGGAGTCGCTGCGGCGCATCGGGGTCGTTCACCCCGAACATCTGTTCCAATATTTCAGTGCCGGAGTTATCATGCGCTTCCAATGTAAATATCTGCTCCCACTTAAACTTGACTGTTATCTGGTAATACGAATAAATTAACTTATGGTTAGAGCAGCGCGGTTCTCGAGTTACCAATTGCGTGGGTACCAAGTTGTATGAAGTAATTTTTTCATCTTAATATGACATGCGCTAACACGGTGATCAAGAGACTGTGTATAAGGTGTTTTGATACCTATGATTTAATTATGGAAAAATGTATTATACCTAAGTAGATACTTACTAAATTAATTGTCTATTATTCTTATTAAATCAACTTATTTTTTTGTCTATCTATTTCATATTAATAATATTTATTTATTTTCTCTCACAAAGATAACAATTTTGAACTAAGTATTTCTGGTTAAATGTTAGTCCTCAATTTGTGAGAGCTTGGTGCCTGAAGTGGATTTAAAAAAGCTTGTATTACAGGTCAACAGGGCCCTCCTGCGGTAAGATATACAATTTCAACATTTTTGTTACTTTTTTTTTTATATTATTTTATTTAATTTTGTTTTTGTTATAACAAGTTTGTTAGAACATTAGGTAGGAACTTATTGCTATGTTATGTTATTATATGTATTTATTTTATACTTAATTAATTATGCCTTAAAAATGGTACATCCGTGATACTTATTTGTGTGTCGATGAGCATCGAACCCGTGTCCGTGCATTTGTGTGTGTGAGTCTGAATATTTGTGTGTGTGTGTGTGTGTGTGTGTGGGTGATAGAGAGAGAGTGAGTGTTTGTGATACATGAGCATCTGTTGGCGCATGCGTGAATATGAATGACAGCATTTTTTTTACGAAATATTTTATATATCATGGAATGTTAGCGGGAATTTAAAATCGTCTGAGTAAGTTATTATAAACTGTGTATTAATTGTTTTATTTCTAAGTAATTAAGGGTTTGTAGATGGTTAGTAAGAGCTTTTTTTCAATTTCGGGTATGGAGCGGATATATATTTAATTTAACGTTTAATTTGTTATAGAGTAGTGGGTCCGGGTAACAATAGCAGTTGTGTGAAATAGTCGAGGTGCACACGCGGTTCTTTTCCTGCGTTTATTTTTCGTGAAGTCTGGATCACATTGCATCGAGTGCTGTTTGAGTATAGTGTGAAGGATAAAAGTTTGTCGGACTGTTAGTATATTCCAATGCTTGAGCAGGTCAGTGGTGGGATAACGGAAAGGTAATCCTGCTCCGACTTTAAGAATTGCTCGCTGCGCCCTCTCAACTTCTATAAGATGGGATTTGGCTGAGCCACCCCATGAGGTGATACAGTGCTCTATCAGCGATTGACCTAATGCAAAATAGATCATTTTTATGACCTGACAGTCAGCTACATGGCGCAAGGTCCTAAAGATGTAAATGAGCTTACGTAACCTTGAGACCAGTGCTTGCTTATACGGTTTAAAACTTAAAACCTGGTCCATAATGACTCCCAGATACTTAATCTTGTCTACATGTTGGAGGGCGGGGCAGCCGCAAACTGAGGTTCCTGGATCACACTCATGGGCCGTTAATGTCAATGTAGAAGCGGAAAGATGGTTAACCCTAGTAGTGAAAGCTATAAATTTAGTTTTATCAACGTTTAATGTAAGAAGATTAAATTGCAGCCATTGGTTCACCAAAGTGAGTCCCAACTGGGCTGTGTGAAACAGTTCATCCCAGTTATTTCCGATAAAAAGAGAGCAGTATCATCAGCAAAAGTAATTATTTTTCCATCGTGGAGTCGTAGTTGACAAACATCATTTATATAAATCAAAAAAAAGATGTTGGTCCGACTATACTACTATACTACCCTAAAGAATACCATACACCGTAGGTAACTCATCACTAAGCTGCTTTCTTTGTATATGTTAAAAAATCTTTGAAGACATTTAGAGTCACACCTATCATATTAATATAGGTATTAAATTTAAATTCAAAACGAATGAAATACCTACTTGTTGCACATCAATTTAAATTAAAATAAATTGGTAGCGTCTTATTTTCGTAATTAGTACAACTTTTGGCGAAGCTTAACAGCTGTATGTAGTTTTATATTACTTGGTATGAAAATAATTTTTAACTTGATGTGTATGCAAAAAGCTTACTTCATGCAGAAATTCACGTAATATGCAATTGGTTTCGCAATTTTCGAAAGGTGGCCAGAATGCAAATTTGCCAGCCGGCCATACTCTATATAATAATAGGGAGTGATAATAGGCATATATGTACATAGGTAGGTGTCCGCCATCACTTTTCTTTACACAGGAATGGTCTCTGATTGGCGCGCACGGCAACATGGTTGCCGCGTAGTATTTATAAAAGGCGCGCGTTCCAATTTGGAACGAACTCGTTTCAATTTTTGAACTGCTGTTCTTCCAACGATTTTTGTGCTTTTGGACTTTATGCTAATAGTCATATGGTTTAATATTATTTGCTTTTATAATTTATCGGTTTTTATTCTTTACGTTCAGGTAGTTTAGGTTTTGTTTTGGCTATTAATCGATGTCTCAAGATAATGAGAAATACAAATTGCCTATCATTAAATAAATCTTTGAGAATCAATGTGATGATGTGTTTTTATAGATATTTTATGTCAAAAAATACAAGTATATAAGGATCTATAAGTACTTACCTACGTTTTATCTTAAAGATTTTTAGGATTATTTAATACAAATAAATTGTGACAAATGAAATTACATATATTTGTCTTGCAGTGAACCCAAAAGAACAGTTTTTTTAAGTTAATAGCCAATAGCCAGAGAGAACGAGCCACTTGATGGTAACCGGTCATTGTCGCCCACGGACATTAGTAACACCAAAGGCGTTGTCGGTTAAGAAAGACAAGCGCCCAACCAGAACACGACGAGTCGTTTGGCGGCTAAATCAAGCAAGGGGGTGCTAGCTAGCCAGGCAGGCTTACGGAAAGATACCTGTAATAATATTAATGACTCACTAATAATATTGTTAACATAATTCTTACGCGAAACCCTAACCACCAAGCAGGCCGGCTTCTGTCGCTAGAAACGACACCTTGTACTGCCACCGTAGGATTGGGAGGAGTATTGTAGGCCATCATATTCCTATCAGGTATATAAATGTGTACCACTATATTATTTTATATATCCATTGTATATTTAGGTATTTATAGACTTAAGTCTGTGCCAATCCAATATAATTTAAGACGTGATGAATTCTAAAGACATTTACGTAACTCCTAATTTATTATCTTTTAACGATTGACATTGAACAACTATCGTATAGGCCTATTATTAAACATTCCACTGACCATCTTACCCTTCTACTAGCATAAACATTCGAAAGATTTGATATCGAGTTTCACGGAGCCAGACTCTTATTTTCAACCAACGTAGAAGCAAGATTTACGATCACTTTGCCGCTCAGCGATTCGGCACATTCAGTATCCACAAACATAACTGACAATCTTGTGTCTCGTAATTTTAACGAATCAACTTGATTCATTTCGCGGTGAACGTTATTTGGAGGATTTTATATTGGTTAGCGCGTTTTGCCAGGCTTAATTCTGCTACAATAACATTTCAAAGTCCACTATTATTATTTTTCATAAAGTTTTAAGTAAACGTTATATATTTAGAGTTTCTTTCTTACTGTAACATCTTATCTGTCAAAAATTATGTTTTTTTATTCAAAATTAGTTATTACTTCAGTTGGATTGTGGCCACATTAATTGATCACGAATAAACATAACAACCCCATATACTTATCGTTTAATTAATTTTACATTAAACAAACAATAGGTACATCCTATAACGTCATCAATCTAATAATACTTTTTTTTAACTATTTCATATAACTAGTCAACTAACTGCATAAATATTTAGATTAGTTTTATAAATACCTGCATTTTTTAGAAGAATATTAAAAAAAGGTAGCTTTTTTGTAGCAAGTATAGGTTAGTTTATCGTAATCTAGTGTTAAGGACGTAATTACCTATATATTTACATCACGACACTTTTGCTCTTTGGAGTCTATCTCAAACAATAGGTACCTTTAACTTACAATCTAAAATGACTGTCTATTTACGTGCCAGACGACCTATACCATCGCTCTATCCGTTAAAATTTTACTGTGATAGTGGTTCGGGATACGTAATTTCCCGCTTTCCCGCGTTCCCTGATTTAGGCGGGTATTTATTAAATTGCTCGGGCAAGGGCGTAACTCCGAGCGGACCACGGATTAAGCCCGGCCGTACCTAAATAAAGGTCTAATATGACTTGCGTCTGCAGTATCACCTATGTGATATGAGCGGAAGGATAAAGTAAGGATAAAGGTAAAGTTTATCTAAATAATTGTTTTAAATTTTTACGATATTTACGTTGACATATTCAAGGGAGGCGTTTATCGTAAATAAAAATAAAAGTATTTAGTTAAAAGTATCAATTCCGTAATTAGTATTTTTTTATGACTTAATTTGTTTTAACTTAAAAGAACGATGAACGAAGGGCAGTTTGTGACTACAATATTTTTTAATATATAGTTATTGTTATTTACTAATCTTATTAGGTATTACGTTTGTATTCGTTAAGTATATGGAACATAGGGCATATTGAATGCGCACCCAAAGGTTCCAACTTTGTCGACGTGCGATCTTAAGTTGGAATGGAATGGACTCCTTAATTTAGTTGTGGGTAGAGATGTAAACCGTATGTACCTATTCCGAATTTCGTAAACCTAGCTTTTTTTTTGTTTATGAGTTTCAAAACTTAGTAAGTTCGTATAGTTGGGTATGGGAAAGGCAGGTCTAATTTGAACAATATTGGTGTGCATGTTAAATTAGTTTCTTCACACGTCACTTGTTAATTTTATAAGTTACACAATTTGGAATTCGAATGTAATTTGTGTATAGGTAGATGACTACACGGCATTATTATTCAAATACCTAAATAAGAAGAAAGTTTCACAATATAAAGACTTAACAAAAAATAAGTTCGAAAATACAAAAGCGCCACTCAGCGTGGCCCAATTTCACCAAGCAATTCATTCATATTCATACCCCCTTTCACCCTTTGTCCTACGTTACACAACTGATGCTTTGTCATTCCTTTTCTTCGATTGTATAATATTATGCACGACTCTCACCCTTTTGTTTATTTTGAACAGCTACAATTCCTCAACGTCAACATTCCTGCGTTAGAAATGTTAATGGCTGCATTTCAAAATATGTAAATTTTAGTTAGATTTTTCTAAAACCCGTCGTAGTTTGATTGTTATTGTGTCTAAGTCTTGTTAATATTATTAGGTATGTATTTTTATATAATTCATATAATATAATTGATTTGTATAAGTAATTGTTTATATTAGTTACGTTATATGCATTTAT
Organism: Megathymus violae; assembly: GCA_003671415.1. Taxonomy (NCBI): domain Eukaryota; kingdom Metazoa; phylum Arthropoda; class Insecta; order Lepidoptera; family Hesperiidae; genus Megathymus; species Megathymus violae. Next base: position 569,355 of record PDGT01000036.1, read on the forward strand.
TATGGCAACTGAAGGAATCTAAGTTACCTACATTTTCGCCGGTTTGTCAAAGTAGTTTTAAACTAATGTACTTATGATCTGAATAAAATGTAAATATTTTAGGACGTATAAAATTCAGATTCAGATCTATAGAAATGTTTAAAGGACAATTTGTAATATCTGTACAGAAATGATAAAAGTGCGCTGACTGTATAAAGCCGCTGATTTACATACGAATGTTAATAACTTGCTTGGAGCAGGCGCTCGGCCCGAAACTGGTTCTGACGCTTGACTTCGGGTAGTCGAGATAACTTGGAGATAAGATAAATATGTATAATATGGTAAATACGTCGCTGGTAAGTTAATTATAAGCACATTATTTGTTTTTATTTCTTGATCTGCATCTTTTAATGATTTTAATGTCTAAAACACAAAAAATCCCAAGATGCATTATCTTATGAATGAGTTAGATATTGCATTAACAGTATTGCAATATTTAACAATTAACCCTAGGTAATATCCCGTCAAAATATATATCTATATTTTTTTTATTTAAATTTTTACACTACTATATTCTTACAACCACCGTGATAACGATACCGCGTTGGAAAGTTAAAATAAAATTCTTCCTAAAATATTTATTCTGAAAAATAAAAAACTATAACATTATTTTGTTTGTATATAAACTTTATAATTTTACATATGTATAAGTACATTTCGTTAAATCATTTCGTGAGGACCCTCGAACTTCATGAATCCCAATGTTCTGGAAAATATAACAAGGCGATTTATATTCGGGAGCGGTTTGGGTCTCTCGTTTTTCTATCAGAGAAATCTGGTCGAGATGTGCGTACACCATAAAATATAGAAAGGTAACCCTCGCTCTTATTGGATATATTTGTAGAATTCCAAATTACTTATAATACGCTCTCAAATTGTTATGAAAGCAGATGGATTCAATGTTGTTATTCTTTAATAAATAATAAAAAAATACATATTTTATTGTAAAAAGAAAATCTATTGTGTCCAATTAATATACTTACAAATAACTTATGTACTCGTATTGCATTATAAATAAGAGAATTAGAGAAATGGATTGTGGATTACATTTAGTACCTTCTTTTGTTATCGGTACATTTAATATAATCTAATAAAAAAACATAAGAGTGTAAAATTACTTATTCATTAATCAGTTTTTTAGCCAGCACCTGATAGAAATAATTTCTCATTACCTGTTATTTGAAGTTACGTCACGGAAAACGGTTGCATCCTGCTAAAAGCAAGCAGCGAATGATAAGCAAGAGGGTGGCATCGAAATAATTTCTCTTAGCAGAGCGGGGTCCACCCAAGACAAAAGGTTTGCGTTAAGGGACGCGTTATTTTTATACGCCACGACCTCTGAATAACAACACGACGAGGTTTTCTTCGTAAATATCTTAATAAAAGTCGGAATTGTACGATTACATTCTGATCATGCGCCGTCTCGCTTCCTTTTTTACTAAAGCGTTAGGCTAAGTGATTTTGGTCCGGGTGATTTATATTTATTTATGTTAACAAGATTTATATTTCATTTAAAAGGATATTCATTGTTTTATTTGACACCTAATTTAAGCATGAATGGATATAGTAAGTACGTCAACCTATATTCATTAAAAAAAAAATGCAGTTCGCAGCCTTGTAGTTTTCATTATTTTACGAAGCTTTTTAAAAATTTTACATTTATGCGTTCACTTCAAAGTTAATTAGACTTTATAGAGCGTTCCTTCCAAATTCCGTTTTATTCTGACGCACGCTAAGACTTATTCATTGGAGGGAAGGCAGGCGGCGGGTGCGGGGGTGCGAGAGGGGGTAGCCTGCCCGAAATAGCAAATAAATGAGACGAAAATGTAAATGTTGCGCTTCAAAGATGAAAAGCGCGCCGCTCGCTCATTCTTGTTAAGCTCATCGCAAATGTACCAGAATTAGGAGCGCGGCTAAAATAATTTTCAGCCCAGATGTACCGAAAACACCAAGGTTGGGGGAGAATTTTAAAATCTTTTGTTTACCAACTTTATGTTATTGTAAATTATATAAAAAGAAAAACCATTATCATATCCAACTCGTAACGAATACCTACCTGTTCATGATATTGATCGCAATATTAAAATCGCTTATAGAAATGAATTATTAATATTTGTTTAATATTTGTGTTTATTGCAAATATTCATCAGCGATTTATTAATCATATCACAACAAGGTAAGCAACATTGAATTGTTTTGAAACCCTAATTTATGCTTAGTACTATATTTATTACATTATAAAATGGAAAAGACCTCAGTGATAACAATATTAAATAACAATATTTTATGTAACTCAATAGGCTTCTGGTCAATTGTATCAATTACAGCAGCCGTTGTTACCAATCTATTCGTCGTAGACTATTAATAATAGAAGGAAATTTATTTCCGTGTTTTTTCATTTTGGAAAAACACAATTTCATGTTAAAGATATATTATACATAATACATCATCGCATTCGTAGCATTCAGGTATCACGAAATCCGGTAGGTACTGACGCTACGCAGCGTCGGATCTCGCTTTAGATTAATTGTATCATGATTGTAGTTGTTTTTTTGTAACTGTAACTTGAGTCTGAAGTACACTATTACGTAATAATGTAGATAAACTTTCTATAACTATCGATTACGTACATGTATGGTGGCCGATAAAAATATAAAACATCTATTTTGAGCGACAAATATTTATTTGTAAGTACATAATTGCCACGACCATTAGGTAGCCACGTTGAGGAAACTGTCCGGATAATTCCAGAAATCATCTCGTTCCTTGGAAACTAGTTTATATGAGAAACACGTCTCACGGGAAACAATGGAATCCACAACACCGCAGATGAGCCCTTCGCTACGATATGCTCTTGGCTCTGATTTGATGGATTTTATATTAAAACAAGATAGGATGTGAATACATATAATAAAATTTATAGATATTTAATCCGACCATTTTCTATATGATATATATATTCTACTGAGCAAGTAATTATGATAGGTACTAAAAGTGTAAAAAAAAAAATAGTAATGGCGTACGGTGCAGATATGGTGAAGTTTTCCCATTCTTACATATTAAATATACCGATGAACCACAATTTATAACATCTTGATCTAACGTGACGCGGGCGTGAAAAGGGTGCACTTCTCTAGATGCCATTTCGATATCATTCGCGTCAAGTAAGTTTTGTTTTTATTCGGCAAGTGTACCTTTAGATATATGTAGTTCCTTATATATCTTTAAATAATTATAGTAAATAAAGCCAGAGTATGCAATTACTTCCGCGATAACTATTTATTAATTCAAGTCGTCTTATTTAGATTAATATACCTAAGTCTATGTGTTATTTGATGATTCGATTTACAGTTAACGGACTGACCTAGAATTAACATAAATCAGTTTAATTAGTAGTTAGTTTTATGTTGAGTGAGAATTCAATTCCTCTAAATTACTAGCACGGTATAAATGGTAATATTTTATACAATTATTATTGTTATAACTGTATTTACGGGAAGATTTCACTGATCTTAAATTTATTCGTTCTCGTATTACTACAAGTAGACAAGTAGTAGACACTAGACGCATAAATATGTCTCGCTGGGCGTATATTGTTCTCTCGAATAAGTTTAATATAAGTCCGAAAAATCTTGGCGACATATGTCGCGTCGGATTATATTGAATCATTGCGGGCGGTCGTTTCCCCACTCTCTTATTGCAATACATGTTAGTTGTTTACCCAACAAAACGTACCAGTAGCATAGATTCTTAGTTATAACTAGTTTTTACTGTATCCTTTGTACAACGTTGATTTAAGAAAGTTGCTGTACAAAATTATTTATATATCATGTGCTAAAACTTGTGCCTCTAGTCCTTCTACCGATATGCACTAGAAAGCGTGGTAAAGTAGATCTACGACCCCCTGACCGAAGAGACCGGCTGTGTTTGAAATACGATATTACATTCATAATTCTAATCTGCTTTTATTCAAAATATAAGTAGTATATGTATTTACTAATGTATGTATGTATGTATGTAATAAAATAATATGAAAATAATTTGTTAAATATAAAAATACATTTATAAATATAATTTTAATAAAAAATATGAAGTCAATTAAATTTGAAGTAATTCTGAGTATACCTTCTATGAAAGAGGAAATATGCATAATTTATTGTATGGAACGTCCTTCTGTGTCTTTTACCTGTTTTGGAAAAAAATTGGTTAAGATAAAGAGTATTAGTAACGGACTTATAAGTATAAGCCACATAAATAAGATTAGTCTGACTTAGATCAGTATTATAAAAAAATGTTTTTTGACTTAACACTTCTTAGAATTATTATATAAATTATGGTGTATGAAATGAAAATTCTTTTTATTTTTTATATATATATATATATTATTATTATTATTTGGTATTATATTTTCTGCCTCTGTAATGTAAGTGTTAAATTTTGTTTTTTAAACCAAGATAATATAAATTATTCATTAAAAGGTTGATCATCAAAAACCATGATTTTACAATTAGAGTTAGACTTAGACTTAGACTTAGAGTTTAGTTTAGTTATTATCGTATATGATTGAGAATTTAATGTTTCGTGACGTCATATACGAGTTTTAATAACTCTTAATACTTTGATATCAATATTTTATTTACATATAATTATGTACATTTACATGTGATAATTAATATTCTATAATGGTTAAGGTACTTATCTACCAAGTAGTATTGTGGTTTATTCAGAGATGAATCTTAAGATAAAACTAATCTTGTATCAGAAAATTTGCTCATAAAGACGATCATGCTCGAATGTGATATTCCACTATGCTGACAAAATTACACAGCTTTTTGTAGACTATTTTATGAACGAGTTTTTTTGGGCACAAAACGCACATCAGGCATCTGTTAGCCTGATGCATATGACTGAAAGCTGAAATCTCTACAATTCAAATTTACGCCAATCTCAGATGTTCACACAAATGTAGAAGCTGCTTTAGGTTTTGTCCTCAGTTTTTGTATATAATACGAATCTGTAAAACATATTATGGTACCTTGTATAAAATTTTGACAAATAAAGCACTCAGCTGTTGGGCGGGCGTTGCTACTTAGGTATGTGGGTACTTATTAAGGACCCCTTATCTTAATAACGCGGTATCACTACACGGACACGGGCTACAGACGGAGGCGTGCTATCTGAGAGCGCATCGTACAGTCGTTGCATCGACCGTAACTGACGTGGAGATCGCCGATTGCACTTCTGAGAAACAAGTGCATTGCACTGCCATTGTTTTTGCATTTTTAATGAACATAGCATTCGGATTAGATTGGGTTTTGCCACAGTACTCGTATACTTTTTTAATATTATAATATTTATTAAAATAAAGTGTAATGAAATTTAAATAATATATGATTATTTAAATTGACAGTAACTTATAGACCATATTAATAGATAATATGATATACATAGACACAGCTTTAATGTTTGTAACTTATTTAAATGATTAAGCTTGGTGTCTTTATTGGTTGGCATAAATAAAAATGATTACATGTTTATACCAAAGGGTTGTAAATGAATCAATAAATCGGCAATGAAGGTGGATTTTTAATCATAGTACTAGATTGTTTTTAATAAATTGTTAATATATAAATTTAATATAATTCACAGAGGAATTGAGAAATATCAACGGAATAAATTGCGTGGTACCTAATATCCGCTACCAATGTGGAATATTGTTTGTTTGAGAAAATGAATTAATTCGGGGAGTAAAAACGAGAAGAGGCTCGCAAATCCACTCCTGAATTCATTCGAACACCGTAAATATTTTACGGCCTGAAGAAAAAATACGCGGACAAATTACGGGAAAATATTGGAAGCATTTTTCAATCTTACCTATATTCCTTAAGTGGAACAGACGATAAAAATAAATTTAGCGCTTGTGGGCATTTATAGCTGAGATTTCTAGGGCTTTTATGCGCATTTTCATTTTCCCTTTTTGCTAATGGAGTTGCCTCGTCGGCTTTCACCCTATTCTATGAACACCACTTTATTGCCTGATATCATTACATAGATCTATCTATTCAATGACTCTGAAAACAGCTATAGGTATGGTAAAGTTACATTGGATTCTTCCAAAATGCTAATATAGGTATAGATGTTATAAAGCAACTTTAAGCTACTCTATAAGTAATAGCTGGTGCGACTGTTTATTCGATAATGTATATAAATATGAATAATTTTAGTTTATACAATTTATTAAGTGGTGAATTACACTGTGTTTAAATCTTATCATATCAATTAATATCATTTCGACAAAACAATAATGTGTCCACGACATTAAACGGTGGAGTTGTTAAGAAGGTGCACGATGAGTAACAAATGTGTGAACGATTATAATTAATATAAATATGTATTTTATTACTTGAATATATATTTTTAACATTTTAATAGAACCGATACAAGGAACGATTGTGTACAGTTAAGTCGCTTACAATGTATCGAACAAAGAAAATAGTTTCAAGTAATGTTTTACCAACCTACGGCTGACATTAAATACTTTATTTTATATCATTCGGACCAACGACTTGTTCATAAGGAAGGCAGAAAAAAGGAAGTGTTGTGCGTTTATTGTTTTGTAGTAAAACCACAAAACTATGGAGGCTTGTAAATATTTTATGAAACAAAGTAAGCGAGTGCGTGGGTGTCAATGAGGAGTGTTTTCGTTACTCATTGCTATGATCTAGCTATATCGCTATAGGTAGTTTGAACCGAACACTGAAAAACCATATTTTGTGTATCCGATCATCAGGTACCTACATAAATATTGAGGATAATTGAACAGCACCCGCGATACACTTACGAGTAGATAGTAAAGAGCCCAGCAACAAAACAAAACCGACTAAATTGCTTGGTACGTAAATTGTAATTGTAACATTGTACACATGCACGTTGCAGGATTTGACTTGAGAATGGAACATATTTCATTCGAATAACATATGAAAGGTTCTAACACAACAATTTAATTGTTACAGAAGTACTGCGGTAAGGTTCGGACGCGGCGTCCCTCGCGGTCGACCTTACTAACAGGTGAGGCGGCGTCGCCACACAGACCATGATACTAAGGTTTGAATTGAACTTTATTTTTATTCTACTCATCATCATCGCCATCAACTCTTACTCGTTCTGTCTAAGTTTTGTACTGGACTTATCACGCTTTAAACACGACTATTATTTTATTTATTTTAATGATTTTATATGAGTAGCAAAATTACACCTATCGCAAGTGTCATATTTATTTATATTATATTAATAGAATAAAAGGAAAATAGATTTATTCGCAGAGGGATTGATGCGTGTTGATATTTCAATTCGCGCGCTCTGTTAATTTTACGTAGTGCACCTTAAAATACTTTTTATAGCACATGAAAACTTTAAAAAGTTTTATATGTGTCAGCACTCGGTCTTTCCCACGTTCCTATAAGTTTACCTGCGTAAAGAGGAATGTTAAGCGGTCAGATATGAACGACGTTAGGTACCTAAACCTGCATAATGTGCATTCACGACAACATGCCTTCTTTGTCAAATTTCACGCAATCACGAACGTGTTTGCATTTTATTGCATTTGCCCTCGTGTCTTTTGTATCCTTTAATAGACAACATCGTGAAGTTTGTACTCATATCTATTTATGTGTTGTCTATTATACATTAGTCTAAGTAATTAGTTACGCGTATATCGATTTCACACTTTAATTGAAGTGTCCCGATAATTAAACCAGAACAGTTTTATTTTTACGTTTTATTACCCAATTCTTAATGTGGTTAATGTTCCTAATCCCATTATTTACGTTTTTAATAATATGAAATAAGTCCCGCTTTATTAATGTAGTGTTTTACTTTGCCGCTCGTGAAATTAAATTCGTTGGCTTAATTTATCGCCCGACAAAGTCACGATGAGGAACAAAGTTGCGATTAACATGTCCACCTCTATGTTTTAATTTGTACTGTAATTAAATGTATTTTAAAACTGTATTGTGAAACTGGTTTGGCGATAAAGTTTCTTATATTTTAAGCCATATATTACTTACATATTTTATGCCACGCACACATTAAGCTACTCGACCTATCAGTGTAGAATAATGTTATTCATTAGTTAATAAATGACTTGGCCTTTTGAATTCGGTTCGTATATATGATAAATGAGTAACAAATAAAATTTTATATTTGACCAGTTTATAATACAGTTTATAAAAATTTAGAAAATAATATGGACATTAAACTTATATCATTGAATGTAAGAACCTTACTAGCTACTTATATTTGAATGATTAATTAAAAATATAGTTGGTACTGCGCTAAATAACTAATAATCCGCCACAGCAACTTATAATTATGAAAAAAAATTAATAAATATGGGTTATTCTTATGAAACTTATTATTTGAAATTTAATGTAAGTACGAAGTTTTACAATGTAATTTACATATCTAATCGATAAATTCTTAGGTTCCTTGGATACTTATATTTCAACCCGGTACAGTACTAAGAGTATCCGATAACCAACATAAAAACTTCTGCGTAATATTACACGAAAAGCTATTTTTCTTTAAGATAGAAAACCTTTGCAAATTTCATTTGATTTAATGCTAGCAATAAATGAAGGTTAAGTTCTGATTTCATGCGCGGAATATAACAGCGTATTTACGATACGAGTAAAATGCTAAGTCCCTCTGCTATTTACTCAGTTCATCGCAGTCCTTCATATTTATCGTCCGCATTTGGGCGAAATTCGTAAGAGGCATGAAACGTTTTCACGCAAACACGATCAAGTAGACATTCTAATTCATCGATCGACCGTTCTATCATCAAGTCGATCTATTCCGGGCCGAGGAACGAATCACAATATGTGTCCTTGACGATAACATCGAGCCTATGAGAATGAATCGAATACAGAATAACAAGGACCACCAACCGATCAATATTTCGTATGTGGAACATGTGAGTCGCTCAAACCAATAGGTGAACGTCACTGTTTCAATGAGAAATTTCAATTTTGTTATTGTTATCGATAACACTGCAATACACGCAAATTGAAAATGTAATTGGATGAATACAACTATAATATTGTACGGGGTATTACGTAATTTCAAAATCTTCGTGTAGGTATGGTGAAGTTAACATATAGATACATTTCGATGTATTTACTTAAGTGCATTTTTATACAATGATTTGTTATACAGCACCTACATGATTATAGAAATTTATTAATGTACGTAGGAGTTAGATCGGAATATTACACAACATTTAATAATTTAGTTTAAATGTGAAATGAATAGCTTTAGCAAGCATTCGGTACTATGTGTTTCTGGAACGGTCATTGATTTAAAACTAATACATGTTAAATATATGATTGTCTTCAAATCCTCTTGATCTTTGAACTTATAATACTAATCAATAGGGTTCGTTTATACTTAAACAATACGTGTCAAAAAAACATATGTTGCCCTGAATACAAGTAGGTACCTAATTGAGTTTTAAGTTGGCGCGTATATCACGTATCGTATGAATCTAATCATTTATGTATTAACTAAAGTGTATGAAGGGTCCGTAAAATGCGTTGATACTTTTTTGTTTTTTTATCCGTTTATTTGCATACTATATACATATAAAACTTGCTGACACATATAAAACATTTATATAAATAAAACTGTTGATGTCACAATACACGCAAAACTAGTACCTATAACTAGTTTCTCAAATGTGTTTGATAAAATAAAGAGAAATAAACACCCATTTTGCTTCATTTGCTTATCATTCCTATAAAACACCGCATAATCCAACGATATCTTTATTAGTTCGAGGAACTAGCTTTTGTCGTTGACTTCGGTTATTGATATTAATATGATCGAGAGGGAGTGTGGATTTTCTGAGTTTGTGTAGGTATATGCGGAAAGTTATTTCTGAAACCGCAGCACCTATTTCAAAATTATTTTAACATTTGAAAAGCCATTTTTATTTTAGATTGTATGATAATTAATCGTGGACCCCGATAGATGTCGGGACGGGCCGCTAGTTGTAATATAAATTAATATTAACATTTGTCTTATGTATTTACATACATGATAATGTATGTAATGATCTGATAAGATTGTGTAAAAATATGTGATAAACTTCCAGGTTAAGTTTATTTTCCGCTCGGAAGACTTGGACCCAAATTTTTCAGGTTATTTTAATTATATTAAGCTACGTGCTTGTAAAAAAGATATTGACTGCGAAATTCTTCAAGACTTAGCCAGTTTTGTTGGTCTTAGATTATAACTGCTCTTATTCTAAAATTAGACTGAAGCCCAACCCCGGGTCAGACATTTATCCAAGTTTATGTAGCTAGCTTCTACCTTATGTTGAAAAGCAACACCTAAGACTGCCATTTTATTGTTAGCTTTCTACAGACACGAATGCACCTCATCCAATAATCTTAGTACTTCAGCATTGATTTGTAAGGCAAATTTGTATTGTACAGAGACGGGCTCACTTTTACTATATTATGTATCTATTTCTTTAAGATACAGAGTTGTTTTGACGCTGGACAGTCGTTGGCGAACCGTTGCTAAGTCGCAGTTAGAATTGCAAATGAATCGGCCGTTTACTCTCGTGTCGTAAACTCTGGGATATGATCCAGTCAGTTTTCGCGCCATTAAACTCTCGGACGGACTCCCACTCCCCATACTGTTATTGTAAATATGTTACGTAAACACATCTTTACCATGGATATCAATTTTGTAGGTATCTTATCTGCCAGCCATATGATGCTAATGCTATCTTTGTCTCGAATGGATTCGTAGGTGTGCTTTCATGTGTATATATGTTTAGGATATAAACTAATAGAATGCGTAAGATTGACTTATAGATTTGTAGGCGTGGCTTTAAGCATTTCTTTCTCGTTATGTAAAACTGCGTATCTAATTATAGTTTCACGAAATTCTGTAACGTGAGTTGATAATAATTTAATGACGTCACAATTACATCATACCTATAATTAAATTATCAAAGATTCTAACTTCATGATACTTAAATTTTCGATAAGAGTTAAAAAAACAAACTATAATATTTGATATAATTTCGAACCATTTTCATAAACTGAATAAGATAATGTAAGGTTTCAATCACGAAGCATAATAAGTCCCAATGGACTGTTTTGTCCAATTAACCGTGGGAGACTGCTCTTGTACCAGATACATACTTGTGCTTCAGATAACGCAGCCTGACAGTTAGTAATGTATACGAACTTGTCCTGTCATCGACGATTTTGAAACGGGTCCTCCGCCAGAATACAAAGACCTCTAGGTTTGTCCATATATTCCATGTTGTTTCTTTTTTGATGTGAATTAAGAGGTGGGGTAGTTCTAATTTAAATGGTGGTGAATGCACGAGTTCAACCCGCCCGCGGTCTGTTTTGAGATTGAGTCGTAAATGTCGATTCGAGTGCCCTACGCAGTCGTTTTGTTGCTATTTACTCTTACTTTACTAAAAAGAAGAAAACAAATGTTCCTAACAAACTGTCCGCCCGGATTACGATTCCCGATAGGACTTTAGCCCGAGTTGGAATGGATATAAACTTAAATGAACGTCGACAAAGTTTCGGTACAGATACGGGTAAAGTTATCCGAGTTAAATGAACTTTTAGCTACGTAACTTGCTTTATTTAATGCTTTGGTGAAAGTTGGAATAGGAAGCGTGGTCGGTTTTGCTTAATTGCATGTAAATATAATGCGCATATTATAATTATAGTACCAACCACGCTTTACAAACTGAATTTGATTGAAGAATCGTGTAAACTAACGACAACTAAAAACATGAGAATTGCTAAAAAACACTGAACAGAATTTACGATTGCTAACACGTCTTGGTAAAACTAGCAATCGTTATAAGAAAAAGCCTGTAAACATGTTTTTTGTGTCCAAATCTAAGTGGGTAGGTTCCACACTCCGGTGGAAGTTGGAAAAAACTGTGGCATTCGGCGCAAATCACCTATTTTATGTAAACTTCGTGACTTTGCGCCGTATCGAATGACTTAGAAAGGATTTATTTATATTCGTATAGAGCGGAGTGAGGCCAGGAAATAAAATGGTTGGAAATTGTAGAGCTTTGTCAATAGCTCCATGGTGGCTGGGGCGTGGCGCGACTCAAAAATAAACCAAACGTGTACTTTGTAAGCGTTAATAGGTGCCTGAAAACGGTTTAAACCAATATTTAAGTTCTAGTGGCTAACTAGTAACTGCAGTAATAGCGTCAAAATGTTTTGATTACTGGAATTCGTGTGCAGGTACGTAAAAAAGAGTACGAAAATTATTTAATTATTTGCCTCTAATGCGATATAAACGACGATAGAAAAACACAGAAGAAAGGCTAAAAGACAAAATAGATTTGGTGACATGTAAAATAAATTTTGAATAAACACACATTAAAATTCCATTAACAGACGATAAGTGTATTGTTACATTGGTACGGTGGAATCGTTGGGTTATTAAAATTTGTTGGTTAAGAATTTGTAACTAATATAAATATGTATAGTTTATAAGATACATTAATATAAAAGATAAACATAAGATTTTAATACTACAAAGTTAAGAAAACTCTCACCATTTTAATAGTGGTTAAGTCACAATTAGATTCCTATAAGATAAGCGTATTTTGCTTTATACAAATTTAAATTTGGTTACAGGTTACCGTGCCCGTTTACACAGACGTCGCTAGCAAGTTTACGACAAGGTGAATATTTATACCGACTTTCTTCCACTCACTTCAAGGCACATAAGCTACAAATCAAGTTTATTAAGTTACACGAATCTTAAATTATTTACTAGATAAAATAATTGTATTTTGTTTCATTCAAAATCGTTTAATAATTAAATATTTCCACTAAGACGCTGTAATTTGTCGCAGAAACATATTAACTAGTTCTCAGGAAAAGCAAAACTTCTACAACCTTTTTAAGCGTTTACCTACTTATTTCTACTCGCAGAAAAGATTCGTTCAGGTTTATTGTCCTTCAGAACTCAGGATAAAGTGATCTATTATCAGCCAATTTGGATGTATATAGTCTTATCTAAGGTTGGGCGTATATTTATAGATCGTTTCAAAACTAGTTAAAATTCCATTTGGGCTTTTGGTGATGTTATATTGTAAGATGTTATTACTTAAAGGGAAATAATTATGCTACCGTATACGATCTCGACAGATTACCACCTACAACTTTATACTCATCGGAAGGTTTTCGAGGAATGAGAGCGATGAAATCAAGTACAAGTATCACAAGCGACGCTGAGATATGTTTTAATCTCGGCAGTGATCGATAATTTCAGAGTAAACCGGTAACTTACAGATTCAGGGTACATTAATGACCAACGATTTATAACGTGAGATCTGAGAAAGGCACCGCTATAATGGAAATCTGGACGGGTTTCATTTAAAACTTATAACTGATAGAGTAATATCACCACAATGTACGTCAGTAATAATACATTGCATTATAAACTTACCTATCTGGGAGGTCTTCCACTGGAGAAACATTTAAACATAAATAATTAAAAATGTATGAGATTTTCCAGAATTTAATTCAATTCTTTTGCGTAAAATCGCAATTAATCTCGTGTAAATACTTTCTGAAGATAAAGATAATTAATTTTTTTCTGCAATATTTTCATATGTTGTTCCTGTTATGTTTAGGTACATACCTGATAGGAAACTGAAGTGATGTGAAACTTAACCATTGTATGATAATTATATTAAATATTTATCACTAACAATTGCCTATACTTATTATGTAATTGATAGATACCTATTTATATTAAAAAGTCCGAATTTTGTGAATTTGTGTATTATGCATGTGTACGTGATCATGTGATTATTATATGTGGTAATCTCCGGAGCCCACCGCACCGATTCGAAAAATTCTTTTATCGTTTGAAAGGTACGTTAGTCCGGATGGATATATGCTACGTATATAATATAAAACACATTCTCCATCTCTCTGTCTGAATGTGATAATTTTAAAAACTACGGTACCTACAATTTTCGTGCGGTCATTTTAAGGTTTCCACGTGTTTATTTATCGTTTTTAAATAACTGTGCTGGAACTAACTTGATACATGTTTAAATAAAAAACGTTACAAATGAAACTTTTATTGCTGTTAATGAATTGAAATATATTATACATTATTATAAATATAAGTAACAGTAATTCCATTTATCACACGACTACGTATTACTTATGTAGGTACAATGAATAGTTTATTAGTTGGCATCTACGTAAACATGTCCGCGGATAAGCGTCATTGCATTAATGAAATATTCGTACCTAATTATCGATAAATAACAATTTATGCCGACAGTACGCTGTCAAGACGTGATAAGTTATTTACATTGGTTACTGTTAAGGACATCCTTAAAATAAACACTTAAGAAAATCCTTTGGTTGATGCACTCAAATTAAATAAATTTTCAGATACAATATCTCTTGATGTACATTCAGATAAGCCGTACGTAGATCACCCATCAAGGGAGCTACTAATATATGTAGTTTATCGTACAGGTCAATAATTTGTGTTAAAAATATGTAAACTTGAATAAGTTATCAATTTTATTGTAGATAATTGTAACGTATCGAAGGTGCGATACTCAGCAGGTATATCTATGTAGCAACCAATGTGCTTACAGCCCTTTTTTAGCTAAGGGTTTCGTACCAAGTATTTCACTATTTATATGTATAAAATTATAGACATCACTTAAAAATATGCATTATTACTTCCTTATGCTTATTTATTAGTCTCTAGTGTGCGCAATATATATCATTTCCAAAAGCTCTCTAAAGGCTCTTGGGCACCTTTACAACTGGTTGTAACGAGTAAACTTATCTATTTGTCGCTATAAAAGGCCCTGGTTATTTAAAGATTTTGTAGGTCCTGGTATTTATGCAGTCGATATAACACATACTCGTATCGCGCGCAGAGATGGCGTTTGCGCAACTCGCACACATGTTCGAGATAAGAAAGCGTACTTTTATCCAGCGTATGGCCGACCATTGGCCTGGAGAGTTTCCTAACGTAAATATTTATAGACGGCCGGGAACGCGCAGTTGTTCCTATGTTTGTGTCTGTCATTCAACGCGCCTGACTCTCGTCCGCTCGTTTGCTGTTTGATCGGACATAGATACCGTTAGATATTTTAAACATTGTATTCTTTAGGTACCTATTTGAACGTTTGGGTTAAAAAAGTGATCTTGAAATTATTTATAAAAGGATATAAATAACACTAATCGATTTATTGCATGGCCATCTCTCTACTAATTTTGAATCGTAATACAAAAACCAAAAATTTTGTTTATGGTGCTCATTTTGAAAGATAAATTTCACCAAAACTTTACTTAATTCGTTGATTCAAAGAAGTAAGTATATATCTACTTCTGAGTTATCTACTTTGACACGTGCTTCATTTATTTTAATAAATAGTAGTAGTAAGGTATGCTCAGAAATTTTTGTTCTGAGGACCGGCTGTTATTCAAACTTTCAAATAAAAATTGCACAGCGTACAAGGCAAGTTAAATAAATATACCTATCCAGGGTTGAAATAAATATTGCAGGTAACTCTGGAAATAATGATATTGAACAAATATGCTAGCCGAACCTTTAATCCTGACCATTAATTCTCTGAACACGTCCACAACTTGCAAAATTACATAATCTATCTTGTTGACAGTTCACCATTGTTACGATGTAATTACAGTGTATCTGTAAGGCTAAGTGTGGGAAATTTAACTTTTTGCCCCATAGATCCCGAATTTTATTTTGACAATTTGGTTTCAATTACCATATTACCGTGTAAAGTAGCAAAGCTAACAAGAGTAAAAGCATTATGTGTTGTGTTATGTATGTTTTTCTTTTGTTGGCTGACATGTTTTACAGCCGTAACTTGTGTAAACAGAACATGTTCGTTCTATAGGTGTGAAATATTGTTGGCAAATTTATTGGTTGTAACGCGTATTGTTCCCTTTCAATCTTTATGGGAGGGTCTTGATTTTACATGGGGATGTCTTTGAATGGGTTTCCAAATGATCTTTCTATTTTAATTTGTCTAATCATAATTCTTTCAGTACAAAATTGCACTCTTTCTCTACAAAAATATTTATTTGAGTTAACCATATTTAGAATGATACCAAATGAACCAAACATAGAAAAGGTAAATAATGTTAGTAAGGCAACTAGTCGTAACCTTGGCACTGACATAAAATTATATAATCTAAGTATAACCTATGATTATTTGTGGTGAAATTAACAGACGATAAAATTAAGTTTATACTCACAATAAAACGTGAATGAGTTGCCGTCATAAAGTCTCGCGTTTTTTATTGGTAGCAACTCGACGATGGTCGAGTGACGCTTGCAGTTTGGTTAAACGGCAGTTTATGGCTATTTTACCTCCATTAATCGCTTTACTACGCACCCGCGCCTCCGCTGTGACATTGGTACGCAACCCTTTACGTTCGCTAATGTTTCTCTCCCATTAATACCTCTTTAACTTCATAAATGTTTTATTTCTAAATCTTTTAATCATAATTGAATATATGTATGATTACAGAAATGAAATTTGTATGTGCATAGCGTAGATGATATTATCTATTTGACTATGTATTCATAAGTTAATTTATATCTTATAATGTTGTACAGGTTAAAGATATTGAGACTACCAATAAAAATAACAGATCAAGAAAATAAATTCAATAAATATTACATAGTGTGAAAAGTAAATGTTTGTCAGGCGAGCGACCGCCTACGAGATGCCAGGTGCGGTAGTGTGTGCGGTTCATCCTCCCGCTGCTAGATGGCGCTATGTCGCGCGCCTGTGTGCGCCTCGGGCCGCACACCGCTGTACGCCGCGCCGCCACTCCGCGCTCGACCGCGCTGCAGATCGCGCGCTTCGCGTCTTTGCTTACCGTAGCGCTACCACATTACGATACTCTCGCGACTTCGTAGTCATCTCCGCGAACTACTTCACTAAGTTACCGCGGCGCGTTAACCACATAAAAATGCACTAAAATTCTACGTACGCCGATTCGACTATCAAAATAAACCATTTTGTGATACTTGGACTCGATTTACTACGAAGTATACTGTCGTAGAGCTCGTCACTTACGTGACGTGCTTTAGACCGGCAGAATCCCGATAGCCTTGAATAATCTTCAAACTGCTGCCGTAGTCTCTCGTTCGGTCAGCTTTCTAAATCGGGAATCGCGTTTTGATTTTCATGTGCCGTCGCCGCGTGGTGGTCGCGTGTGCGCGCGGTGCGATGTGCCCGCGGCGCGCGTGAACGGCCTGTGACCATCCCGTTCCCCCGTGGCTTGCCCGGCCGCCACCCTGTACCCTGACAATCATGTCGGGGGCCTCGGCGCGCCCTGCGACGCGGCCGCCGCGTCGCCAGCGCCCACCACCGGGCACTCCGCCGGGCCGGCCTGGTGGACCATGATGAACGGTGTCGGCGGCGCGCTGTATGAAGAGGCGCACGCGTCGCCCCCGGGTGGTTCGCCACCAGCCGCGCCGGCCGCTGCACCGCCCTCCGCCTCCAGTGCCTCACCGGCTTCCGTGGGCTCCAATCCCCCGCAACCTCTGCACATCCCAGCCAAGCGGTATGAGCCCGAGCCTGGCGTCATCCGACATGCGCAGCAACCCTGGGGTTATCCACCAGATGCACCTGGCTCCTTTGAGCACCAGTACCCGGCCGCGCCAACTTACTACAACCTGCCCGTCGAGAGGGAGCGCAAGTCCGCGTTACCGTTTTGGCCTGCGAGTGGGGGCGAATACAAACCCTACGCGGATGGAGGCTGCCACCAGAGTTTCTCTCAGCCCTGTTGGAATTACCCGTACGGCGCACCACGGGGAGAGCAGCCACTGCCGTATGTGGGCGGCGAGGAGCGGCGGACGGCCGTGTCCGAGACGTCCGGTTTCTCCCATGATGCCTATGGTCTAAGGAACTATGCACCAGAGTCCGTTTCTAGCGGACCGTATCCTCCTCCGGGCGCACTCCCCGGTTAGTAATAAATTCATAATTTGTTCATTATTTAATGTTCCTGCTCCTCGAATGTTGCACTCACGTTTTTTACCTTGCTCACGAAATACAGTTTGTAAGCATTGCCTGAACTTATCGATAGAACATGTGTGGTTCAGCTAAACATTTCATAAATTTTGTAAACAAACCACCTGAACTATGTGATCGAAATATGATTTCGGTGTAATGTTCGAAGACGCAGGTTCATCATACTATGTGTGTTTACATTTAATATTTTTTTTGTGATTAATTGAAAACAGATGAGCAGGTTAGTAAATAATTTTATTATGAGTTTGTCAACCTTGACCCTAGTAAAGACTAATTTCTGCCGCCTGCAACTAGATGGCGCTGCGCTATTGGTCACACACGCGCAGCCGTACGTAGATGTGTGCGACACGCACATTGGTAAGGATGTAAAGCTGCTAATGTGGGTGTGTCATGATCGGCACGTAAATGCACATTGCACGGCGCAGTTCTAGCTTATATACGTACAGGAAAAAAATATCTATTTGGTATGATAACATTTAGTATGATAAATTTTGTATATTTTTGTAACTATAAGAAAAATTTAAAATGACATTTGAAAGTTGTTTAAAATTTTTATAATACACCTCATCATTTTATACACCAAAATACAATACATAACATAAATTTGTTTTATGATTGAAGGGTTTTGAATATTAAAATTATAAATAGTAAATATTAATTACTAATCCCTTTAATTTTATTGTGTGTTCAAAATAAATAAGTAGGTTCCGTTGAGAATTACGAAAACCTTGTCGTTATAGAAATTCCCCGCTGACATATTTAAGTTTTGCGCCATATAATTGTGAGCAACTGAATGTACCTACAAAGCTTTAAAAAGCAATCGATACTCAAATCAAAACATTTTCCCACAGAGCACCATAAATTTGATGAATGAACGTAACACGCGCTACAAATGTTTAAAAACGGACCGTAACCACCATTTTATAGGCAATGTAAACGTCGCTATACTACCGACAATAAATTAAAGTTTACATAAAATAAAGCGCCAATAAAAATGTATAACTAATAAATAAACACGATACCTACCTGAGCGTTAAGACAATAAACGGCGATCTTTGAGTAGTAGCAATAAACCAAATATTGCTACAATAAACACATTATAGACTGATGAATTGACGATAAAAAGTAGTCCAACAGACTTGTGTCGACTTGTGCATGCCGGCGACCACTGTGTCGTTTATATATATCAATTTTATGATATCATAAAACCACGACCGCGTCATAGACATGCAATAATACCGGTTTCTTCCCCAAATCGTAGTAAATAGTAATTAGGAAACGAGCATGTCAATATGAGAGCAATAAAAAGCTTTCATTCATGACTACTCGCGACTAGTTCGCTTTCGATCGCTGCCTAGCCATAAAGATGGGTTTATCGCACCTCTGTTACGGCAGACGTGTAACTTGACATAATTTTGCGTAAAACGCGAATATAATGGCCCATTAAAAGGAAACAATTGTTGAAAAAGTTATACGAGTGTTCACGTCACTTTATGATATGAGTATGTTTACAGCCCACCTGAGGTTGACATTGACTTTGATTTGTGCATTTACAGTTAACGAACGATTTGAAAAACAGTGGAGAGTCGACAAGTTGAACAGAGCAAAAAATCTTAATTTAATTATTTAGTTTCTTTTGTAGTTTTTGTTTATACAACATTCTCATCACTCATAGTTAATCATCATAGTGAAAAAGATAATTAATTAGTCGGTTGATTGCTTGATTATTAATATTTTGATGTGAACCTAATGTGACACATTTACACATATTTTTGTTACGTATTTACAAAAGACTTGCTGTTTAATGGTTTAACTTTACAGGAATTTTACATGACGTTTATCATATGTTCACTTGTTCCTGTCACTAATTAATAAATAATCTTCAGTTTTACGCACTTACCCAACCTTATACTTGTGATACTTTACTTTAATAAGCAGAACGAAAAATAATAAAGGACGTAACAGGCTTCAGAATTAACAGACGTCTAAAACGTTGAAAAATCTTCACACAGTGCAACTCGACGTTAGGAAATCACAAATCGAATTCTGCTAAGTTGCCGTTGTTCACGCGATCGTCAACCTTATCGCTTAGCGATACGCGCGTCGATTGCTTTGACAGTTTGCAATGTAATGTTGTATACGAAATAGAGTAAGCTCGCGGTCGGGTAGGTAACTTTTATGGGCGAACAGAACCCGCACTTTTATTGCCACTGAACGCTACCTATCCCCTCATAATTGACAACTCAACTTGTCATTATGTTCTCTTTAAACAATTCGTGTTTCTTTGTCGGAAATACGATCAGATAGACGGTGTCATTGGGATTCGATTAATGTGATATAAATGAAGTTTGACTTACTATTCCATTAATGAAATACTTATGAACAACATTATTTAAGATAATTAGATAGTGAGTTTGAGTTTTATATTATTTTCTTTCTTTTTGTACTTTTTAGCAATGGATTACTCATCGTCAGAAACGTATATCAGGGAAATAAAAGTAGCTATTTTTAGTATAAATACTACATTACCTTTTTAAAGATAAATCACCTGTAAAGGTAACAAAATATAGAAACGGCAAAATATAAAAACAAACAAACTGCCATTATAATGTTATATCAAGATTTTTATTTCAGCGTAGTAATTGAAAAAAAAATAAAACAAAAAGTTTAGAAAGTAAAAAACAATTTTCTTGGAAAATAGCCCTTTATCTCAAATGAGACAGACAGTATTTATTATTACAACGAAATTATTGTAACAATTAATTTTAATCTGATTTTCAAATAAGACGTTTATATTTCATTCCACATAATTTGGTATTACAATAAGTTAGTTAATTCAAGTATCTCTATGTTTCATAATGAAGATTGTTCGAACCAGTGACCCTTATAAATGAGGCATTCGGTCTTAATCCTCAGAAAACAACAATTGCAATGTGACTGAAAGGAAAGACTAGAATTATTACGTAGATAAAGGGACGGGTGAAAAGAAACATACAATACATAATATATCCACTTTTTGGATACAAAAGTTTTAAATTCGGAAAAAACGCAATAAAACTTTCTAAGAGACTAAGTAAAAACAGATTTTTTTTCTTTTTTTTTTATGGCTTGAAAAGCCGACGTAAAAGCGGACGGGCCACCTGATGGTAAGTGGTCACTGTCGCTTGTTGACAAGGGCAACACCAGGGGAATTGCCAATGCAACGCCGGCCCTGAAGGGGAGCTCCTTTTACACCTTTTTTGAAGAACCTCATGTCATAACGCACCGAGAATACCGAGGAAGGAAGCTCATTCCACAATTTGCATGTTCTTGGAAAAAAAGGATCTTGAGAATCGGACCGTGGTGCTTTTTCACAAGTCCAGCCGGTGTGGATGAAACTTTCTTGAAATGAAATTGTTGTTTAGCTATTTTACTACGTGTTTATTTAGGTTCATGTTGCAATAGGACAGGCTTACGCACTACAAGTTTTTTTTAATAACCTATAGATTAGTCTGACGCAACCGTTGACAATTATTATTAAAAGCTGTGATAATTTTAATTACAGAATTGCATTTTTATTATTACAAAATCATTTATTACATCTCTTAACTTAAGTAGGTCTTTCGCGGCTTGAATAGGCAATAAGCAATCGGTGATCTTATTTCAAAACAAATATTAACTAAATGAATAAGTTCGCAAACAATAAAATTTTATTACTAGGTAATGCCAATACTAACAAATGGCGTTCTATTGCGTGCTGTGCAGTTAATGTTTCTTTTCTAAACATAATAATTCAAAGCACTCAGATATATACATATATGTATTAAGAGTGATCGAAACCAGCACGAGACATCTGCTTTCTTGAATGTCGGAGCGTGCGAGATGCGAACGTCCGTTACGACTTACGCCATAGCTCGCGCATTATACTCTAAACAATGAAGCATCTATTTCGCAACGTTTGCGAAGTACCGTTTTGAATAATAGGAAATGGTGCAGTATGTTGCTTGCATCGAATATCGAGAAGGTCGTGGGTCGCATACAAAGTTTCCGCCGATGATCTCATCAAAAGGACCGCTCACATAAATAGCGCTGTGCTGTTCCTAATGCCGCGACAGAACAATTGTTTCTCTGAACGCTGCATAGAAATAGCTAGTTAAAAGCTACACACTGCGGTCTTGCGCTCGCTGTATGAACGTACTAGTACCTACGTACATCGAGGTAATTAAAACCAGGGGCCGAGTGCATTTGTGCTGTTAATTCCTAGATCAACGTATGAAGTTATGAATATTAAAATTGCTACACGACATATCCGTTCTGTTTACTTATTTGCGGTGTTAAGTGACAATAATCTGAAGTTTAACCTTAGGTAAAAAATATTTGTACGGAAGTTAAATTATCTATGAATGTTATCGTACCAAATAGATTTGATCTTCTATAATTCACTATTGTAGGAGATTGGTCCTATCGATTGATGCTTCGGTTTATACTTAGATTCTAATCTAAGTTCTGTATTCTAGACCAGCAATTTGTGCGATAGGTCACCGTCTGTCTCTTTAGTTGTTATTTGTTATTTTCGGTAGTAATTGAAAATTAGTCATAACTTTCATAATTTTGTACCAAACTAAGTAATTCTTGATAATTTAAATGGAAGCCAGGTTGCTTTAATCATAGTTTCATGTTGAATGTTCTGACCGTTGTCAGATATAACTTGATAACTATGTTATAATTATGATTCTATTCCCTGTAATAATTCTCTTGGAAGCTAGATATATCTAGCTAATAACTACCTACCTAAGATTTCATAATTAAATATGTTTTTTAAACTATCACTTGGTTGTATAATCCTGCATTAATAAATAAATTAAATTTACATATTCATTTACCCGTTCCTATTTTTTATACAGGATCCCTTTCGATGTCAGTGGGAGTGGGCGTGGGCTGTGGCTCATCTAACCCACTAGACTGGACCGGCCAGGTGACGGTGCGCAAAAAGCGCAAACCATACTCCAAGTTCCAGACCCTCGAGCTAGAAAAAGAATTCCTCTTCAACGCTTACGTATCCAAACAGAAGAGATGGGAGCTCGCGCGGAACCTAAACCTTACGGAGCGGCAGGTGAAAATATGGTTCCAGAACAGACGGATGAAGAACAAAAAGAATTCTCAGCGGCAGGCGGCACAAGCGGCGCAAAACAACAACAACAATTCGAACGCGAACAATCACAATCACCACGCCGCACATCACCACGCGCCCCATCACGTCGCGTTGCATCACGCCGCACCCGCCAAACACCATCAGTGACCCGCGCCCTTCTCTGGGACCTACCCCCTTCACCACGGTATAGCGAGCTAAATCTGTAGCAGGACAAGTTGCGAAAGACTAAGTGTTCGTGATCGACGATCGTACTTAATGAGTTCCGAAGGATGTCTCGTCTAAGTTGTCACTGTACACTGTAGACGCGACCGCTGTACCGTACGTGTTTCGTACGTAATTGGACGCTCAGTCGGCCCTCGTCGGCGCGCCGCGAGTCCCAGAGAACCTCGTACCTAATAAGATAATTGTGTTGTCGATTTGTGTATAGTATTAATTACGAAATTATGTTCTATAATTTTACCGAGACTAAGTACACGAGTAGTAATGATTCCTGATATTATTAATACCTAGTATAGCGCCGAGTATGACTATGTACTTGAAATTATTTAAATATCGAATTACGAATAAACAATGACGTCACCGATGATTTTTAGTTTATAGATAGTTTATTGTGAAAATGAATTTGTAAAATATTCTGTGAGACTGCTTAATTGTTGTATTCGTGTCGCTGTTGGGACGGTGGTTTAGACTTAATCAGTTGACTTTTATTTTCGTTACCAAATTGTTTTATTACTGTGGTCGCTTTGGTGGCAGTTGTGTAAGCGTCATTTTGCAGCGCGTGCGATGTCCATAGATTAAGTGAATCGGCAGAAGCGTAGCCATTGTTTATGTACTATTGTAGCGTGTCGTACGAGTGATTCGCACGTAGGCAAAGTTAGAAACCATGTCATGATCAAATATTTATTACTGTTTAATTTCTTATCTCATTATTCATAAATTTTGTTATTTAAATTATGGATTTCTTACAAAGCTTTAACTCGGTTCCAGTAGAATTATACATTAAGTTACTGTTATGACTTTTTGAAAATATTGAAGTTGATGTTACTTATAATCAATTTAATTAGGTAATATGGGCAAGTGCATTAATGTCCTCTATTAACTCATTGTACTGTTCGCTTAAGCCTGTCTATTGCTTTTTATTTTTGTTTTAGTTGAATATTTTATTATTTATTTATACACGAGTAAAACTGCGATCTATAGAATTAATATGTCTATTTGTATCTCCTTATCATTATCGAACATCGAATCAAATTATTAGATATATTTGTGCAAGACTTACTTAAAATTGTTTTAAAATTTGTACCTTAGTAATCGACATACTTAGTACTTTTGTCATCTGTGTTAAATCTATCATCTCGTAATACCAAGCTCCCTACAAACATGTCTTATCTCATATTTATCTATTTAATGATTAAAGTTCTATCGTAAACTTAGTAGTTTACTCGATTACGTCTCATTGAATCTGTATTGTCCCTTAATATTAAAGATGTAAATTACTGTTTTGTACAAAATGGCGACCTCGTCTAGGTAACCGAATTTCTACATAAGTGACAGAGACATCTCTGTCTGTTTGTGTGTATACAGCAAACTAAATGTAGCCATGCTTTTTAAATGATGTTAATACATAACAGATAGACAAATGGTCGTTAGATAAAATGTATGTAGATGGTTACATACGCAGATATTAACAGTAAACAATAAGTCATTG
Organism: Megathymus violae; assembly: GCA_003671415.1. Lineage (NCBI taxonomy): Eukaryota > Metazoa > Arthropoda > Insecta > Lepidoptera > Hesperiidae > Megathymus > Megathymus violae. The sequence continues at coordinate 594,354 of PDGT01000036.1, forward strand.
GAGTTCAATACGTTACTGATCGATTATAATATGAAACTCTGAATAATAGTTTATGCTAATGAATCAAATAGGTATCCAATATTCATTACAGAGTAATAAAATATGATACTTTTCTCTAAATTTCAACAAAACGATTAATAAGTCACTGCTTACTACCATCTAATATTAGTAATCGCTATTTATTAAACATTTCGATAACATACTTATAACTGAGATGTGCCGGACAAGAAGAAGACTTATAAGATTTAATGAAACAATATCGAGCTGTCATTAATGATACTCACAGGTAATATGACTAACAGTGACATATTCGCTGTATACACACAAACGATAAGGTTTAAGTTTTCCGCGATTGTGTCGTTTTAATACTAAGCATCTTTAAACAAACTCACATAGCCAATCTTTTGCTATCTGAAAAGCAATACTGTTTTTAGTCTCAATTATCTCCTCTTTTACTAATGGTTAACAAAAATTGAGACAAATGAGTATGTATCATTACGAATATTATTATTATTATAGTAAGTCCAAAACTATAAATACTGTCATAGTACCTAGTATATTTAAAACAAATCGCTTTTCAGATGGTCATCTTTCGCTTTCTCTCCTACAATTTTATATTTAACTATCTTATTAAATAGGTATTGCTATTAGAAATATACCTACTTTATGTAATTTACTACCTTTATGTAATTGTAATAAATATAACTTAAAGGTCTCGTAATTCGTTGTACAGTTAAATTAATGTAGTGAATCACGCCAGAGTGTGATGTTTTGTTAAGTGATTAAAATGATTGTGCTCTCGACAGTTTTATGACGAATTTAGAAAAGAATGTATGAAAAGGGGAAAAGATTAAATATTTCGTCGTGTCTGGGATGCTTTCATTTTATAACCGGCTATGATATAACTAGGTAATCATAGGACACAGAACGAGTTAGTGGTGAGTCGCGGAATGAGGTCAGAGTCTAGACACTGCAGGGATCGCACTGCACGTTGCTCGTAGCTGCACACTGCACGTTGTTACGTAAAGTAGCTTTGTATAAAAGCTCACATTTCTCAGTTCAAATTAAAGGAGGCCTACAACAAATATACTCTACCAAGATGTTCCAGTGAGGAATGGTGTACTTGTTGGTGGCTACCCCGTGTCCACACGTCAGAAGTTTATATGCAAAAGCGCTCAAGATATTTTGCCACAAGCGTATCGTCATCTTACTACCGAATAAACACGATGCTGCGATTTATGAACCTTTGCGCTATGAAGGCATATCATATACATCGTAATTACAGATACCTAAGTACTTAAATAACATTTAAAAGGATCTCGAGTTATGAGCGTTGTTAGCTGTTTGCTCTTAAATCGATGTCTATCCCTATTTTTTCGCAGGAACACTTACAAATATGTAAGTAATAGATTAATATCAAATCAATCGCCAATTAAAATTCTCATATTTATGAAATTCGCGTTCATATGCAACCAAGTATTTGGAAATTAACCTTAATATTGTTGTAGTAAAGTTTATATTTGTATGAAATATTAGTGTGTCACGTAACATGACACTAATCATTGAGTAACCTACTACTGTAACCCAGTAGCAATCAATTAAGTTGAAGACAAGTATAACTTACGAATTAAATTGCTTTACAACGTGGTAGAACTCGTTATAGTTCATTACACTTGTGAGAAGGGCTTGGATGGATTTTTTTTTCATACAGGAAGTAGAAAATTGTAGATCAAATTTTTTTTTAAGTAGCAACTTCAGTCTACATCTGTAAAGAATAATTGAAATATAATTGGAAATCGGTCGCTTTGCTTAGTCGTTAAGACTGTAATGGAGTGCTTAATTACTATTTGTTTTTAATTCCTATTATTATATTATCCTCTTCCTATATATATGTATTTATATATTTTGTTCAAAGTTTCAATCGTTAATAAAATACTTTTAATTCATACACTGAAGTACAAAAACATTTTTCTAAATTCCTATTATTACTTTACGCTCTCCCTATACATATTTTTATTTCTATATCTTGTTTTAATTTTCATTCGTTAATTAAATACATTTTATTCATCCACTCAAATCCAAATACATTTTTTAAACTTGTAGTGGATGACCCTCTGTATTCATACAGTTTTTTCAAATATTAATTATTTAATTTAATTTAATTCATAATTGTAGTTCTGACAAAAAAATCTCTTATATCAGATATTTGACAGGATAGATCTAAATGTACATAAATATTTATATTAATTGTTATTATTTAATAAAAAATAACTCAAATAAAATTTCTATGACGTAAGTACGAATCAACTTTAAAAAAAATTTTGAAAAATATGACGAACCATCTGTAAATAGTAATTATTTGTCGTAAAGGACTTCTATAGTACCAAAGACGAAGCAGAAAGTGGGGAAACTGCTTATTGATTTCAATCGAGACATGCCAAAACAATGAAACTTTCACGGTTGTTTCTAGGTAGGCTATTTTAGTCAGCCATATAAATAATACACAAATACCGTTGGAATTATACCATATCTGTTATACAGAGCCCTGTAGAAGGAATGACAGTTGTTCAGCAGGATGTTCCACGAATAGAGGAGGATGGTTTAGACTCAAGGATATTTGGATAGATTTTTAGATCTTATTGGGATATATTGGATGGAATACAAGTTATTATACCTACTGTATTTGTGAATTTACTAGAACTAACAAGCGTATTTACAGCACCAACCCTATCAAACCGTTACCTAATTTTTTTTAAATCGGTGTCTCCGTGCGAAAATCTAATATTTAAAACATCTGTTGTAACTTAACTATACCTATTACATATCTTGTTACTGCTTTATAAAGGTGAAGTTATTTTAACTTTCACAGGGTTATAGATGTTTTAATTGGTCTAAATTGCAGCAGTTTTATATTATATTCTTCAGCATTGTCGTTTGCCTTTGCTTTTATGCTCTCATCTTAGAGTACGTACCTGTACGTAATTAGACTTCAGTAGTAGGTAACCTACTGAGGTTATATTTACTATGCTGCCTTGCTTAGTTGTAAAGAACAATTACAGGAAATTCCAGACTTTTAGTCTCGGAGTTTGTCAATTTGTCGACGCTGATTCTAGGTTCAATTAAGTGTTTTTAACTTCTTCTAATTAGTCAATTTTACAAGTCTAGAAGTCAAAATTTAGGTCATCGTTTTCAAGCGAAGACTGGTTTTAGTAGTAAAATGGTATAGATAGTAAGATTTAAAAAAAGCATATTGAACTCGGTTAATCTAATTCACTACTTTAACTCTATCAACATTCGCTTATACTTATTTCTGTCTGGGTGTACCTAACTGAAATGTTTACATAATACGCTAAAGGACATGTTTGTCATTTACAAAGATATGCATGTGTGCGCTTAATGTGTCACTAAGCAAGGCTGTCTTGGTTGTTAGGCTTCAATTTGTATTGAAATATTCCATCTGACATTTTTGTTCGTCTGAGTTAACAGCTATAAAAGTGATGGTACAGCACAGTCTGGCCTGACCTCACAAATCTCGTACTACAGCTCGAGGTAACTTGGTATTGATCTTGTTGCTCCGAAATTGATCAACCTCGGTAGGTAGATATATGTATATACCTAAATAGTATGTACATATTATAAAATGTATTATTGTGAACTGTACATATTTACTTGTTTTGAAAGGCCACATATCCATATTACATTTTTAATTTATAAATTTATGAGTACCACATTGTTGTTATCAACGACATTACAACGCATATGATCCCACTGCTGGGCTCGGGTGCGCTCGCAACGAGAATGGTTCAGGCCGCAGTCTGCCACGCTGGGCAAGTGCGGGTTGGCAGACTTTAAACACCTTTGAGAACATTATGGGGAACTCCTAGGTTGCAGGTTTCCTCACGATTTTCATCCTTCACCGAAGCAAATGATAATTAGTACGTACAGAATTTGAAAAATTAGAGATGCGTGCAGGATTCGAACTCGTGTATCTCGTGCCGGAGACCTACGTTCAAACCACAAGGCTATCACTGCTTATTGTATCTAGTTGTACTTGCGACAAATTAATGAATGCCATTAAATTTGAAGTGCGTTTCTTATAGAACCCAGATTTTAGGTCATACAATCAAGAATAAGTAAATCAATAATAATATCTGCATATGTTTAAGCTGCAGCAATATTTCTCAAAGAAATATATAGTTATTAAAATGTCGATTTAGGATCAGAGGTATCCTTAGAATTAGTGTTAATATACCTACCTACATTACCTTTTTATTTACCTAAATAACCTTTGAAATTTGGGTAAGATATATTCAAATAGAAAAAGGAACTAACTACAACTACGTAAATAAGGATTCATGAGTTTCCTTAAGTTCCAACCCTCGTGAACAATGGACGAGGCAATTAAGTCAGCATGTATTATATTTGGGTATATAAAAATAATATATTTTTTGATATAATCTTATCATTGGGACACTAAATATTTTAAGATGATTACTATTATTTTGGGAAACTACTAGCAAGAAATTGAATTTGTTCAACGATATATATTTTCTCAAGGTATATTAACGTGAAAAGCGTAGGTACCTATTGAAAGTAGCACGAAAATAAAATAAAGATGTGTTTTTGGACCTGCTCAGTCTATTAACAAGTACAGAACATCTGTATGATTATTATTGTCGTTTTAAATTGAATTGTTGGTATGGACTAGTTTCATAAAGCAACACAGCGCCCTCTAAGTGTTAACTACGCGTCGAAGTATTACTTTGGTTTAGTTTTCTTGTACGTAATCGTATTATGTTACGTTTACAGAAAAATTGTAGCGTTGACGAAGTTCTACACCTATAATCGTTTAATATAAATATTATTTACGGATTTTCGTTCTATATAATACTATAATCTCATATAATTCTAATAAAAGTGTTTCTAGCGCCCTCTAGTGTTCATTTTGTTTCAAGTACAGGTTTAATCTCCTTCTTCTTAATATTATAATAATGCTAATGACACACTTTTGTCTATTTAAATTACGTATAGGTATTTTAACGTTATATTTTAACTGTAATTACATTGCATTACCAAATACCTATATTTCATTGCTCATATGTATTAATTATCTAATTGTTTGTAATGTTATTTAATTATATTAAAAAGGTTTAATAAATATTTTAATATATATACCGTATACCAACAATATTAGGAACTACATAATTACTTATCTGAATTTGCTCCTCATTATACGTTCACTATAAGCAAATATGTTCGTTATAAGCAGGCAGATGCTTTTTGAATTTAATGTAATACGACAAGATTTACGAATCATTGTGCTACTTTCAGAATGATTAGTTGATCTCATTAATATTAACGAGAAATATTGCTTATAAGCAGAAAGAGGAAAAGAAATGGAAACGTTTAGTTTAACTTTAGTGAACAGTAAGTTTTGGATACCCTCTTTGACAGTCGCATTGCAGTCATTAAGCCATGGTAGACTTCGGAAAACCTAGACATTCGTTGTTTGAATCGAATATTAATCCAGATGAACTGTCAGTAATAGGGTGCGTTCCAGTTTTAGTTGTATCTAATAAATAACACTAGTTTTGGCGTGAGCCGATCCTGATAACTGGGAAATCATATTAAACGATTTTACAACTGGTCCTCAGGAATTTTCAATTAAAAATGAAATGAAGATGTTACGTAATTTTTTTTGTATTTAAATTAAATTTAAATTTACATAACGACAGCTTAACTATGTTTTCCGTTCAAACCTTAATTTTTGTCAATATTGTAAACAATATATATTTTTTTATTCAAAGAAATAATCGTTTTAAAATTTAAGTAAGTTGGACACACCTAAATAGTTTTCTGAAAAGTATTCAACCTTATTTGCGTATGGAAATAAATTGAAATCAATGAACAGCGGCTTATATTATAACAACGGCCACTACCGGTTATTCTGGAGCGAGCCGCCTACTGTCTAATTAACATAAAAATGAACCAACCGATGCGATGCTATTCTTCTAGTGCTACAATATCCTTCTTCTGATATTACAAGTTGTTCTTTCTCTATTGTGTGTTCCTTAAATCCGTCATTTGAAGCTTTGGAGGGGTTAAACTCTACTAAGTTGAATCTACCCCATTCCGAGACCTACTTTAAAGCGGCCTCGACTTCAGACATAAGTTTAATTCTGCTATCCTCCATTTGTGACCGAGAGAATTTTGCAGGGCCTGTGTAATAAGCATCCCCAGTGCTGTCATACGCATAGCAATGAATGCCACTATCGTGCTGTAGCATGTCTTTAATGTGCAGAATGAACAATGTAGGGGATTAGTTTTAAGTGTTGCCGCTAGAGGTTGGTTTTACAAATACCTAACATCATTATCATCATCATTACAATCCATCCTTTCCCAGTGTTGTACTCGTATCCTGTCACAATGAGAGGGGTTCAGACCATAGTCCACAACGCTGGCCAAGTGTGGGTTCGCAGACTTCACACACGTTTGAGAAAATTAAGGAGAGTTCTCAGGTGTACAGATTTCAACATGAGGTTTTCTTCATTCAATACTCACAATAATATAACTCAATAATATAATTTGAAAAATTACAAGGGCATGCAAGATTTGAACTCGAGTCTCCTGTGCGGGAAATCTACGGTCAAGTCACTAGTCTACCACAATTTCTGTACAATATACAGTGTTATAGTGAAGATATAACAAGAATTTTCATAGTAAAAATTTGCCATCCGAGGAGTGCCTTAGCAATGTTATCTAGATTAGTTGAAAAAAAATCTTCTGATTTCTTATTTATTGACTTAATATACAACAAATCAAAAGATTTCTTTTGTATAATAAGCTTTTAAGCACTGCATTGATATTGAAATTCAATGTTCTTCTAAACATTACAAATGTAACTTGACTTACATACGATATAGATAGAAACGATTTATTACCAACAGTATCTACCTACATATTTACATATGTTAAAGACGGACTTATTCACTTTGTGTCGTTAACAACTATCGAGTGCTAATTTCACTTTCATCTATGTATAGGCAAACTTAATCCTACGTGATTATAAAAGGTCAAGATACTTATGAGTGTGACCGATTTATAACAATAGTATCACAATCCATGACCTAATATTATAATCCGTAACATAATCCGTAACCTTAGAAACCGAGAAACACCATCAGAATTATTACCAATTACGAAAGTCCAAAAATGGCTTCCTTGTAGGATTTTATTATTTGTACTAACACACTATACTCTAACCATGTACCTAGAACTAGGTGACAAATGCAGATGTTGTTTCAAGGCACACAGATATAGTCAGATTGGTGGCACCTCAATAAATAAATACGCAGTGCAGCCAACTTTTATTTCTTCTTGTTGGAAGCCAAAATATACCTGAGGATTACGATCATGTAACATTGAGTCTTAATAAACGCGACCCAGCATCGTAATAACTAAGGATAAAATATCAACAATATTTTAAATTTAAAACCACATTCTCATTTTGTTGTGATATCTCGAGTATTGGTATTTAAAGCAACATTGTAAGCCTTGGGCGTCGTATTAATGCGTAGCAGCTGCCATGAAATCAATATTTTAGTGTTATTGAAAACTACATTACCGTTATCTTGCCACGATTAATGTATCTAGCCATATAATAGGCTCTCATCTGTTCGTCGGCTTATATACTAGTATCGAATTATCGTTGTTTGCCTTATAAGAATAAAAGGGAGTTAATTTAAAGCAAATCATAGCACACATAGCACATTACGGACATACCTATTTGTATATAGGTACGCAATTTTTGACATCACATAGTTGTATTACATTTACATACTTAAGTGATTTGTACACAATCAAAATGAACTAGCATAAAAAATACAACTGGAATATAACAGAGTTTAGTGAGAATTTAATTTTAATTTACCAACGTCTGATTACTAATGCTTACTGGAGCTACTAGAATAGTTGTTAACTTGTACCTCACTAGATTTTAGTTATGTGCAGTATTTGCTTTGCGTAGGTACCAATTATTTGTATTATCTTTTACCAATAAAGGGGTCGTTTTAATTTGGTTGTGTAATATTTGCATAAAGTTTAATTTTGTAAAACATCTAGGTTACTACACCTCAGAGAATAATCTTACACCTAGTATATTGAGTATATTATGGGAAAATGCGTGTCTGCCTGAAAGGTCTATCGTTTCCATTTGCCTTATCAAACGATATCTCAGCATGAGGTTGGAGTCGTGGTGTTCTACGAACATAAACTTAGCCCCACGCTTTATTAAAATTCATAAAGAACAACAATTATAACCTTTAATACATTATAACAAAGTAAGCAATCGTAAAGTATACACCTGAATATTTACAGAGTGTGTGGTCTTTATTTGCATAAATACAGGTTGTTTGTATGTGAACAGAAAACATTATGTTAATTACATGCACTGGGTATGTTTTAGTCCTATGCAAATTTAACTGAATTATAATTGAATCTTACGGCACACTAAAACATGATAAGGGTTTACGTTTCATATTAATAATTTTTAAAATTCAGTCAACAAAATAACATAACATGACGACAGAATCAAAACTGATATGCTAAAAATATTAGAAAAACTCACCTTGTTGGCCTTCCAGCAATAGCACGTTTTTCTTAACCTCCGAAATGAACCGTTTTTCATTCGGCATTTCGAAAAAGGTAAACAGATTCGTATTATGGACAAAGTATACACGTTAAATAAGACTTCTTTTATGTCAATAGTCAACGAAAGATCGAACAGACCGTCTGATGGAAACTGGTCACCACCGTCTACATCCGGTAGAGCATCAGTACCAGTAAAGGCATTACCGATATGTTATCGTCTAAGAAGTAAACGGGAGACTTGCGCGTTACTTTCTCACCGATACTGCAACCCAAACACGTAAAAGTATTTCACGATAAATTCTAGAAGGATGTTGGTAGCCAACCAAGCAGATAAAAAACCCTACTACTACAGTCGATTACTTTCGCTATTAAATTGGATGGTACAAAGCATAGCGATCTTCAGCAAGACATACCTAGGTTGTTGTGCAATACGAGCAGGGAACGTTGGGTTTAAATGTAGAATGAATAATGAATCAATAATTTTTCCAAAAATATATAAGCGCAAGAATTACAATCCATCATTACTTGTTGTTTGACTATGAGAAACCCATCGAAACCAGTCTGATGTCGAAGCCTATTTATCTATAACATGTTTCGGTAGGTACGTATTTCATCTAAAGCCTTATGCATACCTAATTTATATCACACCTAATGATTACAATATAAATTGACAACAGGCAAGAGGTTGTCCTTGTCGCAAATGTTCACCGCTCTAACATATCTACGTTTCTCTATATACATATATTTCTATAATTAAGTATCTTCGCATATAAAGTAACTGAATGAATATATGAAATTAAAAAGTCCAACTGTAAGGAAAATTTAATATTAGCCCATGGCAAATAATACCGAGGCAAATAAGTTAAATGAGCGTCGCTGAGAAAGCTCTCAGAGCTGTAACCGTTTATCAGATAATGTAATTATGTACTGAGTGTAACGGGACACCTCGGCTCACTCTACGTAATTGAGTGCGCCCTCCCGACTCACTCCTGCTATTAGGCAAATCGAATCTCGCCCCTCCCCGCTTCGCCTTTTGGATGAATATGTGAACGAGTTTCCTCTTGGCCCGGCACCAAGGATTCAATTTGCGTAAATGTAAATAAAATGCCTCGTCAGAGCTTCGCACTCGACGTATTTGTGTTACTCAATTTACTATATATGTAAGTATATGTGAGCTTATAACATTAAGCTTTATACCGTACGTTTCTCTTGTGTTCAGTTATCTACTTAAATCAGTGAATCGTTAAGATTGCTTTGAATTATTTATTTGAGGCTTGTGTGAACGACTAAAAAGGATTTACCTAAGTTTACTAACAAAAGTAAAAAGGTTTGTAAATTAAATGTTTTGTAGCTTTTAAAATATATTTTTTTATTAACAAATTAAGTTCATACTTTACCAGAAACCGGACGGAGACTTCAAGCAGAAGTATGCCTACAGATGTTTGTTGGTGGATACTCACTTATCGAAAACTTGTTTCTGATTGTTATGTATGTATTCAATCGCAATATTTGTTTGTATAGTGAATAATAAAAGTGTTCGTTGCAGTAATATCCCATCCCTCTTTCTCGTGTACATCTGTCTCTCTCCAGTCGTCGGCCGTCAGCACGTCCGGGGCCCATAACGTCGTTTGATGTTCTGCTCTCCAATGCTGGCTGAGGCGATATAAAGCAAGATGTACGACTGCGCTCTGGGCGACGCCTATATTTTCTAAACATCTTTCGGTAAGTTTATACCCGGTGTTGTAACCTTGTTCGAACGTCTCCGGGCTTTTGATTTTGTTTGGTGCGCTGTTTGCTGTGAGTATCTAATAACATACCTATAACTATTTTATGCATAAATATTATGGTAGTTATATTCACTACATAATTGCTTTTTATGATATTGTGAAATAAATTTTCAGTTTTATTACTACAATAATTGGGTACCACAATAATGTTGAAACTTTTATTTTTTAAGAATTGCTTTTTCCTTTTTTTACTCAGATTACTTCAAAAACAAGCAAAAAAATTTGAATGTTACTATAACTAAGAGCTTAAACTCACCTAAGTATAATTTTAGTAACAAAATTATTTTAACAAACTATTTACTAAATTAACTTAAGAACGATAAGACCACTGAATATATAGGTATGATAGGTATGGTAGCTAATACCTATCATTGAATTTTGTATTTGTGTTGTAGATTATTACTGAAATGCGATCGCATTTACAAAATTGTATTTTTAAAACTTGTAAGTTGCGATCTGCTTCTGTATTTAAATTATGTTAGTATCAATATCTCTGTAGGAAGTTATATACTTGTATTTACCCTGTATTATGCTGAGTGTATAATAATGATATTTCGCATATTTTTAAATAAGAAGTAATGAGGTCAATATTGCGAACATTTTAAACACGTCATTTTAGAATAGAGCAGAATTCTTCTTAAAACGAATGGGCCCAAGTCAAATTAAAAGTTATTAGACTTCGTGGCATGCTTTCAACTACACGTCCTTACAAGGTTATTCCACATAAAAATATGCAACACGGCAGCAGTACGTTACGGAGCGGATACCAATTCTATCAACAACCCATAAACCGCAACCTTTCTTTGTCTCGCTTCTTAATGTTATCATGTCGGTGAGTGAGATAGAAATCTACAAGTTTAATGGGCCGTTACGCGAGAAAAAATCAGTCCGCATTCGGAAGCGTAGATTCGCGAGTGATTGTAGCAACACGGAAGAATTGGAAGGGCTAGTGCACCATGCAGTGCCGGCGACGTCTGCCTGACTTGTTGCCATGCGACGCACATTTTACGTGAGTATACTTATTCCTAAAATCTACGCCGAGAAGTTCCAATCCCCACAAGGTTTATTTTAGATTCGCTAATAAACTTACTTAGCTCGTTGCTTCATTAACGTCGAGTCTTAGTGGTCGCGTCTTAACAGTATGCGTGATTTAGTAATACTGAACGGAGCAGACGCTTCTAATGCTCTCATGGACCGGTTTTGATATGAATAGCTAGCGTATTATGGTTGATGTGGCGCGATAACACATCCATTTAATATCGATGTATTGACTGCTCTACAGACAACTTTACAGACAATGGGCAACGTTAATAAGAACGTATGTATAATTAAGAATTTTGAATTTAATTGAGATGTGTAAGATAGAGAATAACAATCCGTCGCATACAGCTGTCCAACGCGCATGCGAAGTGGACCCTTACGAGAACATTCACTCCATAGATTTCGTATAAGATCAGACCAGACTGATATATTAGTACGTATTGAATTAAAATACAGATAAACTTTTGAATTAAATAAGTAGCATAAGAATTCGCAAACTATATATTGAGGAACTTACACTCACTTATTTGTTACCAAATCTATGCATTTGTGTTTCATATGTAGCAATTTTTAGTAGGTATAAAAGTCTGTATGGATTGGTATACTTAGAGCATAGGCATAATATATCTAGTAATGAAACCATATTGCAAAACACTGCCATGTCTTTAGCCTAAGTTACTACTCATAATATATTATTTTAATCAGGGTATAATTATTTAAATATTATACCTGTTTCGCGGTACATTCACTGTAATATAATTAGTAGCGGAGGTATGGTGTAACTCCCTTCCCCTCCCTCGGACCGTCTGTAGATTTTACCTCCTTTAATCTTCATTCCTCATTCGAGTATTCAACTGCTGCAGTCTAATTATCTGTTTGTTGACATCATACTTAAAGTCAATAAGCGCTTCATTGTAACTGAAAAAAGATAATGCATAAAATATCTAACCGTCAAAATTTTTTAAACAATATTATTAAAAAATTTCGTTTTATAAAAGCATTTCATGAGATTTCATTCAAACATAAAATACTTTCAGGTTATGTTAAATATAACCTGAATGTCATGTCACATTATAAAAAATATATTTAGAAACTATGCTAGAACAGTATGTACTATGATGTATTGCTTATTTCATTAATTGATTACATCATTTAAATAATATTATAATAATGCGTACACAAAAGCAGGTGTACTTCGAGTCGCTTAAATATACATAAGTACATATCTAAAAATAATATATTTATTACTTTACTTCTTAATAATCTCGATAATCAATAATACCGGGATTTATATAACCAAAGAACAATAAATTAATTTTTTGTAACTTTCGTTAGTTTCCGTAGCACATATAATTACCCGGAAAACATGAAATAAACATAAACATAACATAAATAGCCTAAACATAATGAGTTGATGAATGTCAGAAAATTTTGGTATGAAACTGAATTTTTTTTCATTCCGCCTGAAGAAATACTGCATAAAAAATACATAGTTATTTAACCTTATGTTAGTTAGTTTTGCTGATCAATCGGGTGTACAAGTCACAGGTACAAAAGTATCTTTAAATATTAAAAACATCTTGAACAGTACGCAATAGCGCTGTGTTCGGTTTTAATGTTCAGTTCAATCCAAATTTTATATAGGTAGATATATATACAATTTAAAGGACTTGGTTTCTTAACTTTCTCCTTATTACCATAACAATAAACGTATTCTGTAACAAAGCGCTCAAACAACTCCAAGTGGTTTTTATGCTGTATCGGGTTTTGAGAAGTTATTTCAACAAAATTTTAGGAACTGCTATTTACATATTTTGTACGATTTATTTTATTAAACATTTCTAAAGTTTCACCGAGACTTTGGACGTTTTGGAGTAAGTTACGAGTACTTTGTTCCTAGGTCCGACCAACGTTAAATTCTCCAAAATAATTTGGTAAAAAAGTAAGCTAAGTTTACTTCAAAACATACACTTTTAATGAGCTTAAAATCTGAAAATATATTGAAACAAATATCCGAATATTTTAAACATTATTAGGAAACAGTACTGCAGATAGAATAACCAACACTATAAAGTAATTTCATAGTAAAGTATATTATTTTTCTGAACAATGCAGCATTTCGAAAGTGGGTCGTACGTTGTTTTTGTTCAGCGGAGGAGCGCGCGGGCGGAATTGCATTTACATGCAAATTAGCCCAAGTTCGGTCTTGGCCTACTCCTAGTGAGTGTTTATACGTGACATCGATTGCAAATACATGTACACGACTTGCTATTTCAAAAATAAATAAATAATAAAAAAAGAGTTCAGTGTATACGTCAAAATTAACTTGTGTTCTAAAATTTCGTAGCACATTCGTAGCACTTCTTAAAATGTGAATAACTTTGTGTTGATTTGTTTGTTGCGCGATGTTTTCCTGATTAGAAAGTGAATTAATATTACAGGTATAAAGTTTACGCGTGTATTCGTATTAATACATTGTTGTAAAGGTGAACTGAAAGGTAAAGTGAAGCAATTCATAACTTATAGCCAATAACTTACATATTGTATTAGCCTGTTGAACGTAGACGTGATAATACCTAAGTTATACTTCATTTTTTCTAAATATTTTGAGGTACACAACCTAGGCAGTCCAAGTCAAGGAATTATCCTTGTATATGTAAATAAGAGGGTGACCCCTCCTTCCACCATGGGCGGCGGTGACCACTTACCGTCAGGTTGCTCGTCTTCTTGTTTATAGGATAATGGCACAAAAAGAGGTAATTTAAGAAAATAGAGTGATAATTTAAAATAATAAAAAATACATTATATTCAATGTAACTACCTGTTAAAGAGAACAATAATTTATTAATAACATATATTGCAAGTTTTTTATACTGCTAAAATATTCAAAGTATGTAGTAGTTATGTGCATAATATTTTTACTTATGTCGTAAAAACCATTATATGAATAAGTCGCTCAGTTCACCTCACGCCTGTAAATTGTGTAAGTGCACTTCCAATAGGTGCGAATCGTAGGCGTTTAACTTTGACGAATTTAGATGAATATAAATTAATCGAATAGTATAAATCTAGATTTGTACATAGGGCTCATATTCTGCTTTTATACATATAGATAACATTGTGGTACTCGCCGTAATATTGTGATCATTAGTATAAAATAACTATACTTTTAAAAGAATAAATATATTTATATATGTTATAACTTGAAAAAAACTATTCCTAATAATATGAAAAATTCAGATCATTTATATATTTCTTACATTTACTACATGCATTTCATTTATATTTATCCTTATCCTTATTAACAACATTAGGTAAATCACTTGTCTGAGGAGTTGCAAACATTGATTTTCTAAATTCCATAATATAATTTATAAAATCTTTCGAAAACTTAATTATAATAAAACTCATTGACCCGTACTGGAGAGATTTGATGGAATAGCTCCGAGCCCCATAGATATAATGAGAAACCGGTGCTCAAAAGCAAAATTCCGTGATTGGGTAGGTGTAAATTAAGCCTGCCAGCCTATGGCAATAAATGTAGTATGCATGCCTATCTTCTTTACGTCTTTCCTTCCGAGGCTAATACCTGTAACCTTCAAGTGGTTCTGCGAGTTACAAAGTTGTAATATCCCGAATTAATACATAAGTAATCGTATTTGCACAGTAGAATGTTAATCTACACGTTAATTAGCAAGCATTTTACCAGTTTATTATGCCAATGGTCCATTCATGCGAGGTCTTTCACACGGACATTTCATTATGCTACTCTCTGCCGCCCTTTAAATATGTTATAGCGTATTTTTTTATTTACTGCAAACACATTTTGTTGTATACACGTATTATTAAAACATGGTCCCTTCCCGCCTATATTAATACATAAACTGTCGTCATTGAGACTAGTAATTGGAATTATATAAGATAATCATAAAATCACCCCATTATTTTGGTTTCTACATTTGAAGTAAGTAACCAATATAACCTGCAAATATATTTAAGTACATTTTTATTGTACCAAAGTCGTATCAGTAGCTATTCAAGGTAGTCGCCAGAACTGCAACTGTTATTATAAAAGCATCAGATAAAATTGGCAGTCATTGGAATTTTTATCATTTGGGACACAGTATTTAATGAATAAGTATAGGCTTAATAAGGAACTTGTTGGAGGGTTGTCGAGAAAGAGCGTCGAATTCATCGAACGGCATAGGTATTTCAAGTTCCTGTGTATCGTTATTTAAAAGTCTCATTCGTTCCGATGTTATGGTTGAAACGATTTATAAATTGAATAAGTTGATCTCATCGAGCTCGTATAGTTTAAACCATATTTGTTAATTTAAGTTCAAAGTACTTGTATATGATGAGGTACCTTGGATTAGTATTATTAGAAAATTTGGCTCGTGCATATCACCTTGATATAATCACCATTACATTCCATATCGTCCAACTGTTGGGCTCGGATCTCCTCTTACTATGAATGGGGTTAAAGCCATAGTCTGCCACGTTGGCATTGGCTTTTGTTGGCTTTTGAGAGCATTCTAGAGACTACTTAGGTATGTAGGTTTTTTCGCAATTTTTTCCTTAACTACTAATTTAATTACATCTTATATTGTAATTAAGGTTGATCTAATTAACTTCAATAGCTTTGCAACCCGAGTTATTTCCCGTTTGAAGCTTATTAAAAAGAAGGTCCATTATTTCCGTTCCCCCTATTTGTGTCCATTCCTAACAGAATTATGTTCAATATAACTACATGTAAAACACAGTTTTCGTTTCTCGCTCACCTCCTTATATGCATGTATTGACTTCTGATATCAACCTTTTAATCTTTTAATATCAACAACGCAATAAAATCTATATCGGAGTGCGGACAGCGCAATATTGTTGCAAATCCGGATCGACACAATGTCATTCTTGTCTCTTAAATTATCAGATAAATGCCATCGTCGATTCGCTTTCCGTTTACACTGTACTTAACTCCATCTTATGATCTTATTATGGCAATATACATAAGTTTTTTCCCAAAAGTTTCATTGCTCATTTCATTGTATTCACCTAAACTTGTGAAATTTTGTAGCAAATATTAACATAATTTGTACGCGTGAATACTCTCTGATTTCCTTTTAATATATCTAAACAGCAAAGGGACTCAAAGCCAGTTCTGAAACCGTCGTTAGTACATTATTACTGCCTACAAACAAACACGAACGCCACACAATTATAATTAATGAGGAAATATATTATTAAATAACTGTCATTAATTGGTTTGAATTTTACATGAATTTTGAATACTGACTCTTAGTCATGTTCATCTACAGGTGGTAATTCGACGCCAATCATTAAATAATGTTCAGTTTCTAAATAAAGATTCTAATTTGTTTTTTATTGATAACACTAAAGCTTGGCTATAGCTACCAAAACAAAACAAAAAAGAAAATACCATTGACAAACAGAAGAAAAAAGTGAACTATTTTATCTTTGCCTACGAACAAAAGAATAATAAACAAAATCGGTCGGCATACAAAGAACAAATGAGGTTACAAAGGTTTCTATTAACGTATTGATATATGAATTTCTAAAATCTACAGTTATTGAGACAAAAACCTATCTTTATTTTAATGAATATGCTTCGAAGCAATAAAGCCAACGACATTGTATGACTCAAATACTCTTTTAATAAACTGCTTATAATTTAATTGAACAGCGCCTTCTTCTGTCTCAGGATGATTGGTTAAATTATGAAATATTATAAAGTTAATATAATCCAATAAAACGTAAATTATTTCTGGTGTGTAGCATTGGGAGGTCGGTGTTGTAACTTACGCTGGTAATTAATAAAAATTCGTGGCGGAGACGATGCCGTTAATTAAAGGTTACTTTACTATTTATAATAAATAGCATCAATAATTTTTGTTAAATAGAATGCCGCTATACCTACATGTGTTTGAATAAAGGTTGAGGGTTTAATTACAACATTTTAACATTTAGTAGAAACATCATACGTTAATATATATAAATACGTAAGATATTCCTGTAAGGTTAATCTGACGTACGTACCTAACGTATGAAATATCTTTGAACACAGCATCCGGCGGCCGACGCACACAGCGTTAATAATTCGATGCAAATTCTAGACCTGGGCTAGCTGCAACGCGCATGAGCACTCCGTATATCCGATCGTAAAACTGTTACAGCCGCTTCCCCGCCGCTCCCTACACCTCACCACCCCCCTACATCCGTCTGCAGCCTTTGTTTTTGGAAATATCCGAGGGAACTACGGGACTAAGTCTTAATACCCCTTAATGTTCGTCTCTGCGGTATTTGAGACGCTCCCTCATCTTGGAAGGGTTGAGAATTTTAGAGGTGGTTCACGAATAAGTGTGCACTTAGTAGACTGTTAAATCTGCGTATCCGGTGGTGCAAAAATATTCAAGAAGATAAAGGCAAAAAATTGCGAAATTAAATATTTGCATACAAATTTCCACAGTTAATTAGAATAAAAAATAGGGTTCGTAGCTTGTGTAGTTTTGGCAAATATGTTTTAATAATACATAATTCAGTTCAGGTTTGAGTCATGTGAGTGTAAGTTTTGTACACAAACCTTACTCCAAAGTTTATTAGTAAATAATAGGTATTAGGTACCCCTTAAAATATTGTTTTTTATATTTGTATAGCTTTTGCATTATCCACCAGTTAAAACAATTATATTTACACGTATATAAATGTATATTACATGTAAAATATCTAATTGAAAGTACTTAGTACACGTGTATACTCATATGTACTTCAATTCCACGACCACGGATTAATATTTAGAGATTGTTTATTTTTTCAATAGATTTTTGTATTGTGTTAGAACTCGCCGACTTTGTGTTTAGGTACACGCGTAGGTTGTTGAATAGACAGTGAACCTTACAGCGAATTGGAAGCGTAACAGAAACGAAGCGAGGCGATAAACAGGAAACCAAATCGAAATAAATATTATTATTATAAATAAATTATTATTATAAATAAGTATAGATTGTATTATATAAGAACAAGCTGCAAAGCATTGCTCACGTTTTCTCTAGGTAGGGCGTCAATTTTAATTATTTAATCATTTATATTTATCAAAAATAGGACGCAATAAACCCAAAATATGAAATGTTAATACGATTTCTGTCCTTTACATATATAAATATGAAGTTGTTAATCTAACAAGACAACATACAGTTCAGTCAATCTAGATAAATTATATTTGCAAAAAGTGTACGTTGCGGAAAATCAAATTTGAGGTGAAATTGAAAACTTATCCAGCTAAATGTCAATGCAGTTTATCTGCATAGTCTAACTCGGTTTTATATTGTTTTTGTTTAACTACTTAATTAGTCATGTAGATATTTTTAAGAAGTAAGTGATTATTAATATCTTTGATTATTTCCTAGATTTTATCAATTTCCTTTTTATTGTACAGTATTAATTACAATAGGTTCATGATTTTAGCGTTAGTCAAATTTAAAATCAATTCTAATTTCTCACAGATTTATAGAAAATATATAGATGTTTTTTTATTTTTCACGCGCTATGTTCATGATTGTGAAGTTGCCTATATTCTTGTCATTTTCATTATAGCTTATTATTAAGCAATTACATTTATATCATAATTATCATTGTAGTATAATTGGTTCTCAGAATTCTCTGTAAAAATGTTTAAATAAGTAAATGAAATTATAGCAACGCTCTATGTTCTCTGTCAGGCTTTCATTAGCTGTGCAGTACGTCACGTGTCACGTGCGGCCTTCAAATGAAGTAGATACATTGCTCTCTTGAAAGATGGAATTTATTCAACAACCAGTGTACAGCACTAGCCAAATTAAATATAACTCATATTGAATCCTGATTTTCGAATCCTTGTCTACTTACTTCTTTAATGATTATTGTACACAGTTATCATAAGTGCACATTTTTTTTTGTTATTTACATAAATTACGGAATTCGATGGGTGAACTTTGTAACTAAATTAATTTCGTTGTTAGTAACACAGTATAGCGGTTAATTTGTAGTAAAAATATAGAACTGTTCCTTGTTATAGATATACTAAAAGAATGTAGGTACCTAATATAGTAATAGGTTAATTTTCTCTCAATATTTCCATTACATATCAGAAATTAACTTGAACAACATTTGTTAAAGTTGCAAGCTTTAACTAAAATGCTTTGATTGAGCATTAGAACACCATAATTGTAAGATATCATCCAAGATTCGCGATACGTATTTTTTGTTAAACAACTATGTTTAATTTGTATTAGTAAGTAAAGAAATATAAAGTTAGTAAACAAATATAATATATATCCTTTATGTACTTATACACCCTTGCCTTACTTTACATTTTAAACTGAAATTTAAGCATTATTACTTTGTATACCATGAATAATATTTAGGAAATTTCATTATAAAATTATTTAAATTTTCCGCAAAATTTAATATTTTATTTAAATTACAAAGTACGTACCTTCAATTTTATGGTCCCCTAGTATAAATCGCGTACCTACTAAAAACGTACAATTCGTGTGAGCCGCATACATTTGCTCTCAAAACATGTTTCGTAGCAAAGTTTGCGTTAGCGGCATTTGACAGTAGGTATTTGATAGTAGGTATAATCAATTTAAAATAAATATTTTGTGTTAAAAATATAAGGTGTATAACGATTTATTTAGGATGTATGAATTTTTTTTATTGAAAAATGAATAATGTAACAGAGAACATGTAACATGCCCGAAATATAACTATATAAAAACATTCGGATGTCATCGTCTCCGCACGTAGTTAATTATCCGGTTGAGAATGGTTCAACAACTTAATACCTACTTCTCCTGACTAAATGGGACACCAATGCTTTTACCGAACGAAATAAAACTTGTGTTGCTCACAGTACACCAATTAATCTACACTACTAATATTATTTAATTACAATTGGGGACAAATACCCCAAATAACAAAATTCGAATTATTTGCTTCTAAAGCCATGTGAAACTTATAGATGCCCAGATTTTTTTACAATACAATAAATATTAAGATAACTCAATATTAAAATGTCTTCAACATAATTATAGGAATGGTATACTCATTTAGAATATTACGTACCTATAGGTTATTTAAAAAAACCTTGGTATATTGTACACTCATATTATCTAATATCACGAAAAGGATAGTTCTTAATGTAATTTATTCTAACGTGGAAGATAGATAAGAGTTACTTGGCTACCAAAACAATATTTTATTTATTTTATAGGTAATCCGATCAACCTACGCAAGGCATTCAGTCAATAGAAAGAATTCCAATAGGAATGGGATTAAAATAGAATAGATTTCCATAGATTAAAGTTCAGTGGCCAACCGTTTCGTAGGTAGGTAGGTATATTTACCTACCTGTTGAAATTTATTTTGAGAAGCTTTCCCATGTAGCTGTATTTTATCTGATATATGTATAAACAGACAGAATGTTTATGAAGATTTTTCACTAGCATTTTGACACACAATAGGTGAGAAATATAAATTATATACTTAAGTAAAAAATTAAACATTGGACGTAGCTAATATAAGGCATTAGCCACACTGCATCAATTAGGGTGCACGGAACAGCCAATTGTTGATCATTAGTGACTAATCCGTCTCATATTCAATCAATACCCAAAACTTTACCCACACACCTCCCCCGCTTCACCCCTCGTCGCGCGACATTTAATGACACCCGTGCACCATCGCCCGCGTGCCATAATGCTCCTTAAACACACCACGTAAAGGCCACTGTTCCCCGAACACGCCCACCGCGTTATATAGCACCGAGGATCTATAAAAGTTACGTCTGTAATCTAACATAAAACTCGGGCCGTTTAGATGCGAACGCGGCCACGGACGACACATCTCGGCTCGCTCCGCACTTTTACCGAAATATGAAGGTGTTTTTTGTGTGAAACTATGTGTTTTTCGGTCGGAAAACACGCGTTTGGCAGTGTCGTCGCGGAGCCGACGTGCGCCGCGTGCTCTCACGCGATGTGTTTTCTTGCGAGTTTGACGTTTCAACGCCGACTGAAGTTCGAAAACAAACGTAAGTACCAAATTTAAATTTTTGAACGAAAAACGAATACACCTAAAGGTTAGTAGACTATGCGTGTAGGACTTCATTACTATGGAAAACCAATTAGTTGCAGGAAGACGTTGAAGACAAACGCTTTCCAAATGAATGTAACGTACTAACCTATTCAATAGTGATGCAGTGTTGTTAGCTACAAAGTTGCACATTTATAAAGCTGTTCTAAACGTCCGTAAGTGACCTTGGCATTGTGCAAAATGTAACTTAGTTGGGTACCTCGTTATGTATAGGTAAGTATATTTTTAGAAATACTTGGACATTATAAAGCTAAGTAACTTTAAACCTGTAAGAAATAAATGAATCTATCATAGTCACTCTAGTAAAGTAAATTTGCCTTGGGTTACTTCTGATCTTTAATGAATTGAGCTTGAAATAGAATTTAGTTGTAACATATTAATAATATTGATATAAGTGGGCGTATAAAGTTTGTTAATAAACTGATATTGTTTTCACCATCGTGTAGTATGAAATCTTTAAATGTCTTTTGTTAGATATGTCTCATAATTGGCACCATTACAATTAGTCTTACTTACTGTATACTAAAAATATCTATAAACAGGCATTTCTTGCTATATCTACATTTTACTAATCTACTTATTATATTAACCTACTTATTATTGAATTCCAAGTACCTAACTAAAGTCCTATTTTTAATAATAGAGTAGGTATGTAATGTATCTTAGTATCGTAGATTAAATACAGTCAAGAATTAATTTTATTAAAGATGTAACTCACCTCAAGATTTTTACAATGACATATAAATATGTTTTACAATAAAAATAAATACCTACTCTACTCACAAGCCTTCCAACAATTTTCCCTATGCAATAACTTGGAATCTATTATTTATTTATATTGCCAAAAAAATCATAAAATATTAAACCAACCATTTATCATCATTATATAATTATATATATAATTATTTACAATGGGATTCTTGTAGTAAGAGAATTATGCATTTAGAATATATTCACTATCAGAACTACTAACGCCATCTATCCAACGCTTCAGAAAGCGGGAAAGGAGAATTTGGATGAAACTTTATTGCAGTAAGGATCATGGATTCGTTTGTTCGCCATTACCCTCTCACATGCGCATTTATCATATCTCTCACCTTGTCTAACTCTGCGATGCTGAATATTGGGCTATTGCAATAGTACAAACTAAATACAACTCTCTGGTTCAGGTAATAAGACTGCACTTGCAATGCAAATATTCCGCTTTAGTTCCGGCTATAAAAATACCTTGACGTTGTAAGCTGCAGCTCCAAGTATAGTTATCTCGCTCGCTCATCAAAAGTTATCTCTGTTTGATGCATGTTATTTTATATATAGATATCTCGTTCTTATGGAGATAAATGGACGTCTCGCAGTAGTGATAGTCTGCATGAAATGTCGAGGCAAAAGTACCACCATCATGAAATAGGCGGGGCCAGTGTCTTTATTCTTCTTTATTGAATATGACCAGTGTGTGGATTCACTTAGGTTGGATGATGTACTTTTTATGAACTAAAATTATAAAAAAAATATTTTTACATTATTTTCAATGCGTGTTTTAAATTTTTATACTACTATTGAAATTGAATGGTATTGAAATTTCTAATATTTGCGGAAATATTATTTAAATTACGTACCTATACGATAAAGTATTGCGAATTTCTAAAGTGTTTGTTCCGTTATTAATCTTTATAGGAATATTCGTTAGTACGTATGTTAATTATCTTCTAACTTTTGAAGATCTGGACCGATGACTAGATTCATTCATACTGAGATTCCTATGTAGTATATTTGTTTTGGGCAAGATTATCACATATATCACATGATAATAATATTTTCAAAAACATAGGTAGTTACGCCACATAGTATCTACAAGTAAGCTTTAGATGCGTTAACAAATATCTTTGTTGGAAGATACTTACTTCAAAAAACAAAATGATCATTTGTTCACGAACCTTATTTAAACTTTAGGTATTTGTATAATTTAAAGAGCAATGACTTTTATATTAGATCGTCTGACTCACGTTTCAATGTTGTTTAAGAATTCTCCGCGTGAACATTACCGGAACTTGGTGATTAATTTCATAAGCACATATTGTTTATATTAAATTTGACATCTGAAATTGAAATTACTTCTCATCCAGTACACGTACCTACCTTTCTACTAAATTAATTTTTCTAAGCCAACTTTAAAGAAAACAAAATCAACCTCGGTATTTAGTTTTCTTGTAGTGTTCTTCACAACCTACCTACTGGGCTCCAACCTCCCCTTATAATGGAGGAGTGTAGAAAAAGGAGAGCGAGAGTAATAAAGACATAGTCTGGGACGCTAGCTCTACTGACAGACTTCACACTCCATTGAGAACATGAATATGGGAAGCTCTTACGGTAAAGATACCATATTTTATTTGACCGAGCTGGTGATTATAAAAATAAAGTACTTTAACACCCATACCTCTTACTGGGATTCATACAAATGTGATAACACTGACAGCTGACAAACAACAAATAATTCATTTGTAAGACAAAACTTATTTCAAAAGCTAACAGTGTGTCTATAGACTTCAATGCAACTATTCTCAAACGGTAAACTAACATTCAAACCACTATGTTAAGTTAGTGAATAATTATTCAATAAAATGGTATGTATTTACCTATAAGACAAAAAGTGTTAATTATTAAATTGTCCACCGATTATACCTAAGTATATCTAAAGATAATGTCCATTAGTACCTACACATTAATATACATTACAAAGCAAAACCTTAAGTGTAAATATAATGAGAAAATATTGTTCGATTTTATTTAATTTCATTGTTCAACTTTAACTTTGAATAACAAACAAAATTAACAAACTGTCAATATGAACGAATTCCCACAATAAGGTTTCTAATTAGCTGTTGCTTCTAATATTACTTGTTGTCAAACTTCTCATACAGGTAAGTCATCTCGGCACTGCAGTGAGCAATTGCCTGTCGTATGCACCTCCTTGTGATACAATAATCAAGGTCTTGAGGGGTCGGTAAAAGCAAGTATCTGCCTGAAATATAAGTTAATTATATATGTGTTAGTAAATCGTCAATAAGTTTATGAGATTAATGATTAAGTTAATGAGATTGATAAAAATACTTTTAAAGTAATTACGTATAGCACTACGAGCAAATTGAGAGTTTACACACGTAGCTTGTCAGTTACTAAAATATGTAAAGAGGACGGTATGAAATAGTTCAACAGGTATCTACGTACATAATATTGCCAGAACGGTCACCTTTTCTTTCTAACACCTCTAAAGTTTGGCGATAGGTTACAAATAATGGATTCTCATAAGCGTTTTCGGCCAGAGTGAATTTTCAGCTCCCTTTGTGTTAAATGTAATATGTTCTTTTCCTACATTAACGGTAGCATAAATTACAATTGCTGCCTCCAAGAACAAATTTTGGATGCCTTTTGAATAATATTATTGGCATCAATATTCATGAAAGGTTATCATCACAATCCATAATTAACCCCCTTTTGGATTTGATTCTCCTTTCACATGGGGAGATAAATGCCATTATTTTCCACCACGCTGGCCAACTGTTGATCAGCAGACGTCACACACCTGTAAAACATTACAGATAACTCCTAAGCACCCAATTTGATCACAATGTTTTCCTTGACCGAAACAAATGATCAAATCAGAAGCAGTGATCACCAACATAACATCTCATCTAAGATTATTACCTGCGGAAATATAGGTGATAGGGTCAGCTCCAGACATGGGTTACCTTAAAAACTTCTGATGTTTTTATTGCCCACTTAGCTCTCCGCGGATCAGTAGTTCATGTGTCATAAGGGGCATACTTACTGTTCAGGCCTTGCTCTACCTACCTCTACCCATGCTCTACAGTGGATGCTGATGAGTTGTTTTCGTCCCTATATTTCGTTGCTGTATTAAAAATCGTAGTGTAACATAATAAGCGTAAATGGTTGTGTGTGCTGCGGGTACTTAGTTATGATTAGTTTGTCACCCGTTTCCATTCACTCCTTATTTTATGGAATACGAGGTATTTTCAAAACTTGGTATTCCATATTGTATACCCACTTATATTTCTATCTAATCTCTCTTTCATACGTCTTGACACAATTCCTCTGTTTCTATCTTTAAATCTCTTCAGTTTGTCTACAAGTATAATGGTTATTGTCTTATATATCTTTGGGTAAATTTTCATTCTCTCGTCATATTTTTGTTGACAATTAAATAATTAAACTATTTAAATAATATTTATGTTTTTATGCTCCAAGTTTAATTTAATGCGAATAACAACAACCTTCTGCAATAAACGGCTAAAAGGTCGAACCCAGGGGCCCATTTATTATAGTAGAATAGTTGCTAAACTTTACCGTAGATCAACAGGTGGCTACAATTAAATTTTTGCCGTAAAAGCTCCATTTATCATTGATTTCTAGTTTCCAAGCCGACCTTCTCTACTTGTGGTGAACCCTGCTGAACAACGGATGAGGCAATGGGGTCAGATCCCTTCCTGTCCTGAATAACAGCGGAGCTTGTTGAGTGTGACTTCCTTCCCCGTCATTTGCTTAGTACTGCAACATACCTACATCTCCAACTTTGTGTGCGTAAGCAATTACTTTATTTTTGTACAAAACTTTTATGGCAGTATTTTACAAATATTTTTTACTGTTGGATGTAGATAACTGTCAGGTACTCGTGTATGGTGTTAAGGCTTTAAGTAGGTAACTTGAACCCTGTCCCAGATTTTCAACTTTTTTTAGGCGGGGCAAAAATTGAAACATGCCGCCCCCACCCACTTATATTTATTTTTGCCTTTATTATTTTTATAATTTCAGCTACTTGTACTATAATTTATTCGGTGGTCAAAGTTAAGTGAATGATGAGTTGTCCATTCGTCTGTAAAGTGTGAATTTGGTCATCCTCTGAACTTGCCGCCCGGGGCATGGGCCCCGGCTTGCCCCCCCCCCCTAGATCCGGGGCTGCTTGAATCTCACTTTCCTTCTGAAATCAACCGTAAACTTCGTGGACATTAATTGAATACACGGAACGACTTCCCCGTTCCCTCCTTGCTCAATAAGGCTTTGGCGGTATTTTTAGTCTTACGGACGTCCATGGGCGGCGGTTACCACTTACCATCCTCTCCGTCTGCTCGTTTGGTGGCTATTTACTTAAAAAAATATTATTTATTTACCATCTAACTTTAAGTCTATTAGAGTTTTCTGTCAAGAATAGTCATATTTGTATATCAAATGTAAAGTTGTAATATATCAAGCAACAAATCCAATAAGAGTATTTTATTGATATAAATATGAAAATAATCATTTTACCACGACGTGTTCTATAGGTACTGCAGTCCACAGTTATTTTACTGTCCCACTGAAATCT
Source organism: Megathymus violae (assembly GCA_003671415.1). Lineage (NCBI taxonomy): Eukaryota > Metazoa > Arthropoda > Insecta > Lepidoptera > Hesperiidae > Megathymus > Megathymus violae. Next base: position 621,354 of record PDGT01000036.1, read on the forward strand.
ATCAAGCATAAACAACATTCAAATGAAAATCTATACGGATTTCAAAAGGGAAAATCCAACAACAGTTTTTAAAATGTTACGTGAGATTTGGTTAAATATGAACAACGAATCACCTTGTATTTGTCTCTTTTTAGAAATGTCAAAAGCTTTGGACTGTTTGTATTTGGCGGAGATGCTACAATCTTCATAATCCAAGATAATTTAACGTTAGCAACGATCTCGAGCAAAATCTTAAAAACACATTGGTCGTTGTTTTAAAAAGGCTAAACACGTTAAATATTATTGTCAATTAGCTCCCCCAAAACAAAATCGTAGAAACAGACGTACATAAATTGAAGAAAATGATGCTGTCAACATTCTGGGATTTACAACCGATCTGTATTCGAATTGGAAAGTCGATATCGAGAAATTAAATAACATAATATTCAGTTGCTCTTACCTTTTATCGGTGTTTTCTGATATAACGAACCTCATATATATTAAGAAATGCATATTACAGTTGTCTTTCCGCTGTTAAAATATCGTATCATAATATTGGGAGAATTCAGTAATGTATAAATAACCTTTATCTTCCATAAAATATACGAGGGCCAGTCACTGCGAAATGTTTTTGAAGACAACTCCTCCTCATGATTACAGATTGGTATGGGAATTTTGTTTTTTTGTAAAACAGAGTATTTGACCATTAAATCAAAACATTTATTGTTCAAATGTTATGGAACGATATAAATTGAACTGAAACATGTCTGAAACATGAAACAATCACATGATCCAGGAATAGGTAAGTAATGTATAATGAGAAGATACTAATAAATATAAAATATCTGAATGGGTTAAAACTTTAAAAGGAACTAATTAAATGGCTAATAACCAAATTACATTACAATGAATTTTAATTAAAATTTGCATTAGGTACTGATGTAGTACAATTCTAAAATTCTAAACAGGTAATAAGTTGACATTTTATATGTTATTGCAAGATCAAAATAATATTTTTTAAAAGTCATTACAATATGTTAATTAATTAATTAATTAGTCTTTTATTATTATGAATTAATTTATCGTTTGGGGCTTAAGGACCTTCACCAATTATTGATACCAACCTAACCGTGGTGCACCTTACTGAAAACTTGCATAGTGGTAGGGTATTTTGCATGACGGTCTATCTACCACCTTCCTTGTAAAATCGACAGTGAAATGTTTCATACGTGTTGTGGTCAGTGTACGAGCGCCCGTACCTAATAATGCGAGTCCCCGCTTTCTTTTTGGCCGGCAACAATTCCGTGATGCCTTTGGTGTTACTGAAATCTATCAGCGACAGTGAGCATTTACCATCAGTCGGCTAGTGTAGTTCTTTATCGATTTGTAACATTAAAAAATCTTTAATTTCATAGAACTGAATCCATTTTGACCAATGACATTAATGACATGCAATATTCCATTATTATTATATAATTATGTTAATTAAATTAAATTTATAACTTCTGTTATAAACTGTGCCGAAATGGTAAAATAAGAGGATTTATATGTATATTGACCAACTATTGTAACCAAATAAATAATATTAATAAACAATTATACAAATAACTTCTTAAAACGCACCACTATTTTGATATGTTTGCAATCCAAACTATTCGGAATACGGCATCTATATAATCTTGTATACGTGTTTCCAAATTCAAATCTACATATTTGTTTCGTCTCATAGGTTTTTCTCATATTTTCATTGTTATCGTCACGTACCATAAACACACAGCATCACTATTAGTTGACTGACAGAGAAGGAAACTAGACGTTAAGTTCACCCACAGTTTAAACCTACTTCTAGGTCAGACGATAAAGTTTAAATAAGTAAGTAGAATACTCTCATACTTTTATCTTTATGTTCTTCACGTTGAGGTGTACGTGACATCTCGTACTGTAACTTAATTAATAAACGATGCTGTATCTGTAGTATTTCCGCTAGTGTCGTTACATGGGCTCCCTTTAACAAGCAGGTCCTTTACACCATGTTGTCACCATGGTATTGATGTGAGGATGTAAGTGAAAGCTGTAGGCGGTTCCAACTTGACTCATAGTCAGGGTTCCCTGGTCGTGGCATTCTCCGCTGATCAACCGGTGAGGTCAAGGTTTTTCCGAAGTCATTGGTATCTGTACTATACAGTCTAATCATGCTTAGTAATATTTCTTATTCGCCTGGTTGATAACCTTATGCGTTCTAAAGTAACTGTTAATTGTGTGTACCTAAAGAGTCAGATGAGTTTATGTTTTAAACAAATATAACTCTTTCAACTATTAAAGAAAATTGGCTGTATTAGACAGCCACGTGAGTGGTCCTAGGAAAGTGAATTTTTCACCGTTATATTTCCTTAATGAATTAAATTTTTAAAGATTTAAAAAATGTCCGCCGATAAACGGATGAATAATTGTATATCATTTAAAAATGTTTTTTTTAAGATTTATATAAATTCAGGAAAATTTACCATTCCCTCCCTGTTTTCGGAACTAGGTCCTATTAAATTTTTGAACAAAGAAAAACCTTTAAATTTGAATAAAAAAACATGGAACAACATTTCTCATCTATAATCCTACAATTTCTATAAGACGTCCGGTTACATTAACAGTATGGAACCCTATGTCGGGCGAATCCAACTAGAAGGTAACCACTGTAGCTGAACTGACAAATTCTTGACAAGTTTGTTTATTTATAACCATATTAGTTCGTCAATAAAAACATAAATTATTACAGATTATTTATATTTACATTTATTTTCATTTGTATTTAAGTTTTAATCTAAAAGTAAACCTTTTTGAATTTATATATACCTATATATAAATAATAATTTATTGATAATCTTTATTAATCACTGCTGTCATACAAATAAGTATTAAATTGTTATAGCTGTATTACCTCTGTGCAATTTATAATGCAATCTTTACCATTAAATGACAAGAAATTATCAATGATATATATAATCTCTTACAAATATCTAATTCTGATGACAACTCCGTGTTGTAGAATTGGCGCGAAAACAATTTATTTGGTCATAAAAGGAATGTAAAACATTAAATATACAGTAATGGCGTATGGTCGCAACCGACAGCAAGGTAACAGCTATAGTAGTTCTTATATGTAGGACATTACGTTTTATTGCTTGTCACAATTTGCTATGGCATAGGCCCCTTTGACAGAGACATTACGATTGTTAGTTCCGCCGTATTCCGTTGTGTTCTTCGGCAGCACTGTCCTTAAAGAAAAAAAAAATTCTAATAATTAGTAATAAGTATTACCTATAATATTTAATATAGAGTTCAATTTAAAATATATTAAACTCTATATAAAATATATTAAATTCTATATTCTATAAATCTATAAATTGGTTAATTCTTTTAAATTGTAAGAAGATGTCTTTTACATGCATTTAATACTATTACCTAATAATTAATGAATGCTATATATATTTTTGTAATGTTATTAGCAATAAAGAGTACCAATAATGAAACAACAATTAATCACAAAAAGTGACTAAATACTTTTCCACAAATTCTCTACGCTTTATAATAAACATTGAAACATACAGCGCCATCTTGTATCGGATGGCAGTACTGTGAGTTAATACTGTGTGTAATATGTGACTCACACATTGACAATTCCCCCACCTGGAGCGCTGATAACAAGATCTATAAGTACAAAAAGCTTTATATAGAACTACACGACCATGATAAGCGCCGGTGAAGAATTTTAAATAATTAGATACAAATGTTTAGAAGTCAAAAATTACTACTACCAATTATTGTTTGGTGTTTGAATTAATTTAATATTGAATGTTTTTATTTATCAAAATTATATTATTTTGAAAAAGTAAAATGCCTATTGGTACTTATAAATAATGCACTGTTAACTGTGCACCTACAGAAAAAAATAATGGCACTGGCATTTGTTTATAGTACATATTGTACCTGCCTCATCCTAACTATGCATAGATATTAGGTAATTGCTTATAAAACTTTTTTATACTTACACTTCATAAATTATATTATAGGTAGGTACCTACAAGTAGTATATGCATCAATCAATATCGTTAGTATCTCACCTTGGTCGCCACTGTACTTACCCCCTCATTTTCTCTATAAGTGTATATTGTACCATATCCCAGATTATGATTGGAGATAACTACTTTATGTCATTTATGAGAATGTTATTAATATGAAAATTTCATGAATAGTACCTACTGTACTGCAGAAAGTATACTTTTGTTGCTCTTAAAGCAGGTAAATTAGAATAAATTATTCTTAAGAAAATACTAAGTGACTAAATGAAAGCAATTTGATTAATACGAGGTCGGCGATGACTAGGGCGTGCTGGTAATGTGCAGAGATAAGTTATTATATATTTATTTCAATTAATTATATTATTTTTGTTTAACTTTATTTTTAGTCTAGATTTGAATTTTTTCAATGTATAAATGACAAAATAGCAAAAATAAAAGATATGCTGAGGAATTTCTTTCGTCGATTCTTCACCTCAATATTAAATCACCTTTTCGAAACAGTAGTAGAAGTAAAATATGACGTGCATAAGTGTATTTACAGAATACCTAAATGATTAAATAATTTTGATTTTGAATTTGAAAAGATAAATATTTTTCACGTTATACGACCTGAGCCAAAATTAAAAAATTGCATATAATTTAATACAAACCAGTTTTATGAAAAGCAAATAAATTAAATTTCGTTGCTTTATATACTATTTACTAGTATTACTTTTTGGTCTAACGGACTTTAGTATACTTAAGCGTTTAAAATACAGTAGGTGGAGACGTTAAAATATATGTACCGTATTTAACTTAAAGTACCTCCCTAACACTCGTATAAAATATACACAGATAAGATACCTATTACCTAACAACGGTAAGACTAAAGAATTCTAAGTATACATATACATATATATATTTTAATTTTTTTCAATTTAATAAACTTAAATATTCATTATTTTTTTAACTTTATTACTTCATTGTTTAATAGGTACATGTATCATAGATTACTATTTCATGTTTACAATTGGTATAAATTAACACAAATCCTACATCACTATGGTTTTATCTCCCTAAATGAAAATTTGTGAGGTTTTTTCAAGTCACCTAGAAACGTTCATCCCATTGCATTTTATAATAATTTTTGTAAAAGCGTAAAAAACAGTGTTTACGAGAACCGTTAATTTTTTGCTTTTACTTTTTGCGTGAACTGTGATAATGACCGTCGCTTTATTTTGTAAATGTGGTTACTCAAAAAGTAGACCAAAAAACTTGCTTTGGACCGTGGCTTTTTATACCTAAAGGGTTACGGTACAATACATTGGGACGAGTCGTTTATAGAGTAAAATAAATTTACAATAGTCTTGTGACATCGGTTTCTTGCGCTCTATAAAAATAGCTGAGCGACTGCACGCCAAAGAATGCTTTAGTTCTGATTTTTGGTTTACAGCGTAAAGTCATATTCTTTGTGATTAATTAATTAATCGTTATAATTGTATTGTGTGTAAGTGATAACAGTGTCGAATGTTGCGTGTGATAATAAAAGATTCGTGGTAAACACTTCAAAGTGTTAAGTTTTATATGATTTTGTTTATGGCTGAAGCAATTTCATTTCGTATTAAATCGAATGCCGTTCATTGAACTCCTACTTATGGATCTCAAGAAATATGTTATGAAGGTTCGTATCTTGTACGGAAACATAATAATTACAATAAGTAACTTTCATAGTACCTTAGAGGTAGGTAGGTACCCTTTATTAGTTAATGAAAATATGAACAAATTGTTTCTATTAAACAATTCGACAATTTAATTTAATACATTTGATAAGGGCCCGTATTATTGCTAATAAAAAATTGGCTACAGACTTAAAAATATAAATTGAAACATCATGTAGGAATTCGAAGAGAATAAATAAGTCTGTTATCTATGTTCAGAATAATAAATGTTTTTCCCAAACATTTACGCAAGTTGATTTGTTACATTCCGATCACACGCATCGACATCACATGGAATACATTAAGCTCCCTCGATCGGAGCCAATTATCTACGTCGTCTTGTGTTGTGACTGCCACACTGCGAGATCTTGATTAAGCGTCCAGATTCAAAATAGCTAAGATTGTGCGTTAATTAGAAATTAAAAGAATTTCCAAATATGTACCAACGAGTTCCTATTAAAACTCGGGCTCGAAGAGTATTAAATCTCAACACAAACTGAACATGACGCAGACATTAAGCACTTATTGGACCTTTAATTGTATTTCGTGATTTGCGCATCTACTTAATTTTATTTAAATATGCCATAATAGGCCTACCGTACTTATATTAACATGTTTCGATCCTAGCACGTCTCTATGCCGTCACGTACCATACTTGGTACCATCGTCGGAAAAAATATGTGGAAAAATGGGCATAATCCAATAAAATCGTTCAAAAGTTTCACGATCACTGACAGACGCGACCGTTATTATTATACATATCAAGAATATAAAGTGAGTATGTTTATTCAAGAAATTACATGTATATCATTATTTATATATTCATTCATAAAAGTTACAAGCTTTTGCTGCAGTTCAGAAGGAAAACTTCTGATGTCATCTGTGTAATCTGATCGTGGTTTGGGAGTAAACATGAACGAAACGAACGTTTAGTTCCTATAACGCATTGCATAAGGAGTAGATCCCAATTTCGATTTCTATAAACGGTTCAGATGGGTTCTTGAATTAAATGATTGTACTTATTTATATAAGTGTTCGGGTGGTTCACTGGCATTGAATATAAAGTAGATACGCACCTTGTGTGGTGTGGGATTCAGGTTTGGTTGCGGAAATACAGCGTGAATGCATAATTTATACATAATAGAAGGATTATGCTATCTGTTTACTAAAACCGGGACCGTGTAGGTAGGTATATTTTTCGTTCAATTAACTGCCAAGCATTGTCTACGGAAACGTATTTGACTTTACATTTTACATTTATTGGTTATTCAAAAAACAATATGTAACGTATGTTCAAGTAGTTATACGTTAACTTTTTATTTACAGAATAACTCGATGAGAAAATTTGATGGGTTAAAATTAAAACCTAATTATATTAAATGATAATAACTTTCAAGTAAACATTTAGATATTTACTTTAATTTTGTTAGTGTATGTACATATATAGCCGACGGATAAGCAAACGGAACACTGATGGTAGGTGGTTCAACCTCACCCAGGGACATACATGTGTTTTACCAAAGCGTCATCGACGCATTCCCGGCTAAGAAAGAAGCGTGGAAGTTATTTATTAGCCTGCTCTCCAACACTACAACCGAGACATATTTTAATCATTAATTTATTTAATAATAACAATAATATCTCTGTAGCAGTCCGTAACTCATTTACAAGTTCATCGTATTTTTATCATGATAAACCTGTAAATTACTTATTTTCTTTTAGTAGTGACCACAACACATTACTAGTTTACCACATTACAATTTATTAAAGTATCTCAAAGCTTCATAGGCTTATACTTGTTGGATCTGTGTCCCCACATAAGCCTTGCAAATTACTATGGCCATTTACAATTTGGACCCCTCAAACAAAGTATATGATATTCATAATAGAAATATATCCATAGCTATTATTAATATAACCCAGTTTTATATTTTGTCTTAGTAAATTCAACTTTTAAATAAAATTAAAGTACATAATGTATTTAGTACTAATTATCAAAACAAATTTAATTGGCAGCATGGTTTGACGTTAATAATTAATTTTAGGTATTTAAAGTACAAAAGTGTTAATGATATCGTTCAACTCTATAGTAAAACATTGGTTCAAGTTAGACTCTGCACTTGTACAATTTTTTTATCACTTTGCGTCTTTTCCAATAATAGACCTGATCATAGGCATATGCATATATATTCGCGACGGCGCAGCCTGGTTACTGAGTTTCATGGCCTGGATTCATTCTTACATTGTAACAAACTGTCGTTGTTGTCTGTCAGTTACATCTGTTAGCATAATACCGATAAAACTATAGCAAGGGCGGGGCTAACTCGAGCACGCAAGTTCGCGTGCCGTCGGCTATTTGCAGGCTACGAAGCCGATATTCATGGAAAGTTTTCATCTAAAAACTGTAATTATCCCTACTTTTCTGGGGCGTGTGTTCAATGTGTGTTGTTATGTCTACTTAATTTTGTGCTTATTTAGCAAAGTAAAACTTTGTAAGGTATTGAGGAGGAGGTATAATGCCGACGTCAACTTGCTATATAACCTACAAAAATAATATCCAACTAATTAAGTTTTATTTATTTTTCTACGCGCTGCCGTCTATGTTAGTTATATATTTACTTGAATAAATTACATAACAGTTTCCTTCCACTAACATAGTCCCATAATATATATCTTTATATTATATTTGGGTCGACATATCGCTTGAAATAGAAAAAAATAACGAATAGATACTCGTGGTATACTGTATCATTAAAATGCACTTATATAAAATGTATAATAAGTCTGCATATAAGTTCAAAATCGTATATTAAAAGTATTTAATTTAACCACGAACAAATTGCTGGTAGCATGTAGGTATTTTTATGTCAGTTACCGACAAACGAGCAGATGAGTCTTTTGAACGTAAATGCCAAAAAACTATTAATTACTTAATAATTAAATACTATCATAATTTTTAATATTTATTATGTATTATATGTGTATTTATTAGCATTCTTAAATGTATTTTTATTCTAGTATAGTATTCGCAACCTAATTAAACTTTCAATTAATACATATATATCATTCCGGAAATATAACTTTTAAATTAATAAATATGATTGTATTATTATATCAAGTAATCAAATAATGAGTAAACATCATAAAAGAAGCTTACATCATTTTTGTGAAGACTTGTGGCTCGTTGTATTGTACTTTTTGTGATGTATCCATTTAATTTATCCATTTACTAATTACATTTGTATTTTTTGACAATTCAGATCTTATTTTCTTGATATAAAGCATAATATATCTGTTCTGAACCCTACTGAGCGATTAAATAGCAATTCGCTTTTCATGTTATAATCCAATTTTCCTTAAATAAAATAAAGTTGTAACTCTGAATCTCATTAAAAAGGGCGCAGTCAATAAAAACCGTTCTGATATAACGCTCATGTACACGCGAAGAATTTTGTCTCTTAACATAACAATTCACACTTTACAGTACAATATTATATAGTACAGATTTTATTATTAAACATATTTAACATTCAAATTGATTAATTTTCGCTTTAAAATTAAATTAATTTGATCGATTTTATATTCGACCAAAATAAATAAATTGTTTTTTACAAATACGAATATAGATAAAATTTATCATTAGTTATTTAAACCGACTCTTGATTTACACATACAATTAAAACTTATTGATATACGAGTATAAAACAGGTCTGCCAACTCTACACTTATATTTTGGTAAAAGCGCTCTTGACAAAGATTTTAACTTAAAATCATTTACCTATTTAATATTTAAGCTCAACACTGACATGACCTTTACATATTTTATCTCGAGTGTATTTAATCGTCGACCTGCGACGTCATTTCTTGAGTAACTTAACCTCTTCCAATTCATCTTGACACTTTCATCCACTTTGATGTTTGAGAAGCGGTCGGAGAAAGTAGAAGGGGCGAGACTACAGACGGTCTCCCTTAAATGGTTATTGAACAAGTAATATTTCGTCGGTACAACACTTGAAATATGCATTTGGTATTTCGAGTGTTTTTTTTTTGTTTTTTGGTATTATTTATAAACTACATAAGCATACCGATAAATAAGTAAAATATATCGTCTGTTATGTTATTGCACGAGTCTCTTCTACAACGAATTTATTTACACTTTTGTAGGTAAATTTATTAATAATTGTAGAAATCATAATATTAAAGTTATTCATTTGATAAGTTAAATATTCACTCCTTTAATGCAATATATATAGTACGATTCATAATTATATTTTTGTTTAGTATTTTGAGTTACATTATATGTAGAATGTTTTATAACAATTCGTCAAAGAAAAAGTATTCTTGGGCAGAAATTGTTAGTAACTTATTCATATGATTTCGATTCTCCCTTACTATTTAGCACATAGATTCTTGGTTTTAATAAGTCGGTCAATTACATAACCGTAATAAATATCAATGTAATAATATTATAGATATTATTTTTACTTTATTATTATTCGTTATTTAAAATGTTAATAAACCATACATATACAAAATGAGTGTAATATAAAATTTGAATAAACAAAACAAGAAGTGGGGAGAGAAATTCTTTTGTTTTCAAATATACTTTAACTCCTTTCCAGCAGATAAACATTCTCAATTGCATTGACCCGGAAAGCTTTATTCGGTTTATTTAAAAAAAAAACACATTCGCGGGGAGTAAGTAGTGTTTGTAAATTTTCCCTTTGACCTACTTGATGTTAGACCGAAAAGGGATGATCTGCCTTGCCCCTTCCTTTTTCGGAAGTGGAGATAGATAGAATAGGTCAGGGGGGATAATTTCAGGGGTCTGTTTATGCTGGTGAGGTTGGTGGTGGATCGATAGAACTCTGGCAGGTCGCCCAGCGCGGTTCCCGCATTATTGTTATTGCAAACCGTCTGTACCTACCTACCAATCTCGCTCCTTCCGCTGTGCCGTAGCCTGTGAGCCTTCAGTAATACCCGAGATAAGATACGTGCTACGTATAGGAATTTGTCGATCCGATAGTAGACCTATAAATTTATACTGAGCCTTCAGTTTTTTTCGAATTACATATTTTGTTTTTTGGCACATTCGCGTTGTCTTTATTAAGTCCATGCTTATTTGTTGACGTTAAAGACTGACTAGGGTGGGAAGAGTACATTAAATTTTTCAAGTGTACCTAACTGTAAAAAGGGGCAAGTTTAATGTTAAATCTAAAGCTAGTAAGGTTTCAATCGACTTTATATCAACAATTTCATTTTAAATACAGAAAATGTTTATTTTTATAAAAGATAAGATAAAAAAACCATTGATTTTGTACCAAGATGTTTTTGTAAATTTATCATAAATATTATAATATTTTTTGCAAAATAACAGATTTATACGATTAGAATTGAAACTAAGTAGAATTTTTAGTAATTTTTACATAGTTTTAAAAGTTTCGTTTCTATATATCTTATCAAAGGAAAGACAATAGCTGAGATGAAAATAAATAAATTAGATGATCAAGATTATATTTTGATAGAGACGAAATTCTTAATATTCCATGGAATATCGTTCGGTCCACGCTCACCTTCACTGCTCGTGTTGGCCCCCCTTGCTGACATAAATTTGGAAGGAACCTATTAATACAGCCTTAAATTTTTATTGTAAAATGGAACTCAATGCATTTCTCGACAGGCCAAAGTCTTTAAACCGGTAGGTTATTGTATCCAAAAATTATTTTCAGAATTGAAACATCAAATAATCTGAAAAAATATTTTTTTACTTAGAATAAGTTAATGATGGATAACAATCCCACCTGATGGAAAGTGGTGATGAAGCTTAAGATGTTGAACGCATTAATTTATAAAAGCCTATTCACTTTCCTCTTGAAGACTCCCACATTGCAAGAAGGCGGAAACATTGAATTGCAACTAAGAATGTGAATGCCTTATTAGTATCTACCTACCTATTATGTAGGTCTGTATGTATTAAGGCGGAGTGGAATTTTATTCAAATTATCGACCTGGATTTCATATTCTGACAATAAAAAATAAGTAATTATTCCGATTCCATTAGCATTAAAAATACACCTACATTTTACGGAAGGCAAAAAAGTTTTTAGGTAGCTACTTTTTAAAATATTCATTATTGTGAACACGAAGTCAAACTTTCTTGCATGTCGAACGTATTCTTGGTCTTTGGTGTTTCATATGCGAAACTATAGCGAGCTCAATATTCTTTGTTTTAACGTTATGTCAGTTGTATTATTTAATTTTTACCTTTATCTGTGTAGAATTAAATGAAGCTAACGAACACACAAAAATCGTCTTTATATCATCTTTATATTAATAAATTGTTGTTCTAAACACGTACATACCTACGTTGTAACCTTACGCCGTACTGCTATCATTCTTCCTTTCCGTCGCTCATACGCCTCGCACCTTAACAATTAACTCAAACTTTATATTTAATTTCATTGCACAAACACGTCCCACATCTATTACATGAATAATTCTTAGTATCCAAATAATATTTGGATAGTGCGTTCTAAGCGACCGTAAAATCCGGATCCTATAAATGTTCGTCTTATATACAACACGGTACCTATAGTGCTAGTTCAATGACAAGTTATAGAATATATCTTTTTTGGATGCTGGAACTTTGAATCATGACCATTTGTTCAAATATTTAATTGATATTGATTGATATGATTAAAATATCATACGAGTCAAAATGTGTAGGTAAAAAATAATTTGTGAAATATCTAAAAAAAAAGCATAATACAATGAACTCAACTATTTTTAACAAAAATACAACATCTAGTTTATTATTTCATTACTACCCTATATTATGTATTATACAGGTACTAATTAACATATCAGGCATTGTAATGTACCTATGCATGCATTCTTAATTAATTCAATCGTCAACGGTACAATATTGCACGAGTCACGATTCTGAAGTTTCAATTAAAAATACTAGGTATGTTCTTATTAACATTAACGTAGGTTCATCATTTGAACTTGTATACCTATAAAGAGATTAAATCATCGACACTTAAATGTATTAAGATATGTACAAATAGCCCTTTTTTTCTATTTATTGATTTAAATATATACCCGCCGTAAATATTAATTATTTGACAAAAATTTGAACCTTCTCGCAACTTATACCCCTAACTATCTTATAATTCTCTGTGGTAAATAATATACTAAACTATGTATTTACTGTGAATTATACATTTATAGAAAAATGTAAATATTTACATATACTTAAGCAGAAAAGTAATACGTGAAAATAATCATCAAACTAGAAATAGGCATAATTTTGTTACGCCTTCGTAAGGTGCAACGATCTTTTATGAAACTCGGTGTATGGTTTTATAATAAGTTCCCAAAGTGATACGTGATTTACTTACAAAATAGTTCAAGTAATATCAGAAAATATGCAGCGCAGCTTCTAGTTAAGTTATACTGTGAATAGACAAATGTTCTTCGGCTCAGATATTTTTTCAAATTGCTATTTATTATACATTAGGTATAATAGCATCTATGTATACAAATGCTCACACACACTTCTCCTTGCACTGGTATTCCCTGCGTTGCAGATGGCGTCGCATGAACATGAGTGACATCGTACACACACCGCCCGCCTATCAACAGTTATGTGTAACATAAACGCCTGCGCCGGCGATCAAACTCTAGACCGTTTTACAGCAGTCTACATGGCCCACCGAAAATGATTATACATATAAACTGGACGAAATAAAAAAAACATAAAATCTAAATACAACGTCTCATATGTACCACCTAGTAGAGATACGTAGGCTTTTTGTCATAAAAAAATCTAATTAACGTCAGTAATTATGCTACTGGAATAACGTCAATTGTAGATTTTAAAGTACATTAAACTAAAAGTGTTGATCGAAAATAAACCGCGTTTTATCATCTGTTTCCCCGCGGCGCGACGTCTAGTAGGTACATGGGTAGATATTTTATCGCATACATTGTTGCTAAGGCAGACCCGTCTCCATTACGGAATGAAGTAGTGAAGTGAATAGTGAAGGCCCTTTGATGTCTTTATACTTGTTCGTATTATCTGCTACAGATAAATTTTAAAATTTACTGGGAGAAATAATGCTAGGTACAGACAAATTGAGCCACGTTCGACGGTAAATTTTCTGTAGTTTTATATTGTTTTAAGTCCTAGTTACATGCACTGCTTCTGAGATATATTTGTAAGAGAATATACGGCTAGAAAATTCATGGCCGTTTCTGTGTTGCGCAGGGCACGCTACGTCGTCGGGTTTTGTGATCGTTATTGGTTATCCCGAAGAAGTTTGTATGACGAAAAACTTTGCGGATTCAGGTTAGCCACTTAATCCTCCTTGATGAAGGGTTCACACTAGCCGGCTAAATTTCGAAGGAAGACTTTTCTAAAATACTAATACAAGTAACTGAACATTGTATTTATACAAAAGGCTAATTCATCTACACTTTAGTAAAGTATGATGAAATAAGTCTTCGCACTTTAAATAAATACTTTGTTGCCGACATAGGTTAGTATACTACATTGAAGAATTTACGTAAGCAAATAGCTTCCACTTTCATTCATTCGTAGTGAGACGCGAAATGGTCTATGTGTGACTCAGACTTAATGTAATTGGATTCAAATTTACAGTTCTATTGTTATAATTAGTTATATAGGAAGTTGTGTGCTATTTCCAATGTTCAATTTCAATTAGGTACTAATACCTAATACCTACCTACAACTATTTGTATCCCAGGGTTTTTCCAAAACTAAATCTGCTGTAATTTTTTTCATTACTATTTACTAATTTTTCGTAATGTTCTTTTTAAAATCCTTTAAACAACATTAATAACCATACTCGTAATTAAACTAAAACTTAGAATCTAATATATGATCGGATGTTTAAACTATATTTACTATAAGTTGTGTGTCGCCTCGTATTTTAGTCATTTTGTACCTATGTACCTATCTACGAGTATTGCGTAGATACTTCATGAAGGAGTAACGATTTTGGGACAGCACGTTAATCGACAGCCTGTTCAAAGTTGACGGGTCCAAAAACGATAATGATATAATCTAAAAGGTATGGCGTCACGCTAGGCGCCAATGCCTCGTGGTAAAATTTAGTATTAGGTAATTTCTGTTTTTATGTGTCTATAGCGCGTTGAGTATAGGATGAATACTAATTAGCGATATATAAAAATACTTCCGCTTACATATTATATTTCTAATGAAATGAGTATCGTGTTCATTTTATTTAAACATTATTAATAATGGCGTCTGCTATGAACGAAGACTTATCACGAGAAGGATATGTATGTAATTACAAGTAAGATAAATTAATTAAATTATCAATTAATTGGCCACACTATAGTATAAATAGTTTGTCATAATATTTATTGAATTTGAATAAAAAATAAACAATGTTATAACTTATTAACTTCATAGATACATTCCTCTTACTTGGAATCGTTTATTCGTACCAAAAATACCCACCCACCAATTACCTTAACTATCTACCTTAAATATCTAAGGTAGCATTTTAACAAAATCGAAAATAAATTTTGTAAAGGTCACATTTAATATGAATGAAATCAAGTTCAAATTTACATACATATGTCATTTGCCAGCAACTAAAACCCTTAGGTATATTGAAACTGACAATACCAACACGTAGATGTTACTAACGATGAAAAGGTTATTAACACTACTTTATTTATGAAAGAAAATATACATTAAGGTATTCCATAACAAATGTCTCACAATTTAACTTTAATAGAAAAACAATAACTTTGAAACAATTGTCTGTATCCACGGCTTCAATTTGCGCGTTCGCTATAAAGCTGCGTGCATCTGGCGCCTCCGAGAATTGTAATTTTATCGTTACGATGACATTCTCTCGCGGTTCAATTAATTTTTATGGCGTTTTGTTGAGACTCAACCTTATGGGGCTTCTGTGTTCGGTGCTCATACATTTTTTTTCACTATATATTTTAGAACTTTTGTGATTTTAACAGCAAACTATAGTCACACTGTTATATTTAAGGCAAACATACGCTAAACAAGTTCAATCATACGTGCGTTATTAATTGTATAAATATCATGCAAGCGTTACTACATCCTGAGTTATGTCACCATTCATTTGAAATATGTATTATACATTTTTAACTTTGTTTATGAATTTATGACACGTATCTCTATGACTTAAAGTTCATTGAGTAACCAACGACAAAACTTGATTCATGGAAATTACCTCTATGTATACAAAACTTAACGACAGTATATATCATTGTTGCATAAATATATATATATATATGAATGCATTACGAGGTCACTTACAATATGCAGCGTCCGGTCCAAGATCCGCTTTTAAATTGAATGAAATATCTACCCGAGTCGCGATCGTAACAAACGCGACTGCAAGTTCCATCAACGTTCCTTGCTTTCTCATTTCATACATTACAATTTTCTCATTTCGTTCCAAGCGACAATTGAATTGCTTAAAACTGGAGGTCATCGCCCGAATAAAACGGGCTCAATGAAAATGGAGCACTCTATATGATCAAACGTATTTTCAATCCGAACATATCTTCATAATAAACCCGAAATCTTTATTATCTGTAAACATCTCGTGGTCTTCAATTGCAACGGTATTTTAATTAATATTTTAATTTTGTTACAGGTATTTATCACGGGAATTAATCTCGATAAGAATTGATTGGGACTTTAAGGTTGGTCTGATTAAACTGACCGACAACATCAGACGGTCACTGAGTGTTCTGCATCTTGTTTCGTTAATTAAGAATTTAACAAATACGTAAATACATAATAGAATCCGTAACAGTCTCGAGATTAGAGGCAGGTTGAAGGAACTCCGGAGTACGATTTTGTGGTTTCATTACAAAGACCCCTCGCATTCATTAAGTAGACCGTTGTATAAAAAGCGACCTTATATAAGAAGTTAATTCGACATCACACCTGTCGCGGTCGTAACTTTTCCCTCAGAATAGTTTTACAATGAAGCTTCATCCTCTCCAGACATTA
Organism: Megathymus violae; assembly: GCA_003671415.1. Lineage (NCBI taxonomy): Eukaryota > Metazoa > Arthropoda > Insecta > Lepidoptera > Hesperiidae > Megathymus > Megathymus violae. The sequence goes on from PDGT01000036.1 coordinate 638,162, forward strand.
TTATTTTGCCCTTCGCCATCCGTCTTCGCGGTGTCTTCAAAGAAAATTTTATAATTATATAAAATCTTCATAACGTCGAACTTGACATTTCAATTTCTGAAATAGCCGAACTGACAGTTCGAATTATCTCCACCCTAATTTAGAAAAAGTTGAATAGAAATGTAAATTTCTATTGGTCCATAATGATGAAGTGTTATGTCTATGAATGTTTTGATTAACTCCTTTTAATCGGTTACTTTAAAATGTATGTATGTAAGTATCCGAGAACATTGTTATTACCTAAAAGTTGTTTACAAGAAATTCACTTTGAACTGTAACATAATATTCCACGAAAAGCGAAGAGTAAGTACAGCAAAACACGCTGCACGAATATTATTTTATTCCATTCCCCGAAATTGTCTTAAATGGTACCTAACCGCGGTAAAAGTATGATGGTTGCCGAGCTAAGTAAGGCGTAGTGAGATGCAAGCGAATTTTCTCTGAAAGTTTCTCCGCAAAATGCTCCAATTCCATTTCGGTAACAGACTAATAATACTTTTTTTCGTCTTTTTACTCCTTACTTCCACCCTTTACTGTTATATAGATGAAAAGAAAACATAGAGTCGAGTTCAACTAAAAATATATTATGACAATATTGCCATATATAATAAGTAAGGTAAGTAGGTATAATAATATACCTACATCTAAAATAATATTTAATAATCAACTTAATTTGAAAGTATTTTCGGTTTTCTTTAAAAAAACTACATACCCATACTGTACCCTATCACCCTTAGCTACTTTTCGTGGTTTGGAAAAGAAATTAGCTGTAATTAATATTATATTATATTATATTTATTGTAATTAATATTATAACTTTTAAATTTAATAAAACAAAGGAATAATGCTGAATAAACTTATTATTATTTACTTGGCCTCACAATAAATAATTATAAATTGCTTTAAAAAAAAATTAAAATACGAGCATTGTAACTTTGTTGTAATGTGTATACTCACGGTGCTCAAAATTTAAAACAAATAACATAAGATCTTAATTGACGCCGCTTCCTTAGTAACAGTCTTGTTAATATATAAAAAACATTGAAACTGTAACCGCCAATATCAACATTTTTTGTAAGTGTTTTTGTAGTGTTCAGATTTGTATTATTTAGCTACTTTATGAGGTAAAAGCACGCGTCTCTAACCATCTCCTGTTCTTGTGTGTTCTTTACACTGTGAGAACTTACGTAGTCTCTTGGACATCGGACCCTGTCAATTATTTAGATTGGCGACGGCGGCGCGCATCGTCGCTGTTGTCCTACGTGACGCATTTGACGAAGAATGTCTTCTGCGCTTACAAATTACCTAACTAATGACAACTATCTAACATTAAGAGACAATTAATTTAAAATTGGATCGTCTGATCCTACAGTACGTAAAGTGGACTAGAATTTTCTCTGAAGTTATCATTTGTTAAATTTATAAGCTGCAGTTACAATTTTATAGGGTTAAATAATTCGAATTGATCTTTCTTTCTTAGACTATTATACGGCTATATGTTATATAATACCATAGATATATTACAGTATAATAAAATCACCTTTTAGTGGTATTCTTTATATTTTACATTTATTAAAAAATAAGTAGACACGACCGTTTCTATAATACGTCACATTGCCTATCTTACAACAATATTGTTTTATAACCTTAAAGGCTTCATACTCGTAGACCTACCTAAGTAATAGGTCTACAATTAAATTATAAAATTTTCTTAGTAAATCGATACTAAATAAATTAAGCCTACTGAATTAAAATGTTTTTGTAGACCCGACATTAATTTTTACGGATTACTTTGATTACGTTAAATTCACAAGTTTCTGATGTTGTTTAAAATACAATATTACTAAAAAAGTTAAATGACTAAAAGTTACAGCAAGGATACGAATTACCATAGTGAAAACCAATAAACGGCACCTCGTAGGTAGTATTCTGTAGAAGGGGTTGTCATTTCGGAGAACCTCGTTTATTTTTATCATTACAATGATATATGTACCTAGACGTTCATAACTAGGATACCGAAATAAATTTAGAGCTTACGTAAAACTTTCACGTACGTAGGTAGATATCTGTGTAGGCGTCTGATCTAAATCACAAGCAGACACGAGAATATGCAAGTATTTTTTTTATACCAACTAATAAAATAAACGAACACCCTTGATCTTTATCTACTGTTTTAAAATTGATTATAAACGCGATAAAACATGTTACATGCGACGCCGCCTACCTGTCTACCTTGATTACCGACTGGGGCAGATATTAGTGTTGACAAACAAAAATTTGTTCTTAAGTATTTACTTGTGTATGTCCATGCCCCCCTCAACACAGTAAATATGCGAGTATGTGATCGTTCTTCATTATCTATACTTTCTGATATTATAAAGAGAAGTGTGAATTTTGCGTCTCTGTGTACGGAAGGTAATCTCTAGAACCAGGGCATCTATTTGAAAAATTATTTTACCTTTCGAAAAGAACATTATTCGGGATGGACGTATCGTGTATATTTCTTATTTGCGAAGTAGAAGCGAAGTCTAGCGGGCCGCTAATTAAATAAATAAAATATGATTTTTACAAACATACTTATGAAGGTAACTTAAAACAATTACTTTACTTATAACTACTAGAGATATTATAAAATGTACTAGAAAAATGTACGTTACTATATAAAACTTAAAATTTTTTAAATCCTGTCCCTCAATGACGTTACTTAGGTACTAAGTCAATATTGATTGGCCGAAAGCGTTTCTTTGATAATAGGGTCTTCTTCATTAATTTTTTAGTTGGTTCGATATTCGTTATATTTGGAGTTACGTCGGATAAGTATACGTTATTTTTATTTCTTTTACGATCAATGTTTTAGGAGACTCTCATATCTAATAACAGGCTTTAACTTTCGTGATTTAAAAGTTTTTATGAATACAAAATAAATGACAAAAAATAAATATATCTGTACGTGAAGAAAAATCTTTGTAACCCTTTTCCTTCTCTGTTTTTAACCAGTTTTCGACGAGCTTTAATGTTATAAATAAGTTTTATGCGGAAAAATATTAAAACAATAAATTATCTATATATAAATAGGCAAAAACAATACAGTTCAGTACCTTTTTCTATTCTCTTTCTCAATAGGCTTTATGTGATTTTATTAACTTAACTTCAAAAAAAACTAGAATGTTATTTAATGATTGGGGTTGAATTTCGACCACTAGAAGGACACTAGTTATTTGATAAGGTTGTGATAAAATCTCTAGGTACACAATAAACGTATACCTACAACCCGCTTTCGCTTAAAGCCTTACACCATACCTAATGTACAAACCAATAGTTGTAAGTCGGCTCGCGTTTGCTCAGCGTATGTCATTGGCTGTCGACGCCTGTGAGCCTTCGGTTTATTTGATATCTTGTCAGTTTGTGTGTGTAAAGCGAAAAGAAAATATTACAGAATCCGATAGTTATTCCATATGGGAGGTATTACGTTACATTACCAACGACCACTTTTAATTAAGACTACGTAGTTGGCACTTATTGAAAAGGTTGAACTCTTCTGGAATGTTCTGAAATAAAATAAAGTGTAGTTTGAGATGACACTTAAGATTTTTCTGATCATCCGCGACCGATATGGGGCAGCATTATATGCGTTTGTTCCATTTGTTAATTAAAGACTAAGTATCATAGAGATACATATTACAAACAAATGTTCTAATAGATCAATATACTACAAATTTATGTATATTTATACATCGTTACGAAAGCTAAAAAATTAAGCTCTCAGCATCTTTTACAGGTTACACCTACACGTATAAGTATCTTGACATATTGAACTCATTTACGGCCTGGAAGGTTTTCATAATATTGACATTTCTATTCGAACCTTTGACAGTTGTGTATTTATATTACTGAGCACAGTTTTGAGGCGATGCAACATTCGGATGGTATTGAGTTGCATTTCTTGCATTTATGAATATTTAGTATAGGTGAATTTCTATGATTTTTTTTTTCACATAACGGTAGGTATACATTAGTTTTGATCGGTTTACCGCTCAGAATTAGTAATATGTTAGACTGTGTCAACATTACAAATTTTATATAGACACATATGAAATTTTGTTACATACAGTTTGATAAACAAACTCGTTTAACGGAATTCTTACGGCTTTGTTAATTAACCATCTCGTATGTAAGTACTGTACGCCAATAATATCACCAACCGACCGCTATCCCCGGTAAAATGGTTTTAAATAAACTCTTCCACTGGGTTCCTGTTTCTTAAAATTCATTAGCAAAGCCAGCGCCAGACATTTGCATTGAAACTGCGGTTCGAGTCGATTATGCAAAAATAACGTTGGCACCAAACGAGCTCCCCCAATTTGCAGCTCATTTTCCACTGTGCGGACGTTGTGTGTAATGACACGTCCCTAATGTTATGAAGATGTATAAGGTTTTAATTGGATTATATATTTAAATTTTTTGCGATGAAAATTATTTGGAAGAAGTAAAATTTTACACGAAAGTTAATTGTGTTTTATTATATGGGCATAGAATCATGTGAATAATGACAGATTTTCTAGGTATTCGAAATTCGTTCCCTCAAACGGAAGATTTGGTTATGAGTTCTGCTGGCACCCATAATATCTTCGCGTTATGATAAGAAATTAATTCAAATAACTCTTCAATTAAAGAAAGGCTCGTGAGGAAACCTGTATACTTAAACGTTCTCCATAGTGCTCTCAAATATCTGTAAATTCTGCTAACACACACTCGGGCAGAGTTACGATTGGAAATAGTTATATTACCTAATATAATAACCACCACATTATGAAACAGTATGTTTTTAAAATTAATATAGTGTTTAATTATTTCAAGCCTTTTTCTAAAAATACCTCAAATTCATAGCGTGAATTTTTATCAGTGCCTAACAAAGTTTAAATATCTGTCTTTATTTCTAGAAACGCACATAAACCTGACTCCGTTTATAGATACAGATATCAAAACTTCTTTTGTTAAGTATAAGAAAAAACAACTAGAAACACAATTTAGTTATAACTCTCAAATAAAATGTTCACGTTAGAAGGTTACTAAACTATCTGAGACATTATGCGTTCATAAATAATCAGACCTCATGAGAGATTTAATTTTCAAATCAAATCGATGAACATAATAACACAAAAAGAAATAAATTTGTCGTCTAATTAAGACATGATAACGTTTATAAATTAACATATTTATACATATCATGTCATGAGAATTCTATTCGGTTTGTAAGGATCCGTTTTGATTTTTGTGTCATCAAAACCGTAAGTATAACGCGAATGAGCCATGCTCGATTTTTCTACTCTTCGAAATTTTTTGATCTCGGCACTTCTCGACATTACCTTCTTTCTGTGATAAATTCTTTATAGTTTCTGCTATTCGGCTCAAGAACTCAGACCTTCATATTATACTACAATATAGTTTCTTAATTTTTTTTAATTGTCAAGTAAGTCTATGTCTGTTATTTTGAATCTATTTTGTTATTTTCCTCAATATTTCCTTCCCTATCTGTATCTCATGTGCTATATTCATTTTACGTAAAGTTATTACAATCCGTGTTTTTTATTTTTAAAGTAGCGTAAAATACTCTCTGTTTGTTTCTTGAACGTCTGTTTTTATAACTCTGAATGCCTAGGTTGTTTGATCAAAATGTTGCATACCAATAGGGCCTCCTTTTGTATAATTAATAAATATAAAATAATTTGATATTTTAATATTTAGAAGACCATTTTATGTTCTATAATAGTGTTCTAGTATTTATGTACGTCAAATACAAATAAAAATATTATTATTTTTATTCAATTTAGAAGGCATGCCAGTCTTATGATAAATGTACGATCTCTTATCTAAAAAAGTATATAAATTAGCTACGGAACTATCAGAACGTTTGCAACTTACGCATGACCGGCTTTTTCCAGAATCCATAGTTGCGTTTTATAGCACGTATCGAAGAAACGATTGAGATGTTTTTTGTTTGTAGCTAGCGTCGGACGCAGGTACCAATATTGGCAGGATAATATATTTATAAATTTTTCGTGCACAGAATTTATACTATATTTTTTTCGAAAAATTTTACATATAAGTATACCTACTTCGTGTTTATTTAAGATGCATTTAAAATGGCTTTAGATGTATGAAGTAGTAGGTAAATTTTACTAAGTATGCGTAGTTTCGCCAATAATCAATGATGTTTAAATTTATTTAGTAAAATATGAGTAATACTTACAGCACCTTAATGATTATATACTACTACCTACGGAAAAATATAAAAGCGATTTTTCATATCTACTGCAGTTGGTATTTTATGTTTTAGGACACATTGAGTTCGGAAAATAAGAGGGGGATATATGAAAACATTTCTTCCTTAAAAATTGTACCAAAACTGTGGTGTTGATATAACTTTTATGTATGTAACTTTCATCATAAGAATCTTTAAGTGCAGTATAAAAAGTTTTTAGCTTATATCAACGATGGAATTATTCAAATTGAACCGACTTACTAATCCCTCGATCCAAGAATAGAAAGGTATTAAATTTGGGTAACGGACCATTGACGTTTTTCCGATTCTCGTTTCACTGTCATCTTGGGTTGTGCTTTCGACTAATTACAATAAATTAGTAAGGCTTTCTCTATGCTTCGGAAATAATAAAATATTATAATAAAATATTATATATTATATAAATGTATATCTTAATAAAGACGTGCAGTCTTGGTTTTAGTACTTTCTGTCACATTTTTAGGGTTCTATATACCTGATGAAAAAATTATAGATAGATAAAATGAAATGGTTAACCAAATGAAGAAAACAAATATATATTTTTATAATTTTAGAATGATATAGTTTGCATGATATAAAATTTTACTCCATGTTGATTAATTTACAAAATGGCGAATATAAAACCACGCAAAACAAGAAAAATAAGAAAATCACAAGTTCTGGTTTATTCCAAAAAAATGTATAGTATGGAACCTTCGCGTGCCTAAATTTAGTCAAGTCAGCATAAAGTGATGCTGATCTATAAGAACTTAGAAAAAAATGTAGGTATGTATATATGTAAGAAATAATATAACTTTTTTAAGTAATTATGAAATTAATTATGTCATTACAATTCCGACTAATTTTATTTCATCATGCAATATCCGTGTTCTTAGTAGAAAATAGGTATCTACAATTATGTTGAAAGCCTTTATGACATATCTTACGTTGTTAAGAATTTTCTTATATTGAATTCGAGCCAGATTATATCTGAAAACCCGGCCAAAGTGCTGACTTCTATCCGAGACTGTTATGTTTGGAAATTCAGACTGACCTGGGTACCGAAGTAAAATGAGTGCAGTGCATTTTTAAACATCAAAGCCCGGGGACCGTTGCTTTGCTTTTCATTATTGGAAGTTATTCAGTTCTGTGCAATGTGCCGTGGGTCGAGCTTCCCTACGACGCCTCGGTAAGTATCACTTTATTATTTTGCTTCCGGCTTGGTTTATGAACTCTGTCGTCTATATGGATATAAGATTTGCATTTTAGTTCACATGACAGTCTAGTAAGTTTAGATAATAATTTCTTTAAAAAAATAACAAATTACTACAAATTATTACCTTAACGTATATGTATATTCAAGTACCCTCAACTTATGTTTATGTATTTTTATGAAGTACTTAATGTGTTCTTTTATATTTTTCCCTTCTTAAATTATCTTCTTTCATTCTTATTTTGTACTTGCATGACGATTGTGACATTTCATATATATTTTGATATTTCATCTAAATTTTTGTTTATTTTATCCTTATCAGCACTTCTCTCTACTGTTTTCAACATAAAGTTACTATTTTATTCACTCAACAAAAAATAAGTAAATCTACAACACAGCTTCTATTTCATGAAAATGTAAACTTGCCTTTTTGCAGTAAGTAATTCTTTCCATTTAATTTAAACGTGAACAAAACAGTACCGTTGAAACGTTCTTCTATCATAACCATCAAAGTTAATCGTTGACTCGTAAACACAATTGAAGTAATACCCGCTGTATATTCACAAAACAAGTTGAGGGACCCATTGCCTCATTAGTTCCCATCGCCGCTTTTACGAAACTCGTTCCCGAGATAATATTCGTCCTTGGTCCAGCACAACCTAAGCATAATATGGGACCAGTAAAATGGCGAAGGCTCGACGTAACCTTACATTAAGCGCTCCCAGAGTCTATATCCGCACAATTATTCCCTAAAGTGTACCCTTCAGAGCGAAGCCCACAATTACCTTCCATTCGGCTAGAGGCGCTCCGCTCAGTGAAATAAAATAAAATTGAGGCGGAAAATAAAATATTGAGAGATTCGTTGCAATTACCGTGTATTTTCGCTATAACTTGTATTTATGTAGGTTTGAAATATTAATTTTGATACAATATTTTGTTCAGAACTTCGTCTGCGTGAATTGAAACCCAAAACGCTCAACAACGTTTTTACAACGTTATACTTAGCGTAACAACTTTAATGTTATTAAACACAAGGTGAAATAATACAATCAGTTCTTCGAATCATTCAGCATAATTTATGGTACGTATGATATACCGTTATATCCCGTAGTATCCCATATAAATACGATTCTTTAATTCATAAAAAAGTTAAAATACTTCTGATATAATGTGTAGGATGATGAATTTTGATTCAAGATATAAAATAGGTACTTAGATAAATAAATAGGTTAAAATGAAATATCCCATCGTCTGAAAATTAATTAGACAGTAAGGCAGTTTCATAATAGTTTCATGCTTTATATACCCAGATATATATATTATGTACCCACACTTCCAATTTTATGTGATATCGCCTACATTTCGTATGACAATTATTATGCCAATGAAAACATTGATAGTGCATTTACTGCAGTCCAATTAGGCTTTATAGGAGGTTAAACCTGACACAGATAATTGCTTGCTTCGGTCTGATAATGCACCAATCGTGCCTTCGCAGGAAGGTACTAAAGAAATAAGTACTAAGATAGGTAGGTACTTATGTCGAACGACAGGTAAACCAAATGTAATGGTTACCTGTAACCAAATGTTATTATGTATACAAAACTACAGGTCTCTATGTCCATTACTATCCAATAAATTTCATTATGCACGCTCAAATAATATACATAACTCAAGTCACATATATATGTACTATGTACATAATATATTTGACACGTGCATAATAGGTAGGTACCCACAAGGCCGTCTTATCCAGTTGCGATTTCTGCCTATGACTTTACCGATTAAATTTAGCTATTTGCTTACTACTTGCTAAAATAACCCTCGTCGGCAACCACTATTTTAAACAATTAACCATTTGCTCGGGTATATTGTGATTATTTACTAAATTACAAATATATGTATATAATATTAATATATTGTGCGTTGAACCCAGTCGCAGTGAATATTTTTCGTCAAGATAAAATGAAGGTAGGTAATAAAAAAATCTAAAAATTAATAGCCTTTGGCTACTAGCTGATTTTACTAGTAAGATAATACTTGGTGTTAGCATAAGAAATTTTGAGAGGCTTATGGTTTAAACCGGCCGTGCGTCACAAGTTTTTCCTCGTAAGCTCCTTGAACATTAAATTTATTTCTGCCCGGGAGCGCCGAATTGAGAGCCTCCTTAATCCTTTCCGAGGAACTTAACCTAATATCATAAAGATGGAATAAGCCAACTTGTACCTACAGAGTTCACTCAAATATTATGCCTTGAAGAGATTATAGAGTTATTAAATTCACGTAGATCCGTGTCAAGTACTGAACTGCTCGTTCATCAAGAAATTGCTCGAGAACATGGTATAAGGTGAGGAAAAAATATATCTTTAATGAAGTATAAAACGTGATTATTTCACTGTTAAAATAGTATTATATAATATAATATATATAAGAACAAAGATACAAGATTATCTGGGCGTGACTGTTAACTATGACAATACACATAGGTACATAATATTCCTATACGTACACACGCGCAAACTCAACTAGAGTTACAATTACAGATGAAATGTTAAAATCGTTATTAAGTTTTTTCATACTGATCCACGCAAGCCAATAATATATTACAACTTTTGCAAACTCAATTCTATTTCTAAACTTTGCATATTTGCAGACAATAACGCTGTTACACCCTAGACAAACAACAAATAACATTGTAACTTTATCTTGGAGTTCATCCAAACTGTCTTCATTTGGAGGATTGAAACGGTCACTCTGAGACGAACAAAGCAGTCTCGTAAGCATATAAGTAATGACACCATGACAAATTGTTATTTGTTTCTAAAAATGTTCAAATGTAGACATCTATATCTACCTATGTAGGTACTACTAATCTATTAGGTTTTCTGAAAATTCGCATCATAAGAAATTTTGTTGTGAAATTAAATTTCCACAAAAATATATTAGTAAAAGATTTTACAATTTTTTATACATTTTACGACACCTCTACACGTGAATGTGAATTAATATTTTCATTGAAAACCGCTATCGAGCAATTTTGAGTTAGGTGCTTGGAGCTAGCTGATTCTTTATATTTTTTTCATAATTAAAATTAGGTAATGTCTGTGAAGATATAAGTTTAAAACCATTTGTTTATATTTGGTTTTTTGTTTAATTTATTATATTTCAAATATTAAAAAACATCGAATTTTTCAAAATTCAATATAATATGATCATAAAGGTACGGGTATGCAATGTATTTACTTATCTTTCTATCCCACAAAAAATTGGCGCCTGTGCGTCCTATTCAAAATGGTCGGAATGCTCAAAAGAACGAAGCCGATCAGCTGAGTGAGCGTCGGCCATTTTGGAGCGTGTAGGGAAGGGGCGGTGCGATCCCGCTTGATTTATGAACCGATATCGGGGACGTTCGATTTATGGCTGTATAGAACAATTATAGTAGCAGGTTAATAATAATGTCCAACATTTTACTTGCAAAAATCAATTTGTATTTCGCAATTTAAAGATTTTTTTAGCAGTATTTACTAGAGAAGTATTTAATATGTATATACATATATATGTGTGTGTGTGTGTATTTATATTTTAATTTCAGTCTTGTTCTTAGCTACTTCTTCTGCAAGTATTGCTATCAAATCAAGTCTTTAGTATAGCAATTTATTTTTTAATTCGTTTACGTTTTGTTATGATTATGATTCACGCCACGGATTGTATCTATAAAAATAAAAACCGACCAATTAAGGTTATTACTACAAGTAATTTCTTTATCACGATCAACTGCGGTAGGTTAATTTTTTAAATGATCAGGAGTCGTAAACTCAATATTTTATCAAAAGCGTATTATGAGCTTCAATATGAATATAAATAAGAAACACGCAGAATGTTCGGAGCGTCACAGCGGACTTGTCACAGTTTATACATTGTAAGAAGCAGTTACAAGTGTTCATTTATAAATTTTGTTTGCAAAAAGTAAGCGCTAAGATTGTTCGTCCGAGACGTATAGTAATGCTTCTGTAAATATCTTACAGTCTAATTTCGTGTGTTCGCGTATGTGGCTTATACCCTTGTAATTATAACGAGAGGTTAAGACGCAACATTGTTTCGACGTGATTACTTAAGTTGTGAGTGTACCATCCTTTTCCAACTCAAATAAATATACTGAATTCTGATAAGACTCTCTCTGTCGGTCGCATCTTTAATATATTGGTACATACCGATGTTTACAAAATATACTTGCGATTAATTTTATTTATTGAAATTAAACTTAAAATATCTACTTTAGGCAAAGTTAATAATAACATAATAATAATTTCAAACTTAATAATAATAATAATAATTTTCGCAGAATTAAGACATTTGGGACAGAAAATTTAAGATAACCATTGGAAGTAGCTTATAAGGAAGTCCTACGTCATCAGTAGAAGTAGCAAAGTACCTAATCATTTTTTGTAGGCTTTTTTCAGGATTTGTACTAACAATTCTTCTGGCGAATATATTTACTTACTCAAAATGTTTTCTGTCATTCTCACGTAGTGAAAACCAGGCCATGCCATATGGTCGACACATACGTACCTATATCTAAATCTATATCTATACTAATATTATAAAGATTAATCTCCGGAGCCACGGCACCTATGGGAAAACTTATTTACATGATACATTATTCCCAATGGGCATAGGCTATATTTCCACCCGAACGAAGTCGTGGCGGGCCGCTAGTACACTACATGCCTTATACGTATATTTTTATATTCAACTCACCTTTTAGCAGATATTAACATTTTTTACTCTTTGCAGCCAAGAGATAAAACACTCGAGCAGAAAATGAAGCAGTATTTTGTGTTTCGTCGTCCCGGTAATTTCACAATTTCACGCTGAGGCGGAGATCTCGTTACTCGTCCGGGATTTATCCGAGCCCCGGGCATCGCTAACGTTCTGGAACGAATCACCCCATATGTGAAAAATAATTATAAGGACATCCGTTCGATCTACCCGGTAAATATCCGTGTCAGAATTATGTCTTAAATTGGATGCAGAGAATTAGTAGTAGACGCTTTGTTGGTACACAGTTGATTAAATTACCAAATATGTTTTTCCAGTGTTTATTTGTCAGAAAAGGAACAATAATAATTATTTATGTAAATCTTGTTTCTTTTATAGGTGACGTTAGGTATACTAGTAGGTATGTTAGCTAGCTTGCATACGTAAATGTATGTAAATTGTAAACTGAAATCGCAGCCGCAAGTCCCTTTTGTGAAAACGATTTCAAAGTGCTTCGAATGTATTAAAATTATTTACAGAACGTATGTACTCATGTATATAACAGTATCTGATACTACTTACCAAATATTCAAACAAACATGTGTGTAGAATGCCTAAATGAGTTAAGTTCTGAAGTAAATTACGGCAAAAAAATATCGTAAAACAAAATTGAATTATAAAATTACGTTTCTAAATTTTTACGTGTACTTTGTATGTATGTAAATATAATGAATTGCATTGCTAATTAGGTACTCTTGATGTAGGTATATAGGCATATAAGTATTTCACAAGTAATACAAGCTTTACTCTGGGCCAAAAATATGTCCCTCTCCACTCATAAAGCTTCATATCTTTTTGCAGACTCGATCGTACAGTCCCTTATTTCGATACAAAAAATCTTTGTACAAAATTCGACCTGATGTTCGTGTTATGAACAATTGAAAGCATGGATTTTTATATATTTCTTAAAGTTTATACATAAAGCATCGCTTCAGTAATTACTTTTGTCTTACGGACGTACCTACCTATAGCAATCAGACAGCGATCACTAGATACGATCAAATGGCCCACCTGATCGTTTGTCGGAGTTTCAACTGAAAATTTTATTGGTACTACAATTAATAGCGTCATCGACCTAAAGAAAGTAAAAAGCTTATACTTAATTACGTAGGTATACCGGTTTGGGAGTCAAAGATTAAATTACAATTAGGTTTTATAGGGTGAAGTTCAGTAATTTTTTTGTCATCATCGGACGATAATCTTTTGTCGTCTACTCCTTTGCGTAAAAACTTTTTCTTTAGAATAATATCTCTCTTATTTTTCCGGCCAACCATCTTTGTTCACGCCACTGACGTAACTTGAACAGCCTTAAATGAATGGTTGTTCGCTGTTTTACGCCTCTATTCACAATGCTTTAGGTCGAAAAGTTCCGAGATTTGGCATAAGAATATACTTACATATTTATACTCATAGTACTTTATTATGAAATTGGTTTAGTGCTTCTGGAAATCTACCTCGCATGGTAAACAGTCAGAGCTTATATTTCTGTTTTTCATAATATTATTTCATGACAATGTCTTCATTACTGCGACAGTATGTTCATAAATTTAATGTTATAAAAATTCCGTCGTAGTGTCCAGCAGGTTTGTTGAAATCTAATCAGTCAATGATTTTTTTATGAAGTAAGGTTACAAACAAGGTTGTTTTTGCTATATGTGTGCTTACTCAGCCAATATTTGGCGTACAAATTAACAAAAAGGAAAAAAAGAAGATACAGTAAGTTATTATAAAATTGTCAAGTGATATTTAAAAGTCCTAATATTTAAATGTCAAGCCATTATAAATTACCATATCATTTACAGAAGTAGAATAAATCAGACTTACATTTTATCATTGAGAAATTCATTTATATGATTATAACATTTATTTATTTAATTATATTCGGAGCCTTATCTTAAATAGGATCAGGTCATGAATTATGCGTATGTATATTTTGGAATTTTATTATATATTATTGGAGCAATTCCCATAAAACTTTTTCTAAAAAAAAATATATTGGTAGGAATTACACATAACTTGTCTTGACGTCGTGCCCTATTAGAGAATTGTAATTTAACAGTGTTTGGTTTAATAAATATTGTGCATTCAAATTTATATAGGAAAGATAATGTCAAAATGTTTAATTTAATGAATTGTGGTCTACATGAGTCCCTCTGTTTTAGGTAACATATTGATCTGCGGCATTTTTTTGTGCTTTGAATATCAGGCTATTATTTGTGGAGTTTCCCCCAAATTTTACACCATACCTTAATGTTGACGCAACAATACAATGATACGCATTCAGGAGAGTCGTCTGGTCTACAATATTTCTTAATTTACGCAATATAAAGGAATATTTATTAAACTTGTTTCATATTTTGTCGGTGTGAGCCTTCCATTTCAGGTTTTTGTCAATTTCTAGGTTGTATTCTCTACGTCGCCAAATTTATTTCCAAGATAAGTAATATTAAAATTACTATTTTTCTTAATTATTTATTTTAATTAATGAAATGTGTTTTTATATCATTTTTAAGTTATTGCATTCAAACCAATGTACTAATTTAATTAGTGTATTATTAATATCATTTTCAAGATCTTTTTCGTCATAATTTGTAATAAGTACAATCCTATCGTCAGCAAAGGGGGTCATGTCATGTTCTATTTTTTCTGGTAAGTCATTAATGTAAATCAAAAACAATAAAGGTTCAAGAATACTACCCTGCGGTACACCGTAGGTTATATGTTTCTCACCCGATGTAAATACTTTTTCAGTTTTTGTTACATCGCGTAGTTTTGATACTTGTGTTTGTTGTTCCCTTCCAGTAAGGTATGACTTGATGAGATTATGGGCTTGTCCCCTAATACCAGATTTGTCCAGTTTGTTTAATAAAATGTTATGCTCAACATGATCGAATGCCTTACTTATGTCTATAAATAAGGCGACAGTATGATTTTTTTTGAATCAATATTTGACATTATTTTTTAAATTAAATTCCATATTGCCGTATTTATATTTTTATTTTTCCTAAATCCAAATTGTTGCTAGCTTAATACAGAATGCATCTAGAAAAGAATAAATGCAATTGTATATATGTTTTTCAAATATTTGTATTTTTTAGGGAATTAATTAATGTTTCCATATCTTTTGATACGGTTAGTCGTAAAAATAGTGAGTATTACATTATTGTAATTTTGATGCAGCGTTTATATCAGTTCCTTTAATATTACCTATAGTTATAAAATTTTCATTTATTTTCATATATATTTATTTTCATATTTAAATTTGTTATTTGATTTTTTGGTATTTTGGCTTTCGTATTATTAATAACAGTCCACATTGCTTTTGACTCGTTGATCGCGGACTTGATAACGTAATTATATTGTGATTTTTGGGTAAGATTGTTAATTGACTTAAATCATTTAGCATACATTTGTAATTATTCTTATTAGAGTCATTACGACGTTTGCGTTTACTACATAGTTTTATACCTCGAGATTACTACTTTGGTTTTACTTTAAATGTGATTTTGATTTTTATAGGGAAACATAGATCATACAGCAATTTAAATAGCCCATGAAAGTTATCAAATGCTCGATTTGGGTTGTTACTTTCGTATACATCATTAAATGTTATATTTTTTAATGATTCGAGAATTTGAATCTATTTTCAGGTGAATAAGCACGTCTTCTAATTTACCATCAATTTAGTTTACATTCTACATTAGTCGGATAGCTTAGAATTTGTACAGTGTGATCTGATAGTGCCAGTTCCTTGATTTCACTTTTACAACCATTTAAATTATGAAAAATATTATCTATATAGGATTGGCTGGTTAAGCGTGTCAGTTTGTTTAATTCTATTTTTAAATTACATATGTGCTAATAATGTGTGTGTGTGTAAAGTTCCTGGAAATTCTGTATTTTTTTAATAAATCTATATTAAAATTTCCACATATGATTAGTTTTTTCTTTTTTAAATCAAATTTGAATAAGATGTTATCATGCCTGTCAAATAATAGATGATATGAGATACCATTGTTTCTTGAAGGTCTATATATGCGTACGACAAATATAAGTACTATATTCACTTTGATTATATGATAATGCCACATTTATCGAATTGATAATACCCAAAGTTAATGGAGAATAACAATGTTAAAAATAATGTTGTACCAAAACCAAATACTAATTATCACAGCTTTTCAGGCAAAAAATTATTCTTTAAATAAAACATAAAATCCATTTGTTATTACTAACAACGTCGTATTTATTTTTCAAACAGCAGGTGTACCTATAAATTAAGGATAGCCGATAAAATTTAATTTAATCCTTAATTTAGACTAAAAACCACTCTTTTATAGTCTTTTTGAAATATATGTGATATCATTATTTTCTCTTAATGAAACCAGGGACATTAAATATTCACTTTCGTAACCATAACATTATGGTGACGATTTAGCTAAATTCGTAGTCACTCTGCCTGCTGGGCGAGGGGTCCCGAGTTCGATTTTACGTGAAAAATAAATGTTTGGTCTCAGGTCATAGGTCTTTGTGATATCATATTTGTGTACGCCACATACAGCACAGAGAATTTTAGTTCGGGGTGTGAGTGTGTGCTCGTATTCTTTTAGGTTACAAATTGTAACACCTATTCGTTTCGAAAATAATAGCAGTTTGTTATTATTCTAAAATCATGATAAGAGATCTTAATAATAAGCTTACTAATGATTGTATTATCGTAATGTCAATACATAAATTTTTTTTTATAAAACAAATAAATAAGTAAATCTAATAAAAATAAGTATCTACTTTGGTTTTAAATGTTAAGAACGTTGATATTTAAAAATCTGTGGAAATCGAACACGTTTATGTACTCGGAAATATATACACATAAAAAACTGTTTTCAAATGTCTGTTGAACTTAAGATATAAGTTTTTTTAAGTTATGTTTGATGGCACAACACAATAATTTGCTCATATGACTTAAAACACCCAACAAAAACCATGATGGCCGTAAGGTTTTAATATCACAGATTAGTGTTAAGGTAGTTATCAGGTGTCATTTAAGTCAATGAATAACGTTTCTGTTCGAGTTATGTACAAAAATTTTGGCTGAAAATAAAACTAAGTCAGTGGGGTATTCTGACTAAATTGGCCCTTACTAAGCTCACAGTTTACTATTAATTTTTTATTAAATACAATATAGGTAAATATATATAACATACAAAATAAGTAATAGTGGGAACCATTTTAAAGCAGGGGGAAAAACTGATAATTGACTTTCGCAAATACAAAATAAGTAATAAATTGGATGTCACCTTGAAAACCATAGAAATTTATTAATAAACGATATTTAAATACCTCCATAATACACATGTGATCGTATTATTTATAGATTTCAATTTTTTTTGACCTTATAATCCTGGCTTGTTTTGAAACAATTATCGCGAATTTAATAATTATGGTTATTGATGTTTATCGGAAACTATACGTACCTAAAGCGATTCAATTATCATAAAAGTGCCTGTATTTCCAGTAGACACTATAAAGCCATTGGGTGAGTACTCGCCTGACACGAACACTTCGAACGTTAATTAATGCGTTAAGCTCTTACGTTACCGTATTTATTCGCGTGGTATAGCGGCTTTGGCTTACAATGTAATCTTTTAATTAGTCGGCAAGCTCAAAGTGCTCCATGTAGCATTATATGTGCTATTGTAAATATATCTAAATATTTTTATTGATTCACATTATGCATCATAGATTCAGAATATGGAGTATGGATTGACCAAAGAGAGAGGAAGAGTTGCCTTTCTCATCCCCCAATGCAAATTAAAGTCGATTATGATTACATTGTAAAATAAGATGACGTGATACGATGACAGCTAAATAACCTTACTACTTAAAAAAATATATTTTTTATTTATAGTAATGGCAACATATTTCCAACACATAAAAAAAATATCAGCGTAGACAATATCTACAATTAACCTTCAGCTTGACTTCTACAGAATAACCTACATTTTATCATAAATATTTAAAGTATTATATTTGCATACAAAATTAATGGCATTCCATTTCAACCGTGTCTGGATTCAGATGAAACTTGAGAGTTATAAGAAATCGTATCAACGTTCTATAATAAAATTTATTTCGTATTTTATACAGATCTAAACTGTTGAGGTACGGAGGTTGGGTGATAGTCTGGCGAAAAATTTGAATATAGATGTCGCGCTACAAGTTTCGAGGCAACGGGCCTGGGATCCTTCGCTTTACGACTAAGCTAAAATGCTGCCGCTCTCTCGCTGAAAACTACGTTCAATTTATTTGAACTGGAGGCGGAGCTCTGGCTCAAGTCGAATGGCCACCTCTCCGAGCAAATGCCACGGGCAGTCGTTCTAACGAAATAGAATCCGCGGGCCTTATTACGTGTTTCGTATATAAACTATTAGATACAAAGAGACTTATGGTAATTAAAAATATCTAGTTTTATTATAAAATCCTTAAAGGAATCACATTAACGACCCTACAATGCTGGGCTTACAAGTAGTTATTGGAAATTTTTTGTTTCTATTTATTGGATAGTTTGTAATAATGGCACAATTTTAAGACCATCTGCTGGGCATTATTTTCTATAAATAATCTAATTATTATTTTGCATTATGTTAAAGCAGTCTACATGGTCGTGAAGTGTACATGTATAATGAAATTCAAAAGCACCGTTTTAATTATCGGAATATAGTAAAACTTCGACCAACATCTGAGGACTGAAATGGAACGATTTATATGTATCCATCA
The DNA here is from genome assembly GCA_003671415.1 of Megathymus violae. Classification (NCBI taxonomy): domain Eukaryota; kingdom Metazoa; phylum Arthropoda; class Insecta; order Lepidoptera; family Hesperiidae; genus Megathymus; species Megathymus violae. The sequence goes on from PDGT01000036.1 coordinate 657,289, forward strand.
GTGACAATCCATCCATATTACTATGTAGAATACAAGGGTGTTTTATCATCCTTTTGTATCTACTACAGATAAAGATATTAGCAGATGACGACTCAGTAATGTTCTCTAGACACAACATCCATTTAAAATTTAATGGGCCTTTATATTTTTATTCTCATTAACGACAATTATAATTTATTTTAAAATAAATCTTTGTTGTAAACTAACTTACTTGTACGTAATACGTACATATTTACCAGGATCCAAAGGAAACATGCTCAGTCAGTTACATACAAATGCCTTTCATTAACTTGTCAATGTCTGAAACGAGATAGTACCTACGTACTTACTATCGGTGGGAACTATTGCGTTTTTCAAAATGACTATCTTTGTGGAAAAAAAAATATTGTATTCCAATAAGTAACGTTTCCGTATTTCAGTATATATGTCCTTATATATTATGTTTTCATTTTTGTAATGGTATACCTATGGTTCTAGTTTGTAAATGAATAAAATTTATTTTTATGTATATGGAGACACTTAAATCTTTTAAAATTATAATTACCTGTATCTATTTGATGCATACATATTTTATTAATATAATTTCAGTGAATTTTAAATGGTGTAAAAATTTTAACCGTTAATATTATGAACTAAATAAAAATTATAGAAATTACTAAGTAGGTAAATTCATGTATAATTTTCTTTATATTAAATGAACAGATTGCAGATAATCTAGTAGTAGTAATCTCCCCTGATTCATTATACCTAGAAACACTTAAATTTCCCCCTTTTAGATACTAATAAAGAGGCAAGAGCTGAGTAGGTATTTAACAAGCTGTTTAGTTGAAAGCGGCTCTGCAACTCCAGCCCGCCATCAATATTCCACCGGGTCGTTTGTTATTTATTCCATCATTTTCCTCGAAGGCTGAAGAAAACAAAAGGAATAGAATAGGTCTGTTATTTAACTCGTTTCCGATACGGCCTCTGTCGTATCGACGAATCAAATTTCCTTTTCTATAGGAATAAGTTTCACGAAGCTCCTTCGTCTCACAAAGATGGCTCGAGCTCGGGGAATAACAATAGGTAAATTTATGTAAATGAGGGATCTCTACGTAACAAAAAGGAAATGAACCGCCGGTAGAGCGCACAATTTGATCGGAGAACGGTTTTGTTAGAGATACAGTTGACGTACAGGTGAATGCCTCTGTTTTATTATATATACATATAGTAGGTAATAGTGAGTATTAAAAGATTACTCTTTAGAAAAAGATTCTAGAGATATTTGTCAAACGCAGTGAAATCTATTGCAAAATTAATATAATCATTAGCTTGATTACTTGATAGTAAGGATGAAGTAACGTTCAAGAAAATAATTTGGACATGAATAAACCAAGTACGGATAAATGTTATTTATGTATATTGTATTATACATTTATAACTCAAATTTTTTTTATGAATATCTAACTAGTTTTTTATAAAATTCGTAATTTTAGCTTTAAGATCTTTTTTTTTCCAACTTACTGCATTAAGTACACCTATTGTAAACCTTAAGATGTTAGCAATAAAGAGTAAATCAATATGTCAATAGTGATGTACAATTATTTTTCTAATAAAATAATATACGGTTATGATAAATGAGTTATTTTCTACACAATTTCCAGCTGATAAAATACTACAACTTGTCTGAAAACTATTTCTTTTACAACCGACAAATATCCTTGTTTGGTGGAAAACATCAGAAGTGAAAAATAGCAACTTTGTTGTCGAGAAATGCAATTTCCTTTGAACTTTTTTACTTGCTATCTCTTTATTCTTTAAGTGACTATTAGAACGAGTCAACCTTTTGTTTAAGCGTCTTTGGTTGATTTTCGTCTTGTGCTTTCAATTTCTGCAGTAGTTATTGTGTTTTTGCAAGGAAATATGCATGAGTTTTTGGTATCACGATTTGCACCTGTACCAACCTACAAGTATGCGACAAAGTGAAAATACTCACCATTTTCATTTTCCTGCTTTCATTAGATATTGTAAACACCTCATATACCACCCCATTGTCCGTTTACATCCGTCTGATATGTCATGTAAGCGTGTATTTTCTGTTACATTTTAGCATGGTAGTTTTCAAGATAAGGGCTAAAGACAAGCGTCAAAATTAGATCTTTTCATTAACTACTTTTTAATCAACAAACAATAGTTTAGAAATTAAAATTAGTTTATTTATTTGTCCGTCATAGGTCCTTCAACTCTGTATGTATATCTGTATGTAAATCTATCAGAGATTTATTAACTCCCGAAGACATAAATGGCCTTATAGTACAAATATATTAGATGTCCGTTCTGAGAAACGGCGATTTTTGCTGAGTGCGTCTTTTTTCACCGTTTATTGAATACTGAAACACCGTTCGTTTTCCATTTTTGAAGTGAAACTATAAACTATAAACGGGGTATTAGGATTTTTTCTGTCACGAAAAAGCGTTACGGCCGCGTGGAGGGGGTAGACGATATATCACGTGGTGAGAGGCGGATAGCGGTGGAGGGAGAGATAGGCTGGCGACGGCGGAGAGAGGGCATCGATGAAATAAAAAATATTATTTATTATTTAGCATTTGTTTACAAATATTACATAAATAAATTGTTCCTTTGCTTGTCCAGGTAAAATTTGATCTAATATTTTATGATTTAAAATGAACATAAATTAATTAATGTTATAAAGTGACTGATAATAAAAGATTATAAAAATTTAAATTATTAATAAACAATAATGATATAATTATTATATTATTATAATAATTAATAATTATAAAAATTATTCATTATCATATTAAATTATATATATTTGTTATTTTAAATTTTATTATTAATTATTAATTTAATATGTGCCCGTTGAAGTTTCACTTCTATTATGTGCCCAACACACATTTTTTAACAAGCAATGCATTACCTTCTGTTATCCTTTCAAATTGTGTAAGACTTACTCTGTTGTAGCATTAGGTTATACGGCGAAATATACGTAGGTGTTTGTGATGTCATATAATTGTACACGCATGCCTCCCGCAACACAGGAAATTAGTTTACTTATTATTTATTCATTTATTATGAACCAAAAACAATAGAACAAAGGTGGTGTTAATGCTATAGGTATTGTCTGCCAGTCAATCTTGAGGCAAAAATCGTAGTATTCACGAAATATTTAGCAGATCAACATTTTTTATTACTTCTTAATTTCTTATGGTTTCAGTGGATGAACTGTAATTAAAGAATTCAATTTTACAGCAAAACTTGTAAGCATTTATCAGTCTAGTAATTGTTATTTTAATTAATAAAAGTGAAAAAGGTTAGTGATGTGAATGATAATGAAGAGATTAAAATAATATTTTAAATTAAATTGTTAAAAATTAAATTAACTTTAACTCCTCCTCTCCATCAATGTCAGAGAGACAATTAAGTCGTCAAGATTATTAAGCAATTTGATTACATATATTATTAAATTAATACCTATAATAACAAACTAGATACTATATATCTCGTTAGTTATTTACTCTAATAATTAATTTATGTAAGTAATTTGAAATTCGTAGATTTGTCAAATATTTATCTTTTAACTTGTCGCAATTTTGTAATAAAGTTACTGATTAAGAAATAATAATTCGTCACACAGATTACATAGTTACAAACATTGTAATTATATTTTTTTGTCTTTGAACTTTTTATTGATTACACTCCCTAACAGAATATACAAAACATACGTTTGATACACTTTTTTGGTAAGTGCAATGGGCGGCATATTATATGGGGGTGTTTTATTTGTATTCTATATTAATAACGAAAATTTTAAAATTTCAGGGATTACGTAAATTTATTTCAAATACTATTTTACTCTCCAATATCGAAGAAATCACCTTATGTAAATATTCAGTATTTATAAAAGAAACATTATAAACATACCTTTGATGCTTTCACACTTTTTCGAGACAAAATAAAATTTCTTTGTTTAAAACATGAGATTGGACTGAAAATGCAGTAACACAATGTTGAAGCATGTTAATACACTCGAAGCAAAAGATATTATTATACAATCTACTTCACAAAGTTATATCTTACTCTGTGCGTGTGTAGACTTGGTTTACCGAGTTTAAAGATGAAATTTAATTTAAATCATAGCCTTGCACTTGGTTAAAATAACAAATTTTGTTATTTAATTAACTATACAACCTCGACACTTTACATAGATACATACACGCCAATTATAAATTACGTACATTAACCTTGTTGGAAATGAAACTAGTTTGTAGGGACACAATCTCATCTTGTCTGTAGATTTGCGATGTTACTAGTCACAAGAGCGAAGTAAATACACTTAATAAGGTCTTGTGCAAACAATTGAGACAAGTGTTCGATTGCGGCCCTTATTGGCTACGAGGGCTCTCCACACTCCATGTTTGTATAGTCCCATTTAGTCTGTTTGTCTGAAACGTTATTTACGATGTGTTTACTTTCTCTAACACCCTACTAATTGACTGGACCTATATGTGGATGAGATGGGTAAGAAACGTACATTTCTTAGGTAGGTACTTAGATAAATAAGGCTTTGAAACTTAGCTGAAACATTAAGTTGTAGATATCTGATGCATTTAAAAGTAAAAATACTTCTTTTTTAAACTTTTACTTAAGGCTTAAAGCTCTTTGTTATTATACTTTGGTTGATAAAGTGTGAGTTGGTATAACGTTAACAAATCTGAAAGCCACCATTTGATGAACAACTCGAGACGCAACTTCATTCAAACTTGGACGATATAGTCTTGGAGATGGTGTTTGCCCAACTTCATGTTTAAGGGCTTCGCTCAGAAGAAAACAAATTCCTGTTACGCATAAACTTTATTGATAGAATTTATTCGGCACTAAAATGTTTGAAGTATGCCGATGTTGAGAATAGGCTTGCGATTCAAAATGAAAAAGCATTTGGCCGTAAAGATAGGTATTCCGAAAATATATTTGCCTGCGATTAAGAAATATAGTTAGTATTCGAAATTTCCCAATATAATTCTTATTACTAAATATTCTTTGGTACTTAGATCTCAGTTATCTAATATTAGTAGCTACTTTTAGGTTTTTAGGTACATACAATAATTATAGCCAAAGTATGTTTTTAAATATATGTATGTGCTAAAAACTACAGCCATAAAATACATTTTTTTGATGTCATTTGGCAAGTAATTTTGACCGTATTGAGGCGGCCTAGAATCCTCCCCCCATCCCATGCTGGCAGAACAGAGTGTCGTAAGAGGCAACAGAAGCCAGCCTGCTTGGTGGTAGGGCTTCGCGTAAGGATTATATTATCAATATTAATATTAACTTATTAAATTATTACTGGTATATTTCTCCGTGAAGCTTGGCTGGCTAGATACCACCCCTTTGCTCGAATCACTTTCTTTCTTTTTATTTTTTGTCCGACAACGCGTCAGTAATGCCTTAAGTGTTAGTAATTATCATGGGCGTCAGTGATCACTTACCATCAGGTGGCTCGTCTGGTCGTTTATCAGCTATTTAAGCTACATATAAAAAGTAAATTTATTATTTTTAAATGTATATCTAAATTATGTAAATAAGCTTATAAATTTAAAAGGTTATTAATAAATTATGTATGAATATATTTTTTGTAACAAAGACGTATCATTTAATCTATACACAAAATATCACTGCATCCTATTTAGCCGATAGTTTAATAATCCTCTTAGTATTATCAAAGTAGACGGTATAAAACTTGTTTTATTAAAGCACAGATAAGGTGATTCATTTCGCTTGACAGATATCTGCTACATAAAACTAGCATTTCCCTGCGTAATAGGACGGCCAATTCCGGGTTCATCGTTAGTTGATCGGGTAAATTATGTGGGAGTAATGACGGATGGCTAAATGAAGATTGAGCTCGGGTGGAACTCGAAATTCCGGACTCAAAATGGAAGATACCCTAAAGGCGTGTACACTGCTTTCAAAAAGCTTAGAGATTACATTGCTAACATATGCCTTCCTATAAAAAGCAATTTGTAATGAAAAATTTTCTTCGGCTCTCGATTTGTATATCAATTGTAAACTAAGTAAAACTTTAAATCATAAACTAATTCTGTCGTGAATCACTTTGCATCAAGCAAGATTCTTCATAAGTGTACATAGTTTAATATTATAAGTATACATATGCAGTTTATAAATACGTGCGTAATTACGCACTGTCAGTTGGTACTACTTTAATTTTCATTTGTAGTGTAACGTTAAAATTAAAGATGTAGATATTTTAAGAAGATTTAATGTATTTAAGACTTCCTGGCGGTTACAATGACTAAAATACAGTAGTTACAAGATTAAGAAACTAAAGAGAAGGTCACTTGTAAGTAAGAAGGTAAGCCCGTCGCTTCTTTGGCGGGCAGCGCATGAAGACCTCGGCGACTGGAGCGTGCGTTTAGGGCGCACGAGACTACCGGAGTCCCCGGCGTTCAGCGCACGGAGACCTCGGCGACTGGAGCGTGCGTTAAGGGCGCACGGGACGATCGGAGTCCCCGGCGTTCAGCGCACGGAGAGCGCCTTAACCAGGCGTGCGTTAATACGCACGAGACGCGTAGATTGTCTCGTTCCGTAATTGTGACTACACCCGCGACACTGTTCCGATAGAGACTTTTAGCATGAGACTCCTTCAAGTAACCACTGTTGCGACCCACACGCGAGAGAGACTGCTCCGTATCGTAATTGTAACTTCACTCGTGAGACTGTTCGTGTCGATATCCAAGAGTTGCGAGCCATACGCGAGAGAGACTGCTGCAATCTCGTCACAGCTCGCCTTTTATATCTCACATTTTCTCCAATGATTCTCTTACTATGTTCTATTTACAAATTTAAAATTTCTATTCAGCCTTAATAAATAAAATTACCAAAAAGGATAAAAATTATACAAGTTAAAAATAAAAGTAATCATGATGACAATAATTTAGAACATTTGTCAAACATTTGACAAGAATAACAAAACATTTAACTAATAAAATATATAAAGAAATTACAGAATAAATGGTTAAAAGATACAGGAAATTATAAAAGAAGTTAACCACAGGAGTACTATAAGAGTTACAAACTATGCGAGTGCCAAAATACTAGATATAAAAACGTGTAAGTATTGTAAATACTACAGTAGACACTCTTTTTAAAGGCTGTTACTCTGCACTTTGATTATTTCTAGAAGCGACTAGACGGGTTTACAATACCGCAGACAAGATAATGCACTTATATATTGGTAAACACTTATCTTTTAGCTCATAAATATGTAGTGTGGTTAGATGTCATCACGATAAAATGTGGAGGTAAGTTTTTTATAAGTTTATATTCAATTTGTAATTTAAAGACACCAAGATTAAGATTATGATCGTGTTAAATATTACGTTCTCGTAGTAATTAGCATTTGTATATTTTATATTCTTTTATTTTTTACTAGTTTCTTTTAAAATTTCGATAGATAATGTCTTAAACTATATACATACCTACCTACGATGTGGATTAAATACCGTGTCACCAATATTCTGTTCCTTGGTGTAAGCTTCCACGCGTTTATCCAATGTGACACCTCACACGCCCAAATGAAACCATTAGGTATCCAACATTGGCAAATCCATACAACTCAAATGTAAACCTTATTTAGAACACTTAGAGTTCAATTTTAATTAAAATTTATACAATATAAAATGCAGAGTCAGGCGATTCAAGCAGAATATGGTTAAGATAATAAGTTATTGGTATATTTCTTCGTGCGTTCTTCCACTAAAATATATGAAACGAAAAATTGATACTAAATTTTTACGCGCGTTTCTAACGTATTGTAAAATTTTGCCGCATGACCTAAAATTTGACAAGAATGTGTTTTTGTTGCTTTATATAACTTCATAATTAATATTTATTTTATTGAACGATCTTCCCGATATAAGACATATTCCCACAGTACCTATGCTACAATTGCAGAATAATGTTGTCCTAAGTAGCTGTCTATGACCCCGTATTGTTGATCCTGGCTATCAAAACCTTTAATAACATTCGTACATATAAGTGTTGTTTTTTAATTTATTGACATAATATATCTTTGTTCTTTTACAAAATAAATAAATTTCTATATCAACCAGACAGTAAACATAATATATGGAACATTTATTATTTTATACGTTATTACAATACATGACCGTTATGTTGTCATAATTCTGTTGTCGCCTCATTTTTTATTTCCGATTATTATTGTACTTCAGCCACTTGCTCTTGTTTTCTCAGCGCGGTGAGTGTCGAGTGACATTCTAAAACGGACATATCTTGAGCCTTCGAAACAGAATTCGTTACTTATTCTTTTTATTTTTCTTTGGTTTGGCATATTTATTACAGTGAAACAAAAACTCGACAAAAATATCCGAGTGCTTTTTAGTAGAAATATGAAAACATTTAATAATTCCACACTTCTAAAAGACGTCCTTAAAAAATTCGTTCCAATGACCCGTAACAGATTATTTTGGTGCAAATTTATTCCTGCCCGAATCTCACTACTAATGATCATAGGAACGATGCCAAGCCTTAGTAGATAATATGAAATGATCAGAAATTATTTACCAACAATAAATTGATTTAGTAATGCCGTCTAAAAAAAGTGTATCGTCTGCGTGGAACCCTAACCAAAGTCACTTGGATAAAAGCGTAATGTAGTCTACATTACAAAGTGTAATGGAGATAGTCGAAGCTTTAAAAGCTGTAAAAACCTACACGCTCGTAATCCTTAATCTAGAAACTTCAATCTTATTTGCTCTAACAAATTAACGTGATGCAGTCGAGGATACGTCCAGTTAAATTTTATATTGATCGCGTCAATCAAACAATCTGAATAAAGTCCCGTATATTGAGTTGAATAAACTGTCATTACAACTGTTTTACGTCTATATGTTTGTTGTATAAATCTCACTTCTATCCAACCGACATGACTCGGGTCATGGCCGCTTAAAGCCCTTGAAAGCGATTAGCTTGAGCTTTATTGCACAAGCGAGCGGGAAAGCGATATCGCATTAAAAGTGTATGCTCTTAATATTTTACAGTAAACCGATGCATTTCAAAGCTTTAATGTAGAATTAATGGAGTTATTAATAAGAAATAAATTATATTTTTATACCTAATGATTGATGAAATGCCCTCTGTGTGAAGTTTTATAACAATTTGTTTCCGACTCCCCTGTAAATTATAAACAACAACATTACAATGACTTTGTGAATTAAAAAAATCGTTTCGCGGTATGAAATAATTAGGGGTGTTGGTAGCGGTCAATATGTATTACGTATATAATATATCCTTTCACAAGCTAATATTTTTGAACTTCAGTCAACATTACACTTATTACTGGACCTAAGTGTATAACTTGCCACAGCCCTTGTACGTTGGAATGACGGGCGTTAAAATTACTAGTACTTGAAATACCTACACGCTTTAAAATAAATATATCTAAAAACGGAATCAGTTTCAATGGTGTCCCAGAGGTTTTTACTCTTATTTATCAAGTATCTTATACCTCACCTTATACTAGACTAGAGTACCTACCTACTTACGGAATACGACGGAAAAGTTTTGTTACGATTTACCTTGAGATACAGAAAGGATTACTGATATGAATAGAATATAATTCGCTGGTTGTAAGCCTATCACGGAGCACGTAGCTAAATTTAAAGCTCCAAACGCAATGCCCCGAGATCGGAAATCGTATAACGAGTGCGTGATTTATGCGTTTACTCTACGCATATTTTTAGAGCATTACAAAAAACATCTTCAGTCTGGATGGTAAAACATTGATGGTAACCAATTTATAAAGCCCTATTGAACACGGAAGAAGAACAAACTACGCTTATGGGCACCGAAAGGTCGTAAACCACGGTTGAAATATTGATTAAATATAGATTACAATTATGATATTGGTCATTTTATTTTATTATAGTTGTAATCCTGAATCTGGGTTGAAATGTCGTATAACATCTCGAAGTATTCGAAGCTACAAGTGTCACTTTTTCTAGGTATAAACGAAAACGCCTTAGTGATACACTAAAATTGTATTATTACCATTAGATATTATAAAAGTCAAGTGTTATTCAGCTAAATGCATATAAACTGTGAAATCTTTCATAGCATTATTGTCTTAAAAAATTATGAAGAGAATTATATTTATTTATTATTATTATTTATACAATTCAATAAATAAAAGAAACAATATTTTTTTGTGTTCTGTAGGAGAGCCTCATTTATTATTTTTATTGCCAATTACCCAAGGTGTAATACCTACATGAAGTAGTCGCGCTTCCCTATGATTTTATGTGGTTCATTACATTCGACTGGGGCCTGCAATAATGTAACCGTAATGGAAATAAAATCTCATAGGTACAAAAACGTAGTAAATTTTATTGAAACTGAACTAAGTGGCATTGTGGTTCATTGTTTTTATAGCAAAAAATATAACCTTATTTAATTGCATGTAGTGTTTTGTACACCGGGTGTGTCTATAGGGACCGAAGCAATTAAAATTATAATAATTGCAACAATAAGTTCCGCTTGGTTCGTCATTGCTTATAATCAGCTCAACTCATTTATGTAGATTTGGACAAATAAATAATTTATTCATGATTTAAAAGCACGTTCAAAGCACTATACAATTTCATTGTCATATCGAAGTTCACCTTTGTCGTAAAGATATTGCATTGTTTTTGCTTTGCTTTTGTTTGCAATTGAAAATTGATTAATTCGATTCATTCATTGATTTCATCAAACTAGTGTGCGTGAATTGCAACAGATATAGTTAGGTATATTAAACATCACATATCACTAATGTATTTTGCCTCCACGTACGCTCCGTGGACTACTGAAAACGGAATATTGTAATGTAGGTTCACAAAATGCACAGCTTGAAACTTATTCGGTTGGCACTTGGCAATAATGACGATGATATTTTAAACACATACAACATCTACATTAATTATATTTTTGTACACTTCTTATTCATTCAAAATTTTAACTATGCCATAAGTCAAACTCCGCCGTTTGGGTAACATTCTCAGAAAAAGATTAAAAGTATTGTCTTGACATACTAATACCTACTCGTACTACATAGATACCTGCATATCTACTTATTAGAACTAATTACATCGTAGAATAATATAAAAAAATATCTAATAATTATGGATTATATGTCTTTATATTTATTTTAACGTCAACTCATTGTCGACTGTATAAATTTCAGTATGACACGGAGTTGACGCTACATATAAATATCGTGCGCACTCATATCATAGTAACTTATATTTACATAGATACAGAATAAACTAAAATTCTCTAAATCTAGTTCTGAGCTAAAAATCTAGTGTCTAATACTAAGTATGTGAATATTTATGCCAATTCAGTATTTTCTTTGTACATGAAGACTAGTTTAGTATTAAACATAGAGTAATACTGAAGTAAATAACTATGGAGACTTATTAAAAAAACAACTAATAGGTTAAAAACTATTTTAGCATCTGCGGTATAAAATTCAATGCGAGCGATTCGAAGAAATGTTTTTTGAAAAACGCATTGCATAACAATAACGATGTCACATTGTCTCGCCGTCGCAAACCTAACCCTTTTTTGCATATAATTGCACAACAACAGTTTAACGACTTCCTTGACTAAAATTTGAAATGAGAATAATGTAAACTGGAGCAAAAACTGGATGAAAAACATTTAACGGACTTTACCTAGAAAGGGTTTCAACATTGCGGTTAAGTGTGAAACAATCGGTACAGTTATTGTGGAGGGTTTATGGTCGGCTGTAAATCATTTGAAGAAAAAAGACGCCGTGGTGACGTCATTCGCTGTAAAGGTTTAACGGCGACTGATCAGCTGGCGGCGAGGTCGTCGCCTTAGTGACCTCCGGTTGCGTATGGAAACCTATGTACAACTTTTTAAAATCCTACAAATAACAATTACCATAGGTATTATTAAATGTAATTACTTATCTATTCTTGTTTTAAAATATATTTGTTGTTATCACACACAACAAAAAAACAAAGGTTTGGGTGTATATTTTGAAACGGTATTCTCATATTACTGAATACAATATAATTACTTTGGAATGGTAAAGCGTACTAACTTAGCGAAAGTCTTGACTTAAAGAAGCCCACGTTACATTAACACGGGAACTTGTGTAATGTGTGGGAACTGAGGCTGTAACTATTAATGAATATAAAGACATACGCATGCAAATTTAAATATAAAGCAAAGTAGGTATATATGGAAAACAACGTAGCCACAGTTAGTAGAATCCGGTGTTAGTTTAAATTTACAGATTTTTATGGAGGTTCATAATCTCCACAGGCCATATAGAGAACACAATAATAACTTCTCAGCAAGCCGAGCGATAACGAAATGGAACACATCTCTAGGTACTCAGATAACCTGTGCGACTTTCTACGCATATTAAACTCGATAAACGCAACGATAACAGACGTCCATTGTTGTACAGAATTGCTAATCAAAGATCTCGATTGAAACTCATTTGAGACTCGAGATAACAGGAGATCGTTTCTAATCGATACTTAATTCCATTGTTGAGCTAAACGGAATTTTCTTGAGCCTAACTTGCTAAGCAACAAAAGTGTGTACCTATATAAACCTTTCGTATTATCTCCGGTTTGTGTACAAACAATGGCTGATATTACTTGGATTACTTCGAAATATAGCAGTAGACTCTGAGCTTATGCGATTAATAGATTTGACAACAATACTTGACATGACTACCAAACCAAGTAGTGGAAAGTTGCTTGCTGATAACAATTCAGATGAATTTCATTATTACTTGAGACGTACAGATTCAAGATTCACTGTTTGGTATATGATGCACAACGATGAATTTCTGAATAAGTATACGAATAGCGCGCTTGTCTCGAGTAAATATTCTTCCGATTGAAAGGCTCTTTGCGCGCTTGTTACCTAGTGAGCGAAGTGTAAATCGGTGCGCTCTACATATCGCCATTAAAATCTGACCATAAAACCTATTATAGCTCCTTTTTATCGGTAATGCCTCAATAAAAGGCGCAAGTGTGACTGAGCCGTATAAATCGGCAAACTAAACAATGGTCAGTGCAGTTTCGCTTCACATTTCTACGCGGCAAGTTTTTTGCTTGGTGAAACAAAATTCACGCTATTTATCACAGTTATGAGCACACCACGCGCTGGCCAACACGTCTTCACGACTTTAATTAAACTGAAACAGTGCCTCGTGTCTAAATTTGTTTCTCTACCTACATACATATGTATTTATATACTGTGCCTCACTGGGAAGATTGTTCAGACGTGTTTAGTTGTTTACTGAAAACATGTGTGAAAACCGCGTGTAAGCCGCCAGCCGCATATTCGGTGAGTGTTCAATTCAAGTAATGTACTGCAGATATTTACAATGTTTACAATGTGCTTCACATGTTACACCCAATGCCATCTATCTAACCAATAGACAACAACAAGAGAACACGACCATGATACGACCGAAGTACATGGGATAACGCAACACATAAAAATCCTACTACACGCGCAAGCGAAACCAGTATAGTGCGTGAGTGTGCGTAACATTTTCAACGCACACAGCCGCTAGTGTATTTCGTGAACTTGCAATTGAAAAGGTTCAGCCGTTCACCGCACGGTGGCGTTGTTCGAAGGTTTATATCGAGATTTAAATGGTTCGTAGCCGTTTCGTGTGTTGGCGCTAGTGTGATGGGGAAGGTTTCAAAAAAGATATTATATTTTTATCTCTTTCCTCAATAAGACGGATATGATTACTAATATTTTAATATATTTAACATTGTATATTTTTTAACAAGTGCTATCTTTTCTTTGCATGATATTCCACAAGCGAATAAACTTAACTAAAGGATATCAGTGACTTAGTTACTTAAAAATCGGTGTTTCGTGATTTAATCTTGTGGCTTTTTACCACCCAGATAGTCGTGAGTCACTGATATGAATACACGACTGGATAATTGATGACTATGAAGGAGACGGGAATTATGCAGTTGAATGTTTATGTACGTAGGGTTTGTTGCGTAATTAAACTTGACTTTAGCATAATAATAAAAGTATCTACTTATGTAGGCTTGCTGGAACATGATAATGTTTAAGTTTTTATATTAATAGTTAAATCCAACTATATCTTCAGTTACTTTACAACTGTGGTCATTGCAGTCCATGAATGATATTAAGATACAGATACGTTACAAAACATAATACTCAGGCGACCTGAAATGAAATACTGCTTATTTTAGTAAGTACAAAATGACAAAAGCGTGGTATGACAGTGGTACGTACCTAGGTACTCATGTCTCTAGTAGAACTACAGTTCCTACTAAACAAATTGCTTAAAATTATTTAAGCAATGTAATGTTTATTAAAACATCCACAAGAGTAACGACAGTCTATTCTTGGGCACGGGCTGACAAAGGGTCGTCCATTCATAAATCTAAAAAATTCTAGGTACTGCACGGTATAGTCTCTTACTATAGTTAATGAAAACTGGATTGATCCTGAATTAAATATATGTTTGATTTTAAACATAACTTTTCATGATATGTATATAAAAGTTTAACAGACAGACAAATGAACCTAGATATTTGCAACAATACTGTTTATACTACAACTTTACCTTCGATTACTGTAGCACATCTAATTTATTTTTATATTAATTTATCAGGTCTTTTCACCTTTAATACCTATAAATAAACTTACCGCCAATTTTTCCATTTTTAAAATAATCTTATTCGCCGGATTTAGTCAAAGCTCGAGGTTTATGTCGCGCACGGAACTTCTCCCTACCTTCCCTCATCTAACTTGTGTCATTACGGGCTTCCATTCGTTCAATTTGAAATTTGAAACTGATACCGTCATATATGGCACCGCAGTTTCTAAGAGAAAGGCTTTGAGGCTTGGCTCAATAGAATGTCCATCAAATACTGCTTAAGTAGTACAAAATCAAGTATGTTAATAAGAAAAGCGACCCTAACTAATAAATATGAAGCTTTTAAAAAATGTATTCCCCGCTTCCTTAGCACTGGGCCCAATTAAATAATAATAATACTTTTTTCAATAATAAATGTAATGGTTGATAGCATGGTTGATAGTTGTATATTATGCATCTATATTTAATTTATTTGTATTTTTATATTGGTTATAGGTAGGTATTTGTAGTTACCAAAAAGCTCTTACTCCCTCGAAGTATTAAGTTGTATCATATGAAGCGAACAAAAAAATTTATTGTTAACATAACTCAAATAGGGTCATTACATATATATGAAAGAGTCTCATAGACAGTTGACCGTTTATTATACCGACTGGTTTTATCGTATTACTTATTTTACTACATAGGTAAACCACGAAAGTAACGTACAGCAAAATGTAATCCAGAAGGGGTATGTTCCTCTGAACAGACTTAAAAATAATTTCTTTCAGTTGCAAGGCACGTCCGTGCGTTATATCAGATGAGCCAATTCCACCGTCTCGACTACACCGATGCTGAAATCTGAAATCATTCCCTTCGACACAAAGGCGAATAAAACATCATGTTACATTTGTAAAGAGTTTATATCGTGTGCACCCGGTGCTCAATTATACTGTTCCACTGTAATGATTTTTGTGAGTAGAAATAAACAAGCATGCTTCGAATCATTTGTCAAAAACTAGCGACCTTTCAGTTTTTTTTCTGACGTAATAACGTTCTGAATTATAAATTTGTCTTAGTTAATAGACATAATAAAAATCTTCGTTTATCCATTGCTTTCCAACAATAATACGTAAAACACGCGATAGGTACGACATGCACGTTAGAAACACACATTACAAACTTTTGTAATCTAAACAAAGTTGAATACGCGTTATGTTTAGATGTATTTAGTCATAAAATCCTAAACATTGAATATGTACGTTTAGTCAATCTAAAGCTAGTATCAACCTTCCAAGCATCAAAACGCTCGGACTACAGGAATCCAATTTCGTCTTCAAACTTCCGTAATTTCGCTACCTCTGACACTCCTCGGTGTTTCGACCGTTTTATTATAGGAACATAGTTTCGACAGAAAATCGTGCGAGTTTCGTAGGGAGCTATATGTATATTGGCATCATATTGTAGAAGTGTGGCAGCGCCGTATCGATCCATGTATGTGCGACAAAGTTATATAATATTTGTTTTGTTAATATTATATCAACTTTATTTTTATGCCTGATATGGCACAAGATGATTTCCGTAAATCTTATGCTCACTAAATTTACTAAGAACGTAGATCTTCCCTTTTAATCTAGTCACACGTCACATTCTATTTAAAATCTACTAAAGTCCTCTATGATGTTGCGTTTCACAAACAAATCTTATAATTATATATACCGAATTTCAATTTAGCAAAACTTTGTAAAATTTGTAACTTTTGACTTTGTCTCAAGTTTTCTGTTAGTTAATAGTAATTACCTAAGCCTATTTAAACAAAATATTGTAGTGTGTATTTCAGAATAGACAACTATGTCTATTTACAGATGGTTTAAAACCTATAATTGTAAATTTGTTAAGTATTTTAAATATCTCTAAGGTTTTGAATAGAGGCGCTCTATCCAATTTTGAGTTCAAGCCAACTTCAACTGCCCGTTGTGTATCCTATCGGCCAACAAACATTTTAACTGACCCTTTTCTGCATTGCAAAGGCAACAAACCACAATTTTTCGCTTGAAAATCGCTACACTTAGTTAACACCCACATATTTGCAAAGTAACGCATTTCGCTGTCTGTTAATTATCCCTAGGTAAACCTATTATCCTTTTTTGTATAAATGGTCTAGTCTTAATAACATACACGGATTTAGTATATACGAGTTACTGGTAACATACTTATTTTAGATTGATTAATGATACATTTGAATAAAAACAATCAAATTTTTATTTACATGATAAGTTACGTTTAAGATTAGTACCACCATATTAATTTCTTAGCTGTATTGTATTTACGCTGATATCAAACCAACCAATATTAGGGTTCAACTTTTATTTATATTACAAGTTACGTTTAAGATAAGTACCTACACCAAAATTTCTTCGCTGTATTGTATCTACGCTGATATCAAACCAACATGTTGTGTAATAAATATGGAGACGCAGAGCAATATCGACCAATATGTCAACGGAAACGCCGTCCAATTTTCGCGAAACTCTCGAGGCATTCTCTAGATTACTCGTCACTCTTTCTTTTATTATATTCTTCTAACAAACCACACAAAGATAATATATCGATATTTTACTCAGTATGTTTTATAGTTGGATTATGTTTTGGTTCTCATTTACTTATTGGTCTGTAATAAGACAATTAATCTGCCACTTTAATATTATTAACAACAAATTAATTTAATTAACGTTATCAACCCTTTAATTACGATCTATTTAATGTGTAAAGAAAAGTAGATGTCTACTTACAAGCGAAATATTTATGTTTTTGAGGCTTTAAAATAAAGGTGCTTTCCTTAATTCATTAATAACTACTGATACTTTTGTTAATTTAGCCACCAATCATTCAGTTTTATTTAAAATATTATTAATTATAATGAAATATATATTTATAATTAATTATTTGAAACTTTGCATAAACGCTGATATTCATATAATTTTGATGTTATATTTCATCTGATTTTATCTGATAATGCTTAAAAATATATATTTAATATAGTAAAGAATTAAATACAAAAAAATAATAGTAAGTATGGCTAAACAGAGCAATCAATTTTAGTAATATCCTGGTGTTGTACCATATACACCAATCTTTCGTGGAGATCTGTGAACGTTTTTACCATAAAGTCCCAAGAACAGACGTGACTGGCCTATAAAAAAGTTTTAAACAATGTGAGAAAAATCAGCTTATTGATCAGGGTCACAACAGTACACCTGCATATATGTCTATTACACTGAAAGCCAGGCAATTAGTTCTACGACAAGATACATGCCTGTTGAAATATATTATTATTTTTACGTAAAACGTCAAACAAATTTGATATCATCTATAAATAAATTATATATTAATTTTAAATCTATACTCATTTTATTGTTAAAAGATGGCTGTAAGATTATATTTATCATTTTTCATCGTGATTATAAATGAAAAAAGAATGTATTCTTTCAAATTTATAATACGCATAAAATGGGTAGATGATTTTCATTTTAATAGATGTTATATAGATATAAAATTATTAAATAAATGAAGACGTAAAAATGATAGTAATATAACACTTTAAAATCTTATAGTACATACCTAATCCTTTGCCTCTGATATTTTGATAGAATACAAGACACCGCACATATATTGTGTCATTGTTGTAGGGTTATCATGACATTACAATAAAATAAATAAGTAAAATGAGAGTGTTGTATTATTTTATAATGTCCTCAAAGCTCCCCCTCGACTGCTCTCGCTGGAACTCGCACCGCGCCCTCCGAACGATGTAATATGACGAGTATACGTTTTGCCTTCCTTAGTTGACTGTATGAAAAGCTCGTTTACCTATGATAGATGTAGTAATGAATAGAATTTGGGATTCAGATTTCAAAGGAGTTCTCATAGCTGTAGACCTAGGGGTAGCGTTTGTAAAATAATATTTTTTTAGAACTGTGTGTAACGTTTTGAAGAACATAATACAACAATTTCAACTTTTTATACAAATTCAACTTTATAAAATGCAGTATTTTGGAAATGTCTACATCACTAATATATACCTATAAGTTTTATGGTCATTTGACGAGACAAGTTCCATAACGAAAAATATTTAACCAATATAGATGGATCATCGAGAAACTATTATTGATAGAATCACCTAAGTCCAAACCAAATCAATGTAGATATTTTTGTATTGCATTATGATAACAGGAACGTAATATACATATTATTCGTTATAACGAGTCTTAACTTATTTCAATATCGTCAGTTAAAGAAAAATATTTCTTTAACTGACATAAATATAAAAGTATGAATAATTTCATCACTAATAACATGGAATGTGGGTATGTTGAAAACAAAATGGCCGTTGCTAAATAACACTAAATGTTGTCTACGAGCGAGTGCGCGCACCAATAAATTTCTTAATTTAATTAAAACGATTCGCCTCATGTGACGCCAATGATGCTAAAGTCCGCCAACATAAACAAGATTCGGTACCCACCACTGCAACAATGTTTCACGCACTGAAGATAAATTTATTTGTTCTATTTTAATGCTAAGTCTCCGTCATTGTGAGTAAGAGTAAAGAATTGAGATTAAAATGGACTGTAGGTATATATCATATATGATATACCTATATAAATGTTATATATCTATAATTTACGATCGGAATCGAAATTAAGTTGCTTATTGAGCGAAACAATTGTATAACTTTTAAAAAACCACTTGAATTTTGTTGAAATTTCTTAATTAATTTTTCGAATATATGTATTGTTTATTTAATTAAGGGACCAAAAATGTTTTACTAACAAGAAAATTTCAACTAATTTAAAAATTAGATCTTAAGTGCATCAATTACTGTACAAAAAGTACCCGTAAAATTTCTAAAATTTCAATACAAGCATTTGTATAAGTTACTAAGACAGTAGACACTACAATGGTCACAATGTAATTGTCAATTTTTATGAATTTTTAATTTAACATGTTGAGGAAAAATATTAAGTTTTTATAAATAAAAATATTTTTAGATATTTATAATCTAATTAAATCGTTAAGAGTACCTAACTAAACTATATGTTTGCCCAGGTTACTGAGACTGCCATAATAAAAGTGTAAGAGAAACTAATGTGAAATATTTTTTACCAGCTATTAATATCATTAAATGCTTAAGATGATAACAAGATTAATTTTAAGTTATGGCGATTTATACTTTAAATTATGTCTGTATGAATCAACTTAATTTTCAACCACAAAAGTTACCCAAAGAAGTACTTAAAAATATTTTTTTTCTTACGAGTAAAATTAGCAAACACTCGCAACTTCATTTACGCAGCTATTTCAATAGTTACAAATTTTGTTTTCAATTTTTTTTTTATTTCATTTATAACATTTGTTTATTTATTCTCATATCTGCAAATAATATTCCATAATTTAGGTATATGGGTTAAAACAAAACTGAAGAATGATAATTAATAAAATAATTACATTCATTTAATCTTTATACTTATGTTATAAACAAATAACATCCGATTAAAAAACAAAATACCATAGGTATCCTATTAACATTTAAACAAATTAACCGACTAAATGATAGAAAACCATACTACTACCTATTACGGCATACACACATATAATGCATATGGAAAATATGGCTGCCGAAGAATTACGAAAATAATTATTTAAATTTTTTTTTCATAATAACCATAATATCTACCAATATCATATTATATAGCTTTCCTTTTACGCAATCATATGTTTTTCTATATACTCATTTTTTACAGATCATTTAAAAAACATTTGAGGTATAGAAGGACATAGAGGCAGAGCGACAAAAATTTGGAAAATGGAAGAATTTGGGTCAGTGAGTCATGAAACAAATATTTATCACAATATATCATATGATTATAAAACAAAATGTACAGGAAGAGTCTACAGATTTATACAGTAATATATAGATATAATACTTCTGGATTATTTAGCGATTTACCTGCATTTGTGTTCGTTTGAAGTGATAATTATTTTTAACATATACCTACAAGTTTTACCTACCACGGACATGAATTGTAATCAATACACATACGTATGTTTCATAATATCATTTTATACTACAGCTTATAATTACTACTTAATATTTATTTGAGCTGTGATATATAAGTATGAAATATATATCGATATATAAATTATTATTATGTTAAATGTAGATGTTCATTCTGTTGATACTTAATATGTAAACTTACGTATTGACAAAGCAAATATTTTCGTATAATTATCATTCGTGGAAGTCGGCTCGGGTCTCCTGTTACAATGAGAGAGGTTGAAGCCATAGCCTTCCGCACTGTCCAAGTGTGGGTGTATGATTATATGTTAATATAAGCGGAAACAATGATCTCTATAATAAAACTATGTCTTTTTTTATTTTTCTAACAAAAAATTAATAATTTTATATACTAGATTTCGAAATTTGTAATTTTCTTTTAGAAGTGAGATCCACAAATTATCTAAGGCATCCAGAAAGCTCATGCAAAATGTATGCGAGCGACGGGTTTTTTCGTAAAATTTGTATCCGAAAGGGAATAATTCGCCGTGTCCCTTCTCAAGCTTCATATTTTTCATGAATGTGTATCAAAAAGAATTCCTATTTCGTCCCCGAGTAGGAAAACAACTTAAATTTGTTTATACTTATATGCCTTGTTTGCCTGAACCCTTGTATAGAAAATTCGCTTGCAGTTTTGTTTGTTCATATATTTACACCAAAATAATTGGGCAAACACTTTGATATTGTAGTAATAAAGAATAAAGGAGATATACACGAACTTTATGGTATTGTCGGATTGCCAAAGTTAAAAGACCAAAAAGAATATTTTTTTAGAAGCGACACAAAACACGACTACCAATCAGTTACATAGACAATTGTACAAAAATTTGCTTCTATAGCACGTAAAAAAACACGGAAGCAAAACAAGGAACATCAAAGCAAACAAAGCAACGTTTTCAATAAAAGGATCGACCTAATTTAAAAAGCTTTACCTGAGGACAATGTTCCAGTAGCGCATAGTTTTATGACGTTATATTAACTCGTTCAAAGGTATGTTTTTGTTAAAAGTGAAAGTGTTACTTTTGTAGGGTTTTAAATTTGTTTTAAAGTCGTATACGAACGTAAAACGTAAAACACGTAGGTATACAATAGGAGCGTGTAGTAACATTTATCAATAAATTTAATTAGATATCCGGAATAACTTATTGAGTATATTTTCAAAGATTTATACCAACAGTCGAAGGTTTCTTGTACTGTGGGTCATATGGAATATACACAATTAAAACAGTACAAACAATCCCCTGAAATAAACATGTATGTGTCACAAGATATATAATATGAGGGTGTGCGTGTTTCGGTATGACTAAGTAATATAGTCACCGTGTTCACACCGAAAAAAGCAAACCCTTATATTAGTGACTTCTAGATTGGTGACCCCAACGTGATTGATAAAAATATAAATATATATATATATATATAATATACATCATAAAAATGTTATAATTGTGAATAACCATACATTACGTTACATGTTTACTCCGCCGGATAATTGAATATGTAGGTAATCTGTGCTCCGTTAGCACTATTTTATCATAACACAGCTACTTCTAAATATATAAGTAGGTACAATTAAGTAAATACATCCGGATTTATGACATGTTTTGTGCATGACGAGACAGAATAAAAGTATTTCTGATGGAATCCTCTACGTCGGCATCCATTTCCATTCCTCGTCCGTACATTATTTTACGTTCCAGTTTTATCTCACTCCACCTTTCAGCGAGGTCTTAATGTAAGTTCACGCTTTCACATAAACTGTCCGCACTCATTGACACGCTCAATCAGCTCTACATAAAGTGAGTCCGGGGGAATACTTTTCGGTTCGTGTTGAATGCAATTAATTTTCATTTTTATAGTTTAGACGTAGACAAATGTTAAAATATGAAATGTTAAAATATTCATATTTTCTGTATAAATAATGCGAAAGTATTATTTATATACTTAACGTACTTTCACTACAACTTTGTCTATCGTTTCAAATTTCGAATTTTGATTTCAATAACAATGTGTAACAATAAATAAGCAAACACGGGATGCAAGAAAAAAAATAACTGGAACTTGATAGTATTGAAGTTTCAGCAGTATTATATTGTGTTGATACAAGCAAACTTTTGAAGAAGTATGTACAACGTACAAGAGCTTAAAAATTTCCGCCTCATCAATATGACAGTAACTATTTTCTCGCTTGTACATCTTACCCAATATCACAATGAAGCAAGTGGCTAAATCAGACGTAAAATATACTCACCTCAAGCTATGTTATTAGTAGACCACTCTTGGTACACTGAACCTCAATTACAACCTCCCTACTTGTGAGATAAGCAGTAAACTTCTCTAGCCTGCAGGTGAATGCAAATATCTACTCGAAACCTCCGAGAGTTGTTTAGATAAAAGCCCCTTTGTTTCTCTGCATCCCTTGGCACAGAATAATAAAATACATAGCCAACTTGGCCGCTAAACCTAACAACTGTTTTATTCTACAACCATTATTACTGAGCTAGTGCACTCGATCTAGTTTTATTTATGCAGTGAGCAAGTCCCCTTGTATCCCTTTGTTAAAGATAAATATAGTTATATTTTCAGTTTATCACCGAACAATCTATAAAAGAGTAGATAAATAAGATACAGAATAGAAAAAACAAACATAATGGTATAAAGTTTTCATCCAAATATTGCCTTTCTAAACCTAAAACAATTTTGTAGAGAACTCTGAAAAAACAAACGTCGGATAAGGCGTCGTGTTGTCTCACGCATTATGTAAATGTGTCTTTTAATCTTCATGGAGACAATCCAGTCAGTAGGCCTGGTAACAAGATGCGAGTCACGAATGGATCCAATATCTACATGTAAAGTAGAAAAAATTGTAAATAAAACTGTGGGAGCGATGAGCGGCTAATTCATTCGGTTTCCTCTAAATGAACCCTGTAACAGAGAGATTGATTTCATTAACATGTTTGCGATATCTTGCTATTTTCTTCAAGGGTTGTTTATCTTGAACGCGATCCAATAAACTTACACAGGGTTTGGCTCATATAATCATTGAGCGTATATCTCCAATCTGCTTATTAGGTTATGCGTTTTCTTTCTGCTCTACTTATAGATAAGTGTGGCTCATTTGCTGGCTCTTTCTTAAGACAAAAGTTAATTATTTTGCTTGTTATGTTAAGTTAATTCTTGACAACAATCCCACCTGATGGTGACTGGTGATGAAGTCTAAGATGTTGAACGCACTGACTTATTATGCCTATTCACTCTCCTCTTGAAGACTCCCACATCGTAAGTAACCGACGCGGGCAAGTTTTTCAGTCCTTTGCAGTGTGCATAATGAATGAAGACGCAAACCGCGTCGTCTGTGCAGGTGGTACGTTCACTACAAAAGGGTGGATACCCACCGTACGTCGAGTTGTCCGATGGAGGAACGGGGATGGGGGAATGAATTCTAACAATCCCTGCGCACACTCTCCATAATGTACGCTACAGAAGCCCTAAAGGCTGGCAACAATGCGCCTGTGCTCAAGTTTGTCAGATTGTCTCAGCTTGGTGCACCTGGAACATAAAAATTAAAAGCTATAAGGGATTTAGGTTTTAGGACAACTTTTCTTGCTTGGTTATGTTTGAAGATTATAAAAATATAGCTACTTTTGTCTCGTACGCTGACAAAATATTTTTGTACCGTTATATTGCGACGGCAGTACTTCATCTTTTTTCTCATTCTTTCAGTTTGATATCTCATCATCTATATGTAATAAACTAAATGCTTAATTTTATACTTAACACACCTATTTATTATACTTACTTGTCATATTCACAATCCCTCTTATACATACTTTACTCCTTATTTTATTTAACAGCTAGGGCCGGCCTTTAGTACTTAAGAATATTAACTTAAAAATACACCTCACCCAATTTCTATGCGAATAGCTGTGCGTTATTTATAATTTTGGAATTAACGAAAAAATATAAACTTAATTATGAGATTTTCAACCCTTTGTTCTAATATTACTACTCTTTATAAAAAAATTAAAAGGAAAAATTATTAAAGCTTAAAAAACACAAGGCAAAACTTTGAAACAAAGTACCATAATCATGATATCCCTTCAATTCGAACTTCATATTTTATGATTTCCTTCTTCTTATTTTATTAAACTTTCGAATCTTGTGGAATTATATTTTTCACTCCACGAAATATTGCAAATACTACACGACAGACGTACCTATTGTACAAAACAGTGTTGTGTAGATAGTGTCACGTGTTATCTAAAGCTATAAATCAATTCCATTTAAACTTGTATTTAAATTATAATTTATGTAATTAAAGTGAACTTTAAAAACAATCTACGTAGACCGATATTAGCGTTATGAGTCGTTACCGTTGAAATTAATTTAATATTTATAAATACGTTGCTCTCACATTCTCGTACGGTGTATACGAGTGTTGATCGAAAATTTCTTAACATTTTCTAATAAAACATTTAACATCAAGTATTCTAAACTACTTTTAGAAATGAATACAAGTTGCCACACTCTATATAATATATCTAATAGGAGCAAAGTGAAAGCTTCCAGAACTAAATGGGTGTAAGAGAAATTGTTATGAATATTTTAATGAGCCCGGTAGTTATAACTAGGTAGGCTTTACCATTTGAAAAGCCATTAACTTAAGATAGCGAGTGACCTCGTTTTCAGTTGAAGGATTCCACGTCTAATTCGCAGGGAGCACATCGATGCAAACGCACGGCTTTTATTTTGGCGTCTTTTTATTTTAACTAAGTTAATGTTCCAATAGTTTAGCGTTTAACTAGATAACTTACTAACTTTGTTGTAAATAATGTGTAATGAGACTATAGGTTTCACAAAAAAACCGTGTGAATAGTCGGTCGGCAGCGATTATCAGTTAAACGTAACGTAACTAAAAAAAGAAATAAATAATAAAGAAATATAAATATAGATTAAATTTGTTTTCCCTTCTTTAATTCATGCTAAATAGCTACTTAAAAAGAATAGCATTACGAATGCAAAGGAAAGTGGATTGTGTGTATTTATAGTGTCAAAAAAACAAGTTTTTATAAATTTGTTAAAATACGATACCGCCATTTATTATTCTAGGAGCTACTGACGCAATAAATATTCAGGCAACCCAATATAATAGGCCATTTAATATATAGTAGGCTATCTTAATACAGTAGGTTTCTTGGCGTTTTATTAGATAACCGCTGAAAGGGGTTGTTTACGATGTATCTACACTGTTGGGCTCTGAAGACTAACGAATATAACAATGGATTTGCTTAAACATTAAACTATTTTATCTATAACTCTATAGTTTTTTCCTGTCACCAACGGTTCTCGGTAATGATTACATCGATTTTTGGCTGTCTATGTTGAGTGTGTATTGAATGACTTTTTTTTTTTTTTTGCGCCCAGACAATTGGAAAAAGGGCTACCCTCCGGGAAACGGGGGAGGGGGGTGGTGAATGCTCATAGCATACCAGCGCAGCCGGCTGCGCTGGTTATGTGGGACTCCCGAAAAAACCTAGGGGCCTACCCACTAAACACCACCCGAGGCTGGCTTTGGCCTGGAGGCCTTTAAGCCGACATCTGATGCGACCCCCTTTAGGGAAAGGGGGCGCTAAATATTGAATGACGATAAACGAATGATATTAATAATAGGTATAGACTGCAAGTACATAATCTGATGTTAAAAATACGCGATTCTCTGTGGTTTTTCAAATCGGGTTAAAACAATGAAATTTAGTCTTGAAGGTAAACACGAAAGCAATGTTCAAAATATAACACAATTCACATTTTTGCATCTTTAGGATATATAGAAGCCTTTGCAGCTTACCAGTAGTTTCTAATAAACGTTATTAAAGTCACTATAACGTAATTCTCAGTATATCAACGCACAATATCTTTATCAATATCTTCAAATCCTATTTGAAGTTGTTTAAACATTCGCATGTGTTAAGGTGACGACATCGAACGTCGACAGTTGATTATATGAATGTATTTATTTATAAAGGTTACAATAGGAAGGTTACAAGTATTGGTTACAATAGGAAAATTAATCGCCGGTCTATGCAGTCTAAGGAGCGGACCTAACGTGAAATTAGAAGGGAAATAGGACGAGATAATTACCTCCCTGTGCTTTTGCCGGCCCTCGCTGCTGAGTTTAATCTATTTAAACTTTTATTCGCCTACTCCGCTTACGCAGAATCCCGGTGATTAACGCCGAGCCAAACAAGAATATTTTGTTTTCAGTCTTATATTTCTACTTCTTTATGTACGCTCGTAGTAGATGTCACTAATACTCATCGGGGACATTGTGAAGTTATTACTTAATATAAATTAAAAAAATAATAATTAACAATAAGAATAAAAATAAAAAATAATAATAATAAAATATAATTGCTGAAAACTTATTTTACATACAGTCATCGTTACTAAAATAATTTATCGTTATCGACGTGACACCTATTCTATAAATAGGTAGGTATGCTACAGATAAAACCTATTAATGGTAGCATACATTAAATAAAATTTGAAAGATAATTTAAAGACAGGAAGAATAAGAGAGAGAAAATGTTGACTACCGCATGGCCTATACAAAATAATAAGAATTCTTAAAATATCCATGATAATTAATTAGGATTTCCCTACTACTGTTTCGGAAAATTATTATTTTTTAAATATTGTTCTTATTGTAAACAGGTACATACAAATACACGACGTAAAATAATTGAATGTGGAATTGACTGAAACGTTTAATTAGAGCTGACCCCTGACATAGCATCCCAAACATTCGACATATTAAAGCTTTACTTCGAGTCCACCCGAGGAAACAAAATACTTCAACCAACTTAATTATTTACACTAAGCTTTTTACTGCATTTATACTATATGGCGCATTAGGGCGATTTTAGATAGGGCTAAATTTTCTTGTTGTTGCCTGAGCTTAACGAACTCTGGCCAGAAGTTTTTGTCTGCCTTTTTGTTCACCCAAGTGTACATAGTGGAATAAATCTTATTATCGGCTAAGTAAGATGCGAAACTATGGCTACGTTTTAGGTTTGCCTTTACTTGTATGAGTAAACTTAGGTTAGATGTTTTGCTTATAGATAAATACATTTAACAGATTTAAAACTTACGTTTCTGTATGGTTATATACATATTTTTTATTGCATCCCGTCGAATAATAACAAATCATAATGTAACATACATTGTGTGTAGGCACTACGGGTCATAACGCCTATCTAATTAGGAGCGCTGAACCATTTAAAAACATTTTCAAAGACTTTTAGAGTAGTAGTAGAATATTTAGAGTTACTTATTAAATAGTCCTTTAAATATGCATCCTCCCAAAATGAAGTAATTTGTCTTTGAAATTACATCACGTACGTATGTTCGACGAATGTTGACCAAATGCACTTGCGGCAGGTCGGCCATGTTACCGACCTTTCTGTCTCGAAACGAGTTTACGTGCAACACATATCTATCTCTCTTACTCTTAGCAAACTGTATATCGCTGTCTCTCACCAGCGAGCCCTCTGCACCCAATTAGGACAATACGCATGCGCTCGGCGTCAATGTCAAATCAATCCTCGTAGGCTGATGCAACCCACCCAAAATAATGTACCATTCTGATTTTCGAATACCATATAATTCATGTATATCTTTTTGTTACAGGTTTAGCACGGAAATGAGGGTACATCATATAAAAGGTATTGTACTTTATAATGTAAGCGCTTTACAATATTAAAGAATCTTGACAATGTTAGCCCAATCGGCTGTAATTATGTTGTAACACAAATACGGAAATAGGAAAATTTACCGGAAGAAATTATTAAAATCGGAACTCTATAAGGTACAGTTGATTATTGGAATACTTCCAATTAAGTTATAAAAAGTATGAGTTAATAATTTTTTTGACTGTTAAATCAATTTAATAAAATTTTATCTAATTATACCTAAAAATTAAAATAAATGATATGTATATAAAATTTTACTTCGTAATATAATACAAGTAAAGAAGATTAAAATAATAAACTTAGGTTCGATTTCTAATGACCAATCAGATATGTGATTGGTAAAGGTGCTTGTTAAATATTTAGTTATAGGCGGTAGCAAAGAGCATATTTTACGAGTGGCAACACGGGCTCATTTACTATCTTATTACCTACATACGGTGTCGGTTCGGTATGAACCCAAACACATCCAATTTCCAACTTCCCATTTATTGATATTGACTCGGAGAGGACAGTTCGTAAATGCTCCCGACTCGAGGTGTCCTCTTACTAGAAGAGACATTCTCGCTAAGGGCATCCTCGACCAAACTACACCGTTGCGATTAATGGATGAAATAATTATAATATTGCATAGTTTACAACACTGTACATACTAGGGACCGATGAAAATTATCGATTTTGAAATCACTCAACATTAATTATCGATCCTGTTGCTAAGATAATCAATTATTTATTTGCGATGTCTCATTTCATTGTGTCCTGTCCATCCTTAAAATATATATATATTATATATATAGTTCAAATAACTTTTAATAAATAAAAATATCTAGGCCGTAAATATTAGGTTAATTAAAATTAAGATATCTAGATAACTATCTCTGTGATTCTGATATTACGCGGTATCACTTATTATCCTCAAAGCTAACGCCAGATAAGCCGCATCTGAGACGTGACTTGTGAAAAATACTCATTGCCCCTAGACGTGCGATTTGTATACAACCCAAGTAGATATTGGGGAACTGTGAATGAATAAATAGTTTCATTTTGGCTATCAATATGTGAGTAGGTGTCTTACATTAGGTACGTGGATAGCAGTATCGATCCTCATAGGGTACTAGGCCTATATATTATTACTGTAACATTAGGTACTGCTAATATACGCTGAAAATGTTAAACATTTCATTCTTAATTTTTATATTAATCATAAAAATTATTGAGTTTTGTTTCACAAATTATACCTTCAGCATCCCTATGTTTGAAAAATTAAGTTAATTTGATTTCGTAACACAATCAGTGAAAGCCGTTTTAAGATCGGACGTGAAAAAATACAGTACGGCGAGGGTTGTTTCATGTATGGTAATGAAATGATAACCGATCCCAACCAAATCCGATATCGATATTGGTTACTATGGAATTGTAAATTTAATAGTAAATACTAGTGAAGAGTTTCTAACAATCGAGCTGCCGTCACACATGTCACCACTGAAAATCGATGTAATCGCCGAATATTGAACCTTTTTGGAGTACGCTACAGGTTAAACCTATTGTATTTTATTTTGTGTTAAGTGGTCTAAGTTATATACACATTGTGGTGCTTATAACCCTAGAATAAACGTTTTTCTTTACTTTCTTAATACAATCTAATTATACATAAATCTGCTATAATTAAGTTAAACTGTACATAAAACTTTAAACTAAAGATACCTTTATTAATTTTAAATGGTATCCATTCCAAGTATTACTAGTGGCTCTCGAAACTGAGTTAAGTTTAAAAATTGATAAATTTTGATAGCGACATCATTATCCTTTAATATTGACCTTATTTGAAAAGAGGGCCGTATAAGCCGGAATCCCTATCGATTTTATGTGGCACAACTTAACGAACTACTTAACTTTTGTACTGTCGAGTCTTGTGAAATTTCTTGGAATATATCAAGTCATAAAGTTTTTTTACAAGAGACGTATGCCAAGATAATTAACTTGAAGTTAATAATTATAAGTTTGTTCCATATTAGATACCTATAAAAATATGTTTTCGGTTTACTTATAATAAAATTCTTTTAGAAATAAACGAAATTTAAGTTTATATAACTTATTCATGATCTTATAAGTAGGGATCAGATTCTTTTACTGTCTTTTTTATTCATACTACACACACACAATATTTTTTTCGAAATAACTCACGTACGTTTAAATACAATCTCATCAATTCGTGCATGTTTGAAAGTCAGTCAAATGGGGCTGTACGAAACCAATCAGAGATTGATAACTAACGAAACCATCGGTCCCCGATGTCCCGTTCCATTTACATATCGATGTAGGGGTGGGGACGTGCGGGGCAACAATGCCGACTCACCTGACTATTTTGATACACGTACACCGTAATTATTTTGTTACGTTTTACCTTCTGGAATATACTAAATTTTTATGGCATTGTTGGCATTGACGTCACCAATGTCATTTGTACTTACTCCGATACAAAATTCACGGTTACTCTACGTATTTTTTACCATATTGCATTCGTTATTATTTTAATAATCTATGTGTAACAATATAAAAAATATTTTACTACTAGTTTATGCAACCACCAGGGAACTTTGACAAAAACTTACCCGATGGCTTCTGGTTACATTGTTTCTTATGCCTTAAGGTAATTGAGAATGCATTTAATATTAAATCCGTCTTTTGCTCCTCTACTGTAAATAAGGTAAAGAGTAAATAAATAATATATTCTGTTTTATAATATTATTTTAGGTAGTAAAATTTTCTTTATATTGATACCAATTAGGTACTTCAAGTACCTACCTACATATATTAAAAAATAAAAATCGTCTCCACGGATAACATGCTTCAAATAATAAATCAGTGACCGTATAAAATGGAATAGTCTAGAAATATAAATATGATTTGTCTACAACTACGATCGTGAACTTTATATACTTGCAGCTGCATTGCTACGAATAAAAATAAAATATTTATTTGCAAGGAGAACCTTGTATTGGAAAATGTCCCCAGCCGTTTCATAAATGACGACCAAAGATTTCTATTTATAATATTTTCTAAGCACGAAATGAAATAACTCAGAAATAGTATGTAGTAGACCATTGCCTATAAAATAATAATGTAGTTGTAGAAATTTCAATTAGTGTTCAGTCATAATTTATTTATAAGACTTAATACAAAAAGTTGTTCAGAACAGGTGTTGTTACCTTGTTACACTTCAACAAAAACATCAGACGGTGGTGTCTATATTTGGCGCCAGAAATTCATTAGACAATACGACTGTTTCTCATATGTTTGTGTGGCTGTTTTTGTAACATATAGTAAGTAGGTACGATAAACATATTACTAGTTGGTTGATAGAACGATATAGGTCCCATATAATTAAATACTCTGCTTTTTTAAGTTTTTTATGGAAATGTAAATTTTGTAATTGGTTTTCATCTTGCTATTAGACGTATTAACTCTACACTGAAACAAATTACTTCATGCTATGTTGTATTTCGATAAAAAGAATATGTTTATATGCTTGGATGCTTAAAAATTTAGATACTACATATCGTAGGTACTCGATGTTAAATAGGAATGGTTTATTTTATTTAAGCTTAATTACAAGACATCGTTGCCTTGAACTGGCCACTAAAGCCAGGCGAACCATGCCTATGCATGCTGGTGACTTTAATATTATTTAAAAAAATATTGCGTTATACTGCATACCAATCGGTATGGTATGATTTTAATATTTGTAAAATTGTAGAAGTAGGTAGGTACTTACACTTTGTCATGTAAAATAAAAAACTCAACAAAATATTTTAATTTTTTGCTATTATTTACCACCTACTTTTTTAATCCGTATTGGCATTTTTTCTTTGATAAACGGAGAGTTAATCATGGTTTATGTAAAATATAATAAAAATTAAGATTCTGACTAGCCTCATTCAATCGCATAATTCAAGTTTAATAATTAAATGATGTAAATAACGCGTATTAGGTTACCTTGAAATAAATCATCATTGTAGAAAAATGCATTTTGCGTAATTTAACGACATCATGTGTCGTTGGAACTTAGTAACAATAATAAAATAAATTCCACTTATCCATTCCAGATGCATATTCTATAGGAATACTTACGGGACCCGTTCACATGTTAACGGAGATCGGCGTCGTTCCGAAGCAATTGGTATCGCACGTGACCAGTGCCCCGTCAGCTGTTTTGAACCAAACATCTTTCTTAATTTCCCTATAAGTCAGTGCATTTTATATATCGAGGCATTTCTATTATTGTAAATCATATGTGAACTCGGCAATCGCGGGCTCCAAGTCTGCAATACACAGATTAAAGTTGCGTGAAAAATATGGTGTTCTACATTCGCCGTTTTTCAAAAAGATTCATAGACCTATTTGCAATATACTTACTTATCAACAATAAATCTTTAACACAAAAATAATGCAAGAAAAAAGTTTAAATAAAAAGATAGGTACAAGTAGAAATTATCCCTCTTTAGATTTGAACCTGGAGCATAAGTTCACCTGGAGAAACACGTCAAATAAAATATTGAAATTTTTGTATTTCCAGTTTAAGATGAAACGATATTTTGACTTTTATGATCAAATAATACCAACCCCATAACACAAACAGGTTTATTTCTAAAATATTAAAGAAGAACCCACCGTAGATCTTATTATGATACTACTGTGGACAGATGGAAACATTACAATGTCAATGTTGTAGGTCCGTTATCCAAAACAAAAAGAAAGGTCCCGTGTCTTATCGAAACGAAATGGCCCCGAGAGATGGCGCGGCTACCGGTAAGAGCAAACAGACATGCTTATAGCGCAGGTGGGCGGGGGTGGTACAGATATACCCACGTGGAGGCGATATGGGTGCATGTTTTATATTATTGGAGCCCGGACCGTATCCAGTGTTTTACCTTGTTTACAGACAAATGAGAAGGGGGCACAAAGCACCCGTCGAAACGGCCTTTGTTGTGGACTTTTACAATGCTTTCATTTTGTCTGTAATTCAGTGTTTGCGCGATATCTGGTAGCACCTCGTGCGGTAATTTTAAACTGTATGTAATGTATTGACAAAATCATTACTTACTTATCAATATTTCCGATTACTAAGTCACTCACTACTTAATTTATTTTATTGAATGGATGACAGATTAAATACAAACCAAGTAAGAACATAATGTAAGTTTGTGGCTCTAGAATTCTTTTAAACAGAATGTATTGGAGTAAGCGTAAACAGATATACCTATTTAGATTTAGGATGAGGATAACCCGGCTTCAATGTTATGTCAAATATATATACGTTGGGCCAAAGGCGAACAATATCTCATATAAAGTTGAATAAAAACAAGAATGTTGTTTGGATAAACTCGTATCCCCGATTATATTTGAACAAAATATTCGTCGGATCTCGTGTACACAGTATAATAAGTCTCTTGGGCCGTCAAATGGAGCCGAAAGAAAAACCATCGTGTCTCGTAAGATATTCTTACGTTTTACGTGATCCGTGTCGAGACCTACGTGAAATGGAACGGACGAAGGAAAATCTCTTGAGCTGTATTAAGGCGTAAAGGTGGATACCGATTCCCAAATGGTTAGGTTATTTCCCCCGTATTGTGACGGGATATCCCGTGCAGTCGACAAGAAATTGAAAGTCAACGGCCAAATGTAATCATAAAAGGAAAATATAGACTCAGCAACAAAAATGAAAGCACTCGGGTGCACGGCGCTATCTAAAATTTTTCCTGACATATATACACATTGAGGGGACGTCTCATATTTTAGGTTGTGAACTGATGACGTGGCCTATGTGTATAGTAAACTACTTAGACTATTGTTAAATATATCTTACTTTTTGTTAATTACATTTTTTATTTAAACTAATCTCCAAACAAAGCGTGCCATGAAATAAATTAGCAATTGGTAATAACACAAAAACTTGAAAAATCTTGTAATAACTACCGGAACTTTCTAAAGCATTTAACGTCTGGTGGAACAACTATAATAATAATTTGTTAAAGAAGGTTATCATTAAAAACAAATTTGATTAGCAATTTCCACCAAATGTCACTTGAAAGAATTTATTTAATCCAAGTTGTTCCGTCCTGAAGTCGTGACAGTACAGTTTCGCAAAGAAATTTCGTTTCAAGTATACCATTGGAAACCTATGTTGTTTAACCAAAAAGAGCCTTGTTGTTTTGAGAGGAGAGTCTATTCTCTTTGATTGGTATGTGAGGACACTTTATTTCTCGTGAATTAAAAAACAACCCTATTGCACTCATCGTAAAGTTCAAAATGTATTAAGAATTTCGTTATGTAAAATTCAGTACCGTACCCACCGCCCGTTGAGATGGGGCCGCCAAATATTGCGGGCTTTATTTATGTCCACTTGAAGTTTCCTGTAACTATAACAGCGGTATTTTTGCAAAACAAAACCCTTATGTATTTATAAGGTTCATGTCGTTAAGAACTTTACAAAGCAGTTAACTAAACCTTAGATAAAAGTAAAGTTTTTACTTCTTTAAACATTCCTGTTGATCGTAAACAAACGAAAGAACAATATATTTAACTGTGATGAAAGTTTATTAATAATGAAACAACTGTCAAACTAGTTCTATTTCCATAGATTTTGTAGTTGCACGTCGCAACATAGTGCAATGAACATTATGAACATAATATGTACACAACGGCCAAATAATCTAGTAAAATTTATTTACATGATCCTTGTACAGTATTTTAATATTCATACGGCTATAATGAAACACATAACGGAATATACACATCAACATCAACATGTCATGGGTTCAGCGGAAAATAGTCGCGTGGAAGTACGATCTCCGCTTCCATATCCTAAAGCCCACTCTACGTCTCAAATAAGCCCGGAGGCTTTTACCTTAAGATCCATGGAATTGCGCTGATCTATCTTCCGCCTCCACTCTGATTACCATATACGGTTTGAAAAGCTTACTTCCTAAACATAGATTCACGAAAAATATATTGTAACTATTTCATATAGTTTATGTACAATAGATTCATTTTAAACAAACCACTTTGTTATATCTTGGTATTATTGTTATTCTTTATTTTCATGGTTTTATTGTATGTTGCTAATATAATTATATATTTAACAATGAGCCTGTTAAGTTGTTCGCATACTACCTTTATTCTTACCCTAATTTGTCGGAACGAAATATATTTTTCAAGTCACATAAATAAATATAAATAAGTCATATAAATAAATTCCTTCAAATAATTTGTAAGTCTCTCCAGAAAATTGGAAATCAATGTAAGGCAATTATCGTTAATGGGCCTTTGAGTTACTTTAAGTAATTAAATTGAATGTAATGTCATGTTCACTACCAAATTAAATCGATTATTACCAAATTAAATCGTTTATTAACAACTAAAAACAGGTGTTTACTTTAGAAAGATTGTAGGTAAGTACGAAAGAATCTTCTGAAACAAAGTGATGTTTACATTTATAGCATGCAAATATTCTAATCAATATTTCGCAAAGAATAACTCAGAAGTTTTTAAATTAACTAATGAGTTTTCGTAGATCATGTCCTAGACAAGGTAATGCAAGCTACGCTGGATTTAAACAATATTTGCAACACCACACTGCGTGCGAAACGAGTCTTGTTAATTCTCAGCCTCTTTGTACTTAATTGGATTAAATTTAATCAACTCTGAACTTTCACCACACGCATTTTCATACAAAGTGTACCAACCATTGCTCCTTACTGTTTTACTGGGATTAATGTTGTTCTTAATTAAAATTACATTATTTGCAAGAATGGAAGAAAAATAAAAAGACTATATATAGATAATAAAATCTGCTGTGCTGACATTCATACATCCACAAATGGATTCTGGTTGCGATTTGATTACACGGACAATGAAGAATCATAAACAACTAAAATTTCACGGCAAACATTTTATATGTCACACGGATGTCTTATGACTGAGAATCGGATCCGGGCAATTAAAAAAACAGAGTCACTACCAACTAAGCAATAGGGCCATCATAAAACTTTTTGCGTTTTTGTAATACATTTTACTGGAGATCGAAATTCGAAACAGAAATTAAATTACTTGTCATTAAACGCAACCTCAAATTCAAACGTGTAAAATAAGGCCATCTTGTCTGGGCCATTCGTCCTATGGAAAAATAAGTTAGTTAATTATATACTGCGATAATATTTAGGTTTCTACATGTACAAAAAAGTCTATGTACGTTAATTTTTACTGTTATTGTAAAGTTACTGTTTTATTATTAGTATAGACTGGTTATCTATCACTATTGATTTGGATGACCTAGTAAAGTAGTTGGTAGCGACCCAGCCTCGCTCGGCAAGGGCTCCCAGATTGGATTCTCGTCCAGGTCAAATATTAATATGAGTGATAAATGTTTGTGTTCATAGGTGCTTGTGATGTCATATTTATGTACTTCAATGGCACCCGCAACACAGGAAATCCCAGTACGGGCGTATGAGTGTGTAAGCGTTTATTATTTTTATTATTTATATCGTATGAGTGCGTGAACGTTTATTTATTTTTATTATTTATCCATTTAAGAACGCTTATGGACTTATTTATACTCGTGTTTCATTGTAGACATATTATTACATCAGTCTTTAATGATTTCGAAACAACATGAAGCGTTTCGAAATAGTATACGTATGGGTCACTACTCACTTAACGGTGCATCTGATATGAAGGTCCGTTGAAATGTAGGTGTTATGACTGTAAGTTATGTGTTTCGATAAAACGTTAACATTCTTATAAGTATGGGCTTGTTGAGTTTAGTCTGTTAGCTAAAACAGGTGTGACTGCTATTGTCTTACGTATAAAATATATATTCTTACAATACTTTATGAAGGTATGTATTGATTGTTTTAATTTCACGGTTTTCTTTTCTTTTTGGTGGTTGCTGGATTTGGTTAATAATAGGTAAAAGAAAATAAAGTTGAATTGTTATGTATCTAATTGAAAAAAAAAAAAAAGAAGACAAAGATTAATTAACATAGTATATGTAGGTATCTACTAATAATACCTACAATGAATGAATACAATACGTATGTAAACTAATATATACTTCCATAAAATTCTACAGCGAAAGTACGTATCGTGGTATTAACGGAGTGTGTTTTTTGGTTGGAGTAGTTTAGGGAGGGCTTCAACATATCGTGCTTGATTATAATATGTTATGACATATGTATAGTCGCAGTAAAAAATTATTAGTAACAAAGTGACTGTTATTGGTACTATAGTGATACGCCTACTATAATAGTATAGTTCACGTAGTAAATTGTAACATCTGTTCATAGTTAATAAGATAAAAATTAATTGAAAATATGCTACATATTTACAGAATTGTATCTATAAATAAAGTAAATGTCAATAAAATAATAACTCTGCAGTACTCTAGAGATAACCTAAGTAAACGTGTTTTATTTGATCGTTTTCGATTTCACCTATGACGAATTATAGTTAAAATAAAACAATTTGCCTACCTTGTATAATTAACAAAAAAAAAATTTACGCCGGTTATTATGAACGTTGGACCAATACAGTAACCATGTAGCTACATTGGCTTATATTAAAAATCGGTACAACAAATATCATAAGTACCTAATCATCACATAATACCCGCTTAAGTTTCCAGAATGACTCACATTTTATACACTTAGTGAAATAAAGAAAAGAATCTTGGTACCCGATAACAAAAATAAAAGAGTCGTTTACCATTTAACTAAATTGAATTTCGCTAACCGAAACCCTAATCAAGTTGCTTAGTATAAGATTGCTTGCGAATGTACATTAAACCCATACGCTTCAATATTAAATTTAGTCCAAGTATTTGTGGTTATTTAAACATTGATCTCCTGCATAGAGATCATCAGTGTAATTCTCTAATTTAAAAATTATGCGAGTTTTACAAATCAACGTTCACTTGTTTCGATGAACGGAACCATCGTGAGGGAACCGACTGATCATTGTACACGAAGTTCCAAAGTCCTATGAAGTCTGCCAATCGCACTAGACCAGTATAGTGAACTATGAGCTTTCGTTCTCATACTGTTGAAGGAGACCCAAGTTCAGCAGTGGGAAAATAGGGATAGTGAGTGCAAAATGATCAGTCCGTTAAGTTAAATTTTATAGATACGTCATTTTAAGTATATGATGACATTACAAACCTTAAGATAAGTAAGATATATATTATGGACAAGTAATTATTATATGATTCGGCAGTAGGTACATTTGGTAGCCCTGTGTGCAAGGGGTTCCTAATTCGATTGCCAGTCGAAGCAAACATTTGTGCACTAAATACCGGAGTCTTGACTCTTCATAATGTCTTTACGACCAGTGACACAATTACTCTTAGAGCGGGTTCGGATACGAAAATAAAATCCCTATATATTAGGATCACGCCAAACGAGTAATACCTATCAGTAAACAGAGCTTATAGTTTTAGATTCATCCCGTAAGTACCTACGTATAAAACTGACTTATCCAGAAACATAAATTATTCAGTCTACGAGTGGGTAGAATCCGATTAAGATAAATATGACGTACGCAGCGGTTTCTAAAATAACTTATCGTTTAAGGGTTAAACGAGCAATCCACACGCAAGCGGCTAGACATCGGATCGTACATCATTGCGATCGATCTGCGAGAGAACGCACGTTTTATGTTTTATACATCGATTTTATTACGTTGTTATATAACTTATTATTGATTTAAATAAGTAGTATATATAGACATAAATATATATATATATATATATAGATAAGATTATAATTGTGAGAAAATATAAAAATTATAACATTAAATCGCTAGTTCTTCACAGTTCATTAAAAATCGGTCTAAGAGAATTCTGGGAATTAACTTAACGCTTTTATCAGTGCATACCTAGCATGCTCATATAGATATTTGCGCGAACTCCTAAGCTGCTTTATAGCACAAATAATTGTAAGTTAGTAATCGCTAAGATTTTAAGTTTAATTGGTCTCATAAGCACCACAGCTACTTACTCGTACTTACTGGAGGACGTAAGAATTGAACGTGAAAGAAGAAATAATGTTAATACGTCAGTTATATAATTACTAGTAATGAAAGTATATACCTATATATAGAACATAGTGGAATCAAAACCAACGAATCAAACTGGTTTTCGGATCTAGTCTTTACACGTAAATAAAATATATATATTCATAAAAAAATATATATTCATTTACTGCAATTGAAGTACATACTGTTCTCTCTCCAGAATTCTCGATACCAGAATACAAAATATTTCTGTAGATAATTAAGATAAAATTAAGACCTATCAATGAGTAAAAATGTTGAGAAAAGTTAGTTACACTTTATGATATTGTCATATATTTCATATTCTGTATATATTACGTTACATTATTGGATTTTAATGTTTGAAATTAGTAATTTATATAATATCCATTCGTATTATAAACATATATTATAATATAACTAAGTTCGACATGTTTTTATCTTGCGTATTAGTAAAAAATTATAAGTATTATAAAAATGTTACATATTGCTCTGAAGATATCAAAAGTTATTGGACAGTTACTATTTATGTACGGATACCCATGCGTAAAATAAACTACTCAAGCTTAAGCAAAGTCAGTCTGTATAACATTATATACCTGTATATTAATAATGATGATAATTATGCAAACGAAGTTCTAAATAAGTTAAATGAAACTTTCTCACCTGTGTTCCTTCACGGCTCAGTAACAAATATTTTTAAATTAATTTTGACTTATTGACTCGCAGTATACTTTTGGAAACCATTTAATCCGAATCTAAAAACTCAACTGCTCGAATGCAGCTGCCCGCTTTAAGCCAAAGAATTTATGTTTAGAAGGGTCTCAAAAGCAAAAAATGGGGAAAGCTAAACTTCATTGTGTCACCCCAATGTAAAAACTGGGCCAATGGGGAAGGAATACAAACTACAATTGATTTTTTTCCAACCAATCGATATAGATTCACAAAATGGCCGCGATTGCTAGGTTTTTTTTTCATTCTTGAGTTTTTATATTTGGCACGAGAGTTAGAAACATGTGATCTCACATCTCATCACTTGTATAGCAAGAATTACAAAACTTTTAAGTAAGTAAGTAACCATTTATAAGTGGTATAAATTAAACTCGGCACATAAGTTCGTTATATTAGATAACTTAGAGTAAAATTAAAAGTAAAATTATTTATGAAGTGTCATTTTTATTGTTCGATGTTTGATTTTTATTGTATGTTAATTTAATCATTATAAACGGTGTAATCAATAGCAATTATTATGGAAACTTTAATTAGATAAAGGTTTGGATTATTCGTAATAGTTATCTACCAAGTAAAGTCAGTACCTACTTAACAGAATTACCATGGAAGTCGGCTACTCATATCATAAGTCAGCCAAAAACGTCTTGTTTGCATTTTTTTTAAAAGGGACACTTTAATACACGTCTAAAATGCACATTATATTCCGCTGCTGTGATAAAATTATAAAATACCTGTGTTTATTTAGTTTCTTAAAACAAGTCCCTTTTATTTTAAAGTAAACATTATCAGTAGAAAGAGAGTTAGGTATGTGTTATCAGTAAAAACTTGACTATACAGGATAAGGAAATATGAAGTGTTTTACAACCGATATAAGGTTAACATGTACATTTGAAATATAACCTTTTTAGAACATTTTATTGTGAAATTAATTGATGTAAGAAAATTTACTGACAGTACTCTATGTATTTCTTTCAATTACTACACCTTATTAGATCCTTGGATATTAGACATTTCTAGGCACTCCTTTTACATATAATGGCATCCATTTAGACTTTTTAGATACAATGGCTGCACAATACTTCTATCTATACTAATAAATAAAATTGGAGTGTCTGTTTGTAATATTAAAATAACCGCTTTTTACTACATGTATATGAATGTATATACGGTACATATACCAATATAATATTGTTTACAATTTTTGTCTGTCTGTCTGTTTCTTCCGGCTAATCTCTGAAACGGCTGGACTGATTTTGACGGGACTTTCACTGGCAGGTAGCTGATGTAATAAGGAGTAACTAAGGCAACTTTTATTTCTATTAAATTATTTTTTTATTAAATTCCATGCGGCCGAAGTCGCGGGCACAGCTAGTTGTAAAATATAAATTAATGACGAATAAATGCATTGCAAACCGAAAATTAAATATTTAAATATTATTACCTTAGCTATA
This sequence comes from Megathymus violae, assembly GCA_003671415.1. Lineage (NCBI taxonomy): Eukaryota > Metazoa > Arthropoda > Insecta > Lepidoptera > Hesperiidae > Megathymus > Megathymus violae. Next base: position 699,118 of record PDGT01000036.1, read on the forward strand.
TCAATTCTTATACGCGTATAATCTATGTTATCTACTAACTCAACGACTGATCAAATTGTCAACGTCAAACTACATTTTAAATTTTTCATATTATATTACTGTATAGCTTAATTCATGGTGTCGATTTAAGGTAACGGCGTGCGCGCGCATTGTTAAAATTCCCTTTTCAAAAGTACGAAACTCTGCATGTCTCTTTATAAAATCAGCCTAAATAAATTTAATTTTTATTAACATCATACACAGAAATTCTTTAAACTTTACTTACAATAAATTCGTTTCAAGAATGATAAAATAACAACGATTTGTAATATAACTGAATTTATTCCTATCACCATGATTTGGAGTATAAACGTCTCCATCAATGATTGAGTTCCAGTGACCAACAGACGAGGTAATGGCGGAAGGCAAGATATTGGGGAAAGGCTACAATTTCTGTCTTTTAGTTTTATTCCGACAATAAGTACCTACTCACGTACCTATGTTGATAAAATTTGTTACTTGGCTAGCTATCTACCACTCTTTTTCTAAAAGTAAACTATGAATAATTTTTAAGTATTTTGGATTGCAGTATTGGAGAACCAATCAATAAGCGGACTTACTGCTTTTTTTCTGGGCCACTGACCGTCGGGAGAGATGGTACAACTTACCATCAGATGGCCTGTCTGTGGATTTACACAAAAATCGCCACTGGGTTGTAGACAACCATAAGTTAGAACTTTAACATGAAATAAGATCTGCTACTTGCTAATAATAAAATTAGATTTGTTTTTAATAAACTACATTTCATAATCTATAAATATCCGTAGCAGATTTTATCTCTTCCTACACGAAATACCTAATGGCTCAGTATAATGTATATGTACTTAAATAAGGTCTCGGCTTATTGCACTTGATGTTAGTATGAATTATATTAGAGATAATATCAAAATAATTATGGCGTTTTAAATTCATAGACTTTAACAATCTACCGTAGCGGTAATATTAAGCAAACTAACTGTCTGTTCCGTAACGATATCATAATTGAATTAATGAAAGCTAAGTTCAGAACGATGAAACTTACGCCATCTATCGCCTGAGTAAAGTAAAACTCGTTTGCAATGTGTACCGTAGAAAGTAATTTGTCACTCACACATCTTACACAAGTACTAAAGCCACGAGTTTATTTACTACGATTCGTCACGTCTTTACGCATCCTTTCGATGTGTGCGTGTATCCTCGTTCTTAGGCTATCCGTATATTCATTTCACATCTGTGTGTATAACGTTAGTAAACTCGTATACACACATAGAAACCTTCCTTTTCAACGAAGTTTAACAAAACTCTACCGAGACATGTAGCGACATCTAGTAGGTTTCCAGTGCAACAGTTAGTCCACGGACTTTCCATAGAACGCCGTTAATGAGATTTCTTATAAGAATTATTTTGAAAGTTGCTGAATTATCTTGTAGGATGAAAATGAGCATTGCGAAACTTGATAATAAAATAGTCATATATTTATAAAAGGCCGTATTGAGACTGTAACTAGTAATACTTTTTTTTTAACTATATGGACTAATGTGAAAATGTTAAATTAATTGAATTGAGGTGGCTAGATTTGTATATTACATTTAGCTTTTTTTGAAGGATAGGTTTCAAGCAGTCTGTTAGATATATATATATATATATATATATATTTATATATTTATATAAATTAATGAATACCTATGAGATCAGTTATGCTTTCAAGATACTGTTTCTAAGCTTTCACAAGTTAGTGCGTACAAGATCTTAGATATCATCACCACTTATCAAGAGCTTGTTGTCAAGCATTAACTTATTAGATGTAAAAATAAGAATAATATATTATTTCATTACAAATATCGACATTTCAAAATGGGGTTACAAGTAGGATATTTAAGAATTTTATTTAGGTTAGTAATGAAAAGAGTGTAGACTATGGTTGGTATCATAGGAGATAAATAGGTATACAAATATGTTATAAAAACTCAGATCGTGATTTCACGTTCACTGATTAATTTACTCATTCATTATTAATTAATGAAAAGTTCCTAAAGAACTATATTATGACTGAATATACGGTTATATGTATAAATGTAACTCGATACCTATTAACAACTTCAGGTTAATAACTAATGATTTTTGATATCTTTACTTTTTCAAATAGTTAATTGATTTTGATTAAGCAAAGGTAAATAGTTAAAAGCAATTATGCTTAAATATTTATTTTAATTGTGTCAAATATCTACTTACGTATTTTTAAAAAAGCTAGCCACTAACTGGGAGAAATAATAAATTAAACAATCAGATTCAATTTTATGCATTAGTTTTATAATTTTAAATTTTAATGAACATATAAAAGAACACAAAAATAAATGAAAACTTAAATTTTCAGTGAAATTTTGTCCTTATAGTATAGATATATAAATTTTCACTTACAACCTTCTACGTCGAGATAGTGCTGCGCCTAAAATAGAACACTATCGAATAACTCCTTTGCGTGGTATATTCAAAATCGATTTTAAACACAAAAAATAATATAAAGGAGTGTCAAAATTGCATTATTATTTACTATTTAATTTAACCAAGCTAGTTTTATTTTCTTGAGCTGAAAAGACATACTTAATAGCTTATAACAAACTAGCTAAATCACAACTATTATTTTTAAGTAATTTTGGGAACCGTCTCATCAACATACCGTAAAGAGAAACTTTTAATAATGGTGGATAAATAATTAATTACATGGTAGGATAATATCCCTGTAAGACAAGGGGAAAAATCTTTAAATAGAGAATTTTTTCTTATATTGTTTAATAAAGTTTGATTTATACGTTCCAGGATTTTTAATTACCTTGAGCTTTTAAGGTATGTAATGAAAATAAAAATTAATCAGTACCATTCGGTAATGATGAAATTTTATACATGCCACAAAATTACTAATAATGTTGTTAGAAACAGCACCTGGAAAAGATAATTGATAACAAAAATTAAGTGTCTATATAAACTTAGGTACCTACTCCATAGTTGTATACAAAGTATAAAAATGAATATTAATGAAATGTGGATCTACATAAAATGATAATAAGTTGATAGTCAGAAGCGGGTTTCGGTAATAGGTATAACGTTTTTTCTTTTAATTGTAGGCGTTTTTTTAATTTAATATATGGCTCTTTGAACGACGAGTTAATTCGATAATGCCACTAATATCTACGGAATCTTCGTTAATTTATAGCGTTACGAGATTGGTAAATTTTAGTTATTTTGTGAACGGGCTAATTAATAAATACACACTACGCCCAGAATCATTTTAGTAAATGTCTGTAATAACTTTGGTATTAAAATAACTGTTTACATTAGATAGGTACCTACGTAATAATTAATATGATTTAATTAGATTAATCTCCGGCATTGCAGTTCGAAAATTTCAGTAGGTATGGTTGTGAAACAATCGAGTGATCAGTGTCAAATTATAATTTGAATGTATAATAGAAGTATATTTTAAACGCTAAATTTGTTTGACGTTGTTTTTCGTGACTCAGTGATTCTGACTGTAACACGAGCGAATTTATTTTGTTATCCAAGGACACACAGTCGGACACCCACATTTTGTATCGCAGCCAGATTAGTTCATTGACATTCGCGTAGACACGAGGGGCTGGAGGGTTCGCGCGCTCTGTTGTTTATTTGAGCTAGAGCGAGACGGAGACAATGAGCTGGCAAATTGTCGCCTGCGTCTCGTGGTAGCAGGTGGCGATTATCGGCGCTCTCGCGGCCGGCTGCGTTTGAAGCTTTGAAGGTCGAGAAATATGCGTTGTGTACGTACGTACATATCTCCGGATAGCGAAATAACTGTAATGTAAAAAAATAATAACAGTGGAGACTTTGTGCGTACACAGATTTAGATATAAAAACAATTAGAAAGGCTTTCTGCTACATCTATATGTAAGAAATAAGTTTCAACCCCATCGAACTGCCATAGTCGACCTACGCTAGGGTGATAGTGCAGGATGACATGCGTTCCCATAACTCTAACAGCGTTTCAGGAAAATCGTTTGGAATAAGCATTGCATCATTAATTTTGTTACAATGTTATTTTTGGCCTGCCCTAATTTCTCGAGGTGTAACGGTCTAAAAATGTAGATATATAAATTTGAAGTTATATTTATCTTTAGTTTGATGGAACTCAGTGAGGAGATAATAACACTATGAAGTAACGTGTGACGAGTAGATTGACCTTGGCCGGCTTGTAACTTTATGACGTCACGCCAGGGAGCATAAGATACCTATTGGCATACGCGTATATTTTTAATTTAATATTTACAATGTCTTTCGTATCGTATTGTAATATTTATAAGCAATTAATATAATATTTCAGCCACAAAACTTTCTAAATTCATTTGCGTTGTATACTAATCGAAGTGAAGGGGCTAATTAATTATAAATCAATAAGTTACAATTTGACATTCTTCACATTAAAAAAGTTTAAAAAGAAATACAATTTTTTATAATATCTAAAGTAAAATAAGATAATTTTGAAGGTACAAGTTTTAAATTTTTTTTTGGGTAGGTATAGGTTTTTGTACATTTTTAAACATTCTGAATTTCAACTATTTCTACTCCAATAGTCTGGATAGATGAATATTGGTTGTACGATATATATAACCAATTGAAGCCCCTTTGTATTTGCCCTCACTATTTAAATGTCCGACGCCATAGCCCAGTCGTCAGTGACGCTGCCTGTCGAGCGAAGCGTTCCGGGTTCGATTATCGGTCGAGGCATAAATGTATGTGACAGATAAATGTTTGGTGTCATAATATGTGAACATTTATTGCTTTATAATGTGATAAAGCGATTGTATTAAACTCTAGTGCACCTGTTGTACTGTAAACTTATTGTACTTTATAAAATAATAAAATTATAACATACTTGACGTATCTATTTTTTTATTAATACTAGATTTGTTATCAATATAAAACATTTTTTAAATATTTTCGGTCTGTAACGGAATCACGTTGACACTACATATCAGAGTAGAGAGAATTAATATGATCAATATTAGACATAAAATTAAAAAGTAACATTTAAAAAAAAGGAAATGTGGTCAACATAATATTTATAAAACGCCATATAATAAATAGTAAGTATAACGGGTGTGGACATTATTTAATATGTTTCAGGGTTATTGAGCTCGGCGTAAAATACATTCATAGCATTATCAAATACCTACTCGATAACAATACTAATACTAAAAAATAAACAAGTTCAGCAAAGCAGGTAAAGTTACGTTCAAACATTAGCTCAACGGCGTCTTACTGTTTTCAATAAAAAAAATGTAAACAATTACAAATCCCCCAAGTTAGCTTTACTAAATCACTAGATTTCACGACTACGTCAGCTTATTAAAGCCTCTTTAATAAGGTAATGTTATCTCACTCTACTGTACGTACTAAGAACACTCGGAAAAGGACGGATATAAATACGATCGAACGTCCTTTGAAAGGTTTTGTCGGAAAACTCGTTTATACCGAATGCTTCGGGACGTGGTTGTGCGTATTAACAAAAACATGTCTTTATAAGTAAGTAAGATAAACTTTAAGAAATATATAGATATAACTTTAATAAATCTACTATTTATGTCTAATTACTTAACATGATTTAGTTATATTAATTTAACGCTAAGTAGTGAATTCGTAAATTAATACTTTAAATAAAACAGGTGATTACTAAAATACTGCTGTAGCTTTATCTATACTTATTTACTTTCCATTTAGAAATAGAATAATTTCGTACTCACACACACATTAACGAATTTTTTATTATTATGGTTATTATATTTACAACATTCGTACGACAACATTTTTTTAAACAGTTAATTATTATACAATATTATAGTTATAGGTACCACCTTAAGCAAATTTTTTTAATAAATCACGTTAGCTTATCAATACCTTTATATTTTCAATACTACGTACTTAAATAATACAAAATTTCAGTTCTCGTAATTACTAGTTACTTTGGGTTCCTGCTTACTATTATGCAGTTACTGCATTTTTGGAAATCATAAATTCATTCTGTTTGCTAATAACATAACAACGAAATTCAATTATTGTATTTTTTTTAATTTAATCTGTCCTCAGCGTCCCGAAGCATTCGGTGTGATTACGAAGAGCCTCCAAGGATTTTCGATAGATGGCGTTAGGTTCCACTTAATAGCGGCCTCTCTATCTGCTAGCCAAAGACCAGTTTCTCAAATCATATTTAACTGTCGGTGTTCTTCGTGGCATATTCTTGCCAAGTAGACTATGCCAAAAATAATAACTGTTACGATTTTAAGATGGCCGACGCACGTTGCCTATGAATAAATTTGAATAATACGTTCAAGATAACAAAGAAACTGTGGGAAAAGACGGTACAACGAGTACCTACTTGTACTTATCTCTCTACTTACTTGGATATTCAGACAGAAACAATTCTGAATGAAAGAATTTTAAAGTTCTTTTTAATTATCTAACGCCTGATTACTTACAAAACAATCGACTTACAAGTCATCATGAATTGGTACTACATTTATTTCGTATTACGCAATGGTAATCTAATAGGAAAAATGTCGTATTTAAAGATACTAACTGGCTTCGACATTTATGCTATCTAACAAGAATAATTGAATAGTAACTCTAAGATCATTCGAGACGCCTTCTAATCCGTTGTAGAAATTTCTTTACTAAGATTTATAAATTACTTACTCCAGATATCGCTTCTAAATCAAAAGGTATTGCATAACCGCCGTGTCTGGGCATCACATCACTATATTTATACCAACGCACACATGCGCAATAATTTGACGCATGCGCAGAACCATCGTAGTTGCTTGTTAGTAAACAATGCATTGTTTGGTCGATAATTCTTACGCCCCATGGAACGTAATCAAGGGGATGAAGTATACGACTGACGGCCAAGGGAGCCGCCGACGTAACCATCTTTTCTCATTAAAGCACTCGCTACGTTTCTAATTAAACCCTAGTTCTTAACTACAACCATTTAGATTGGATTATTGTTTAACTTCAAATATTAGCTTAGGCTCCAACATTCAAGATTGAATACTTTGATATGGTTATAATTAATTCATCAGCATAAATAAATGATAAACATAATTACCTAAACTTAAATATTTGTGAAATTCTATTATTAACACAGAACAAAGAAAATGTACCAAATTTTGATAATGGAATTATGCAAATGATTTAAAGGTGCTGAATACATGAAACTTAATTAAAGTAAATACATGAAAAACAACTCATTGGATTTATTAACGTCGTCGTTAAATCGTAGAAACTGACATAACAAGATGTGACTAGATATAAATGGACGAATGTTAACATATATCGCAATTAGGTATCTATTACACAAATATTAGTTAATAATATTTATACTTATAACTTCTCTAATGGTACATATGTGTCCATACCACCCACAGCACGTGGAACCCTAGGGAATCTTAGTACGGGGTGAGTGTGTGAACATTTAAAAAAATAAGCGTCCAGAAAACACATTTTTAAATATTATTTTCATATAATGTCGTTAAGTACTTCATAAATATGTGGTACATAGTCTATCACTGTAAAAGTCAGTATATACCTAATGTTTCTTGAAGCAAAGTGTGAGGTCACAATTATTAAGTATACTTAAAATTGTAATGGGTATGACCACTTACGAACTGCCAGTCTGTTCGTTTGCTGTTTGTTATTACCAAATGTACTCGCACATGATACGGCTTGTTGTGGACGTTGATAAAATCTATTGTTAATAGAATGTGGTCTTTTTGGTAGGCGAGAGAAATTAAGGGATTCTGAGGACACGTCATTTCGATAGAGTTAGTTAATATTATATCATATTGTAATTGTATAATTTATACGACCATTTATATAATGCCGTGCGCGATAAACTCTAACACGTTTTCAGTGATATCGTGTACCTACTTAATGGCTGGCAACACGTTCTACATTGAACGCGACTCTCATTAAAATGATTAAGTATATTTGGAATTATCTGTTCGTGACATTAAAACATTATTATATAACAGATATAAAAAATAAATTTTATTTAAATAATCACTATGATATAATACATTACAATTTATATGTATATATGGTCAAATATGTCTGAATAAGTGTTTTATCTTCAAATTTTTTTTTTTGTTTAACTGAACTAATCAAAATATAGATAATAAAAATAATTCATCTACACAATATTTGAAATTATTTCAGATACAGTTATTTGAAAGTCGAACTCAAACAAAGTAGGGACGGGTCGCTGGTGTATTATGAAAACTATGTGATTCGTAGGTCCATTATCCAATGTTCCCGTAATGCTGAAGACCGTAACAAATGGAGGTGCATCGCGGGGGCTGCGTCATCCGAGTAGATGACCATTATGAAACCACGACCGCTCTATCAAGAGAGAGGAGTGATTAGGAGAGATCTTTAGGTATCATAGTCAGGTCAATTTTAAGTATAATATACAATAAAAAACAGCAGGGGAAGGTGTAGGTAATTGGGTGTAAGTAATAATATTTAAAGTGAATAGTGGGTGGTATCTGATAAACAAGGTGTTTGCTTCATCGACATTCGTAGACCAAAATAGATAATGAGGTTAGCAGCGAGAACTAGAGGAAGAATGGAATGCTTTTAACATACATTATTTATGAAGTGTCTAAGTTATTTAAATAGTTTTCTTTAAAATACTGCCTTATTTGTGGGTTAAAATGTATTCAAACTACTAGAAATCTTTATCGCGGCATCCAATAGAGCTTCTTCTAATAGAAATACTTTATCGAACTATTTCAGGCTATAAATAAAATAAATTATATTATTTATGTATTGAGGTTACACAAATAATATATACATTGCTCTAATACATAGGTAGATGACCAATATGACATATTCGATTTGATGTACGACCTATGTCGTAGGTTGATCGAACATTTTAATAAATGTGAAATTACCGTCTATTTCAAAAAATGTTCACTTTTCATGAAAACCTCAGAGGTTGTTTGACAATATAATAGAAATACAAATAACAACTGTTTTGTCAATAACATATGATTATTAAATTCCTACTATTAGTTTACAGTCACATGAAAAGAAAATTCCCACGTGGTTTGGGAAGCAGCTCATCAACGAAGATACTCAGTGACCATGTTCAAATTTTCAATTGTTAGTAAAATATTTTTTTATTCATCCCCTCAAGTTCAAATACATTTTTAAAATTGGAGGTAGTAGGTATTATTCAATAACCATTTCGCATCAGACAGAAAGAACCATTTTTGGAAGCAATCCGTGCAAACGAGATGGGCTTTGTGTAACATTGTCACACCGACAGGTATCATTAGGGCAGATTTTCCACCCCGTAAACCCCTCGGAGGGTGCACTCGGGTCGGTGCATCGCAATATACATGTAAATAACCAAATTTTCTATTCGATATCCGATAAGAATACCGTGTCGTTCATTGTTCTTCGACGAGATCTAGATCAAAACAGTCTTTAAGTCATACTCGATTTGAACTAACGAACTTACATTGTATTTAGTGAGAGACGTGACTTCTTACTCCCAAATACTAATCAGTGTAAGTCGACTCTTAAGTTAATTTTGTAATTAAAATTCTTATCTTGTGAGTGCTGAGTTTATGTACACTACGCATTTAGTGATTGTTGTTAGTGGCGATGTCAGTATGACAATATTATTCTTAGTGATGGGTTAATATATTTTTTAATCGATACATATCTCCCAATTTTTTATCGAATCTAATTTATGTAGCTACCTAATACAAAAAATACAGAAAAGGAAACAAAAACCATGCAAAGTATTTAAGATCCACCAATGTAACGTATAGATATTTAAGAAAGGTAATTGTGGTATATATTCGTACCTACTGCTATTTCTCAAGTATTTTAAACAGCTTACAAATACCCAAAAAGGAACATTCCCTTTAAGTATAGGTATCTCAGACACTTTACGAACGCCATAAAAGGTATCGCAACGTTCTCTGCATCGAATTACCGAAACTGGTTTAAATAAAACTTGCGCCTATAGCGTAATGGGTTTGAAAATAATATAAGTAACCGGCGTCTAATTGCAAGTAGATTGTTCTGGAAATTTTGTAATATTGGCTACACTGAACCATATAAGTATTCGTACACTCAGACAATTCGGTACAATGCATCTACGGAACCATAAAAATTAAACTGAAACCTTGAATGTTGGTGTTACCGCTAAACAAGTCTGAGTGCTTGATCGTGGAGTCGTAGACACAATTTGTAGGCGTCAGCGGGTTCTGTAAGTATATTGTATTATCAATTTCTGTTTTCGTGAAAATTAAATTTTATTAGATTTATATATCTAAAGACACTGGTTGGTTTTGTCATATTTAAAAACTGCAAGAGTTTTGAATAAAAACCGCTTTAGCCTCCGACTGAATGAATCGACCAAGCTGGTGAAGCCTAAATGGAACTTGTATGAAATACAGTAGAGACATACACGTAGGAATAATTTTTGTTTCCTAATAAAATAATTATAAAACTATGCTAAGGTAAACATGCAATTTATGTAACTTTATATCCTTTAAATTATTCACATTTGTATCATATGTATAGTCATCAATCTCTATACGAAACATCGGTAGTGTGTCTACTCTGTACCTACTGCACCGAAGCTATATAAAATCTGACTACAAAGAAATTTGGGCATAACTCGCATGTGTATAGAACGAGCTAAACGTTTATTTATAGTGAAATAAAACTATATTTATAGTTTCTTATGTCTCAACAATTGCACCCCACACATTCTATTCTTTCCAACCCTCTTCCAGTTCGTTACCGCCCCGTCGGCGTCTTCTCTATGTTAAAACATAAACGCCGTCCAGACTACTTCAACTTTTTGAAAATATCTCAAACTGGAAAATTATTACTTAACCAACCGCTCATCACCATTAAAGTTTTACCAACTTTCATCGTTCGTTTACGTACCTATGTACACTTTGGAAACATGTAACTTTTTTTTAAATTAGTATTTTTAAAATTCATTCATAAAAAAACTTCTCACGTGTAGATAGATATATGATGAATAATGTGTCATTCATATATAATAAAATAAATAATATATTACGAAGTACATAAATTTTAAAATAATTATTGGAAATTTTATGTCATGAAGAGTTAAGAATCATCGCTAAGGAGTTCTATCAAATTTCAAAAGTAATCTCCATGATGTCCAATAAGATTAAAGAAACGGAATTGCCATTCTTTCTGTTTCTATGCAACTAGTGAACATTTATAAAATAATATTTTATATACATATCGAAAAATATTTATCGAAATATTGTGGTCACAACCGTAAATAGTTTGCAAAAGTTCTAATCATTCAAAGGATATGAGGTATCTCTTTATACATTACATAGAATAACAGTACTCTTATAAATATTACTAATATACGTACCTCAATATTTACAATACCTACTTAGTTACTCCAAAAGTTAAAACTACCATAAACAAATTCTAAATTCCCTCTCGGATAACAGTTCCATTGAATGGTTGTTTTAATTACATAATTACAGCCATTTGAACAGAGTCCGTTAATGAAACCCAAAACACCCCGTCCGAAACAAATTAGGCGGCTGCGATATCAGAAGAATATTAACAAAATAATTAACCAGTTATTATTCTGGCCTTCATAGCGTTTGGATAAAACGCATATCTCGTTGAAGGCATCTGCTCGATGCCCACAAACGAACAGTCGGTCCTAGAGCCCTTGCAAAGATATTTATTCAGCTAGAAAACACAACTGTAACCCGTATTCGTCAATGATAAGAGACATTATCGAAATGGAAATAATTCCAGTAAAGGTGCTTTACGTCACTTTCATGTTGTTCTGTTCTTTAAAATTAATTCAGGCCTCTTGAGATTCCACTCGTCTGCCAGTGAAGATTACATTTATCTTACGTTAACGAAATGCATCTAAATAAAATACCCCACAAGAACAAAAAACAAGTTTTGATAAAACACAAACAGCTTTCTTTATTTCTTTATTGAAATAAATATATTGTACACAATAAGTAGCAAACATAAGTTAATGATTAGTCTCACATCTTCGTTATTTTTTGTTCCTCTTATTTTTCATAATCCAATAATTAATATTTAAAGACGAGACCTTGTTAATAAGTAACTAAGATTAATTTGAATACTTAATCGTAAGTAGGCTTAATAGTATCTTGGGTACCGGTGTAGCCCGTGTCTTGAGGTAGCAATTATATTAGAAATGTCATTATATCCAATTTCATTAACTAACTTGTTACATCGAGATGTACTCGTTGATATAATTTTTTGCGGGGTTTATTCGTCATAAAACGGCTTTATAAATTACATGACCTCAATACTTCCAATTACCAGATCCGCGAATCGCAGGTATCCCACCAAATTCGTGACATAAACTGAACAATTTATGTGAAGTTAATTTGCCCTTACTCATGTCCAAGACTTTTTGCGTATGAAAATATTAAAGTGATATGAGCTGTAAAATAAAAATAAGACTTTGCTGTCTCATGTTACGTCCTAAGAAATTTTCAACCGATTAATTTGAAACGTACTATAAAAATCATGAATTTATTTCAAAATGAATATTTTATCCGTATATAAAATTAAATTTCTTAAATCTATGTGTCAAGCAGATGGTATCTGACTGCGCTTGCGGGATTAGCATCGAATAATTTTCGCTTCACGCTGAGATTTTTTTGCGAAATTTTATTCGGCAATGCATTTAAATGCAAGATAATCTGATCGGTTCTACTGAGACTCGTTTAATGAGATCTCGCGACTTGAAAACTTTCCAAAATTTAAGTGATATTTTAAGATGATGATGTTTTAAGATACTTTCAATACTTAGGTAAGAAAATCTTAACAGATTTTATTGTTTAGGATTTTCATAATTCCTTTCGTGCTTTCTTCAATTAAGTTTGCCTTAACATCAATAACAAAATAGCACAGAAATAATAAGTTACAATAACAGAATACAGAAATAATAGTTAAGAAATATAAATTGACTGATAGATTGAGGTGTAACAAAAATTTATTTTGAACTTATGTTGTTGGGATTATAAATTTTTATTTATTGACCTAATTACATAATTTATAGTCACAGAGACTCAATAGTTTTCTCGTTAATAATTTATTATTACTTCGGTTGTTACAGTACAGGTACTCGTAAGTAAAGTGAATATAAAGTGTGACTTTAAGCTCTTTATAATCAAAACGACATGTGAATTGTTAATATTTTTATTAAATAAATACATTAAAAAATTTGCCTCTTAGTATTAAGGTTCTGTCATTAGTATGATGGTTTTAAAGTTTTATTCTTAAAATAATCATCATAATTGCAGCACCATCACTGTTACCTTGACAGGTTAATAACTTGCCCAAACAAATTCGGCCATTTTCGAATCATGTTCCGAATGTTTGAATTTTAACATGGGTGCCGAGTGCACCGAACCCCATTCCGATATCGATACATTAGTCCAGATTATCTTGATACCGCGGGTAGCCTGCGTTTGGTTTTTTCCGTCTACTATTTAGAAAACTGCGAGCGGGTTGGTAGATTAAGTTAAACTGGTTACGTTCGCCCAGCCCTTTGGAGTGGGGACGCAACGGTACAACACGCGAGGGCTTGCCGACATCTATCATGCATTTTATGGCAGAGGCTTGAAAGAGCCGCTCACATGCGACTCTCATCCACCCATAACCTCATTTTAGTAAATCCAATTCATAAATACCTATCTTTATTTAGGTACTTTGTATAATTTTCAGACTAGTTGATTGAATGTTTGTGTATTATAATATTGTCACGAAATTTCATGTTTGAATTTTTTTTGTCTATCTACTTATTTATCGTGTTGTAAATAATTGTTACTTAGTTTTGTTATTAGTGTTAAAGGGGTCGATTGAGTTATGCAGTTAGGTATACCTATGTATCTTGTGAAAATATTAAACGGTCATCAAAAATTTCTGGTATTGTTAATTAGATAGTTGATTCCTACAAAGTATTTTATATTACGCGATTATTTCTGGACAAATTTAGCCATATCCGTGTTACTCTATGGGTATAGATAACAATAATTATTTTTTTACATTTACACACATCATCATTTCCAAAACAAGTATAAGATAACGCATACCTGTTTAAATTACAAGTTTTACAAGTTCGTAAGCCTCACTGTATACAAACAGACCGTCAGGTATGTTTAAAAATTTATCAAAAGGTTTTGACCCTTTTAAATTGGAGCTGCATTTTACACATCAGTTATTCGCCCTGATCCTTGTGAAATTCAATCATAAACGAAGTTTCTCCGTCCCGTACCGAGATTGCCCTTACAAGAGTACCTATTCAAAACTTCTGTATTAATATCCAGAGTTCCCTAGAAATGTTGCTGCTTATCTCTGGATGAGATCACGCGAATAATATCGAAAATCCTATTCAAATTGAACCTCGAAACTTCATGAACACCTCCAAGGCCGATATGCATATCGAACCTGAAAATACTGTTACATTTTACCGCAGCGTTATCAAACTGTAAAATGTTTGAAAGCAAGAGAACAATATTACAATATGAGTCGTATGTTCTATTAAGCAGAGATCAAACTCATATGACTATATATGAATAGTTGTTACTTTTGAGTTGGAATCTCAATGATTCGCTATATTTGTGGGCAAAATTTTAACCCTGGTTCAATTTGGATCGAGTCTATTTATATATATTTCCTTATAAATGTAAGTCGGGTACCGTAAATTTCTCTTGGCATTCTCAAACTTTTTTCTTTTATGGAGAGATTGTGGTAAATAGACTTATATTGTTTCAAAACTTTTTCAGTAAAAATTGATATATTACACTAAAGTCAGATTCGGCGAAGTAACATCGAAGCTTATGTTATGTTACGATTTGTGTAATCTGAATCCAACAGTGTGTATTTGTTTACCCGACAACACCAGACTTATGGCAACTTAATGAGCGGTTTGTTGTTACGAAAAGAAAATAAGACGAGATAATAACACGGAAACACAAGTAATAACAGCGAACGTCGTTTGCGACAACGTGCTGCGCCTAGATATGTGACATTTGACACGCCGGTTGACACGTTCGACAAATATTGTGCTACAGACTCGGCAAATAGAAGCAAAATAGTGTGCTCTAGCAGTATAAACAAACGTCGGGCCATTATCCGAGCGAATTGTACACGTCCATGTAAAATTACGCGTCGTTTGCAGCGATCGCCTCCGTCGTCGGTGTCCGATCACGTGCGAGTCGTATTGCAGTAGGTACACCTTTCCACAACAATTTCTCCATACTTGAAATACCATCGTTGCTTCCATCACAATAACGACAGGTTACGTATATCAACATTAGTTTAATACACTGTTAGCTTTAATAATAACGTTTCAAATTCAAATTTAAATTTCAAATTCAGATTCAAAATCGTTTAATCATATACGTATTCTGTAAATATACTTATGCACGTCATTTTTTGCTTCTACTACCGCTTCGAAAAGGTGCTTTGACATTGAGGAGAAGAAACGGCTAAAGAAACTCCTCGGCACATCTTTTAAACAACACATGGTAATTACAAAAGTTTAAATCTGTACGGAACTGGTTTTGACGCTATTATTTCCAGGCGTCCTTGTCATTAATATCTTCATCTATACTATAATATCCTTTGCATATAAGCTGTATTTTAATACGTCGCTTAAATGTTCCAATGGGTAACTCACGTATCTACTTTGGAACCTTATTATAAAAACGAACTCCAAGCCCCATAAAAGAACGCTGAACTTTTTGAAGACGCTAGGAAGAAGTAACCAAATTATGCCTATTTCTTGTTTCATGATTGTGTGTATAATTTTTCTGCATTTATATATTTAATTTTTTTTTAGAAAATTAATACTAAATAAATAAATAATAATAATAAATAATTGACTGGCTACGGTGAGTACACCTATTTCTTTAATTTTTTCCCTTAATGACTCACGTGAGTTTAATACTTTATTGAGTGTAAATAAGTCAATATTTAATATATTTATATGAAATATGGATATCAAAAGGAGGAGAGACATCAGAATTAAACAAAATCTTTAAGAATTAAATCGAAAGATAAAGGGGTATTGTAAAGGACAAATATTTAATTAATGTATTAAAATATGAATACGATATAACTAGTTTAGATGGTAATGATAAGCAAGATCGTATACTAAAGTTACTGCACATTAAAATTTGGTAATAATTATCGCAATACTTTTTACAAGGTCTTCCTTATGCCATTACACGGTAAGGTTACATTAATAATAGATTATGACAGAACGGTACAAACCTTTCGCTTTTGTGTCTTCGTCGATGCTTTATAAAAGAAAGCAATTAAAATTACCACGAAGACAACGAAATCCATTATTGCAATGAGAACAATCCACCTTCACTATTTCACCTGTAATTTGGTACTGAACTTACCTTGAGCTCTACAAATGGCTATGCGGAAGAGTTAGTTTTTTTGTTTACGCTCCAAATTTTTATGGTACACTAAAAGGGCAAACAAAAGTAAAGTGTAGTAATTTAACAATGCACTCTCAATTTCTATATAAAGTGCAACAGGCAGACATAAAGGACGGGGTAAGGTGTTTTTTGATACGGAAAAGAAACAAAAGCAAGTTGTGCAACTATTGTTGGGATGAATGTGAACATTTTTTATTGCTTCACGTTAAATCTAAGCATGTGATACATTACACAGATTTTCTTGGAAGATTTTTTCGTTCTTTGTAAAAAGTGAGTTTGAAATGTTTACAAAAAATCAAAACGAGGACAAATTCAACGCCGCTAGGTACGAGTAGTTTCCCTTAAACAAACAACGTTAAAGCCTATAGTTGATCCGTAATAGTGTTGTTGTGTTTTCGTCTCCTGCCAAAATAAGAAGTCCACTACTTGGGCCAACGGTGAGTAAGCAAATTGTATACTTCAGTCAGAGCGTTATAAAGAAATATAGTTTACCAGATTTCCCTTGGCTCTTCATCTATTCAGTAAATGAATTTTGATAGTAATTTTAATATTCCAAATATCGTTTTTGAAAACCTGAACATGAAGTTATTAGGTTATTAAGTACTTGTTCCATCTTGGTCATCTTTTCTACTCCAGTAAGACAGTTAACTACTTAGTTTGTTGCGGCCTTTAGTAACCTAAATGTCTTAAAAATTGTTCGGTCACGTAATAAATTTTTTTCTTATTACTTGTTAATCAGACAATAAGGTCAAACATTGCATTATATACGAATTAGCTTGGTATATTCGATTCGTCGTTCCACCGTTACCAGTGAAACGGTAATTTAAATTACTCTCATGTCTTTTGTCTGAGAACGAACCTTAAAGGTATTTTCGGTGAGAATGTTGTGTTTAGTGATGCGTGTAATCGGTTTCGTGACGAATTATCGTGACTCAATAGGTATATATAACGTTCTTAAGGTTTTACCGACTACCTAAGTTTTAATTCATGATATCTAAATATAATAGTACATATTTGTACTCTATTGTATTATTTTTAAATATTCGTCTCCTCATTATAACCCAAACCTGTCCCACTGCTGGGCTCGGGTCTCCATTTGTAAAGAGAAGGGTCAAAGCCGCCACGCTGGCCAAGTGTGGCTTGGTATTCTTGTCCTTTGAGAACGCTATGGAGAACTCTTAGATGCGCATTTTTCTCACGATGTTTTCCTTTGTCAAAGCGAGTGATAATAATTTTTTTATGTAACAGATTAGAGGTAATCGTGTCGGATTGGAACTTGAGACTCCCTTTCAGAAGACCGATGTTCAAACCACTAAGCTATTACTACTTATATTTGACATTTGTCTAGGTCACAAAAATTTATTAATATATCAGTACAGTACAAACTACAAATAACTGTACAATGGGTAAGTAGTAAAATTACGTTTCATATACATATCGCTCAAAGAAGATGCAGTACATAGGTACCTACGTAAGATTCAAATATTTTCAACATATCTACGTATCAAATAATTTTACTTAAATAATTCATATCAAGTAAGATTACAGTATAATCGCTTCAATATCTCCTATTATTTTCTGATATTCCACATTGTTCATACATCAACCGAAATGATATTTAGGTAGTAGGTATATGGTTATAGTTTCTCTTACAAGAAAACGCTTTTCTGGAAACTGTCACTCCATTAGTTGAACATCAATATTCTTGGCATATACATAAATGGCATGCTATTTAATAAGCGAATAACATCTCTCCTTCCCCGGGGGTCAAAGACTCGGTCAAGAAAGCGAATATTCCTTCAACTTACAATTTGTGCCAAATTGGGAAGCGGCCAATATATAAGTATTGTTCTAAGTGACGTCATGAGTTTTTTTCGCTTCCGAATGTTGATATTTTGATTGCGTAACATGAGTTATATTTTGCCATAACCAAAATTCATTCTGTGCAATATCAAATTATTATTATTATTTTTATGTTTGAACATTGTAAACTTAATAATGCATTCTGTGGTTATCAACTTTAAATATTAGATTACTTTATTCACATAAGTATCACGAACACTGTTATACGTGTGTTTTGCTTCGCTTCTGCTTCCTTTTCGTGAAGTTGCTTCACCATCGAGGAGTAGAAACAGTCAAAGAAGATACTCTGCATACCTTTTAAACAATGCACACTAAGCTGAACTCGGTGTAGAGATATTCGTCCGTCTTTTTCTGCTATGTATTCTGTAAGTTAGTTGTGATCACTCTTACATATTATCTGCTGGTGCCTGATACGTGTCTGTCTGAGACACGATAGTATAAATACAACCAACACAATATTAGAATTGTTTTGTCGATTACGACTGACATAATTCGTGCTAAGTGCTTGGCTACTCCAAGTTATATATAAAGACACTGAAAATTTGCTTTGCAATAAAGTTAAGTTTACAATTAACAAACTTTGATAATTATAAGTACACACACCTTTACTTTCAATCATCACACACACTCATAAACACGCGTGCGCATAGGCACGCACACGCACGCACATATATACTGACACACAAGAGCACTTTTGTAAATTTGGGTAATTTATGTATATATATATATATATATATATATATATATATATATATAT
>PDGT01000036.1:718376-750094 GCA_003671415.1 Megathymus violae
ATCCTAGTGTGGGAGCCAGAAGCCAAAAAATTTTGTTAAAAAAGAAAAACAATAAATAAAAAATATGCCGAGACGATCATGTTATAAAACAAGAGTTAAACCATAATAGTCAATTAAACCACAATAAGTGGCCACTGCAGCCCATGTATATTATTATCATATTATTATCAATATTATCATATTATTATCAATTCTATGTACTTAAGGCTTTAATGTTTATACCCAAATATTCTTTTAGATTCTTTTCAATGACACATTTATCCTACTCTAATATGATTTTTATTACATTCGTTTTAACAGCTAATGGTCTCCACTAGTCACTTGGGATGTCGGTATGTCCTGGGGCGTTAACACAAGATCTCGGCAACTATAAATATATATAAGAAGATTAGGTACCCAAGACCTAGTATCTTCTCCAAATTTCTTGCCAATTCAAAAAATCTATCAGATGCTATAATAGAAAACAACTCAGTTTTTAAATTAGAAATGGCTTATGTTTAAATCAGAATTCAATATTAAATCAGAAATCCTTATTATGTATTATTATTATTATTATTCCTTATAAGGAAAATGTGAGTTTCCCTTACATCAACATTGCCTCACTAGTGGCATCAATTGTATTACTAGCGTGCTTGAGAATTTCCTACGCAGTTGATGCGTGATAATTCAAGTGGTACCTACGCCCAGTGATCCGATTTATTTTGCTCCGAAATTACATTGTCTTTTCCTTTTCAGATTTAACGATAAGATTAAGCTTCATATAGATTTGCTGGTATAACAGATTTTTGTAGGGCGTTCTGACTGTTAGATACAATAATATTTTGGCATGTGTTTAGTATAAATTTTCATGGGTTACAGTGGCTTTTTATCAAGATCTATTTCTTTCATAAATAAAATAACTATAGCATACAAATATACCTAATGTATAGAATAGAATAATGTATACAATAGATTCCGCGCTTTTATAATAATTAAATTTCGATAATCAGCATACAATGTTACTATAATTTGTCATGGAATTAGTAGGAATATTTCATAGCTGATGTCTGTGAAAAATATGGTTTATTGGATCAGTGTTGAGTTGAGCGAACACATAAAATAATTTATGAAAATATTTTTCGACACACATGTGAAATTTTAGTCACATCGATAAGATTTGTCTCATGATCCACAAACCGATTTTTACAATCATGACAACGCGCGTATACAAACTATGGAGTAAACTTCAATCTAAGTGTTTTTATGGTTATACCCGGCGCAAGAGTAGGTACAGCTTCCTGATGGTATGTTCCGTCGCCGCCCCTGCACAACCAGACGTGTCACTAAACGCGCTACCAGGCAAGAAGTAAACAAATACCTATGGGGTCTCCAACCCTGCACCGAAATACGAAAAAAAAATTTGACCGTAGATTTTTAGAAAGAAGCTTTTCACTCCGAGAGAGAATGTGTTCCAACGGGGTTTTCTAAGGTGAAGCTAGAACGTGCTACTCGTATTGTATAAAATTCGTAATACACATGTTGTCGGGGTTACGTAGTACCTAATAGCTGCCGCTCGGTACTGGCGTCTAGCCAATAATTTTTGTGAGCTCCGTATTTTAATATGCTCGAGCACCGAACGGGTATTAACAGGGCTCCTTGTGGCTCTATTTTTAAATTTCAACTTTTGTTACTTCCTAATACCCAACAGAAAGCTCTTTGAAATTTCGATAAATGAGATGACAGCTCATTATACATTATGGGTTTCAAGAGTTATTACAGTTTTTCAACATGTAAATTATGTTCTGAAACAGTAACTCAACATATGATTGAACGCAAAGACTTTCAGTGTATGATATGTTTGGTTATTTTTGGTTTTAAACAAACACGTGGTTATTTTTTTAATGCAAATCGATAATACCAATCATAGTGTAATTTAATTTAATATTCTAATTCAACAAATACAATAAGAATTTGATATAGTTTAATGGTTGAAATATTTACTTTTTAATTATTTTTAAACGTCATCATCATCCATCCATCCATCAGCCTTTGGAGGTCCACCGCTGGACATAGGCCTCCCCTAACTTGCGCCACTCTGACCGGTCCTGTGCCTTCTGAATCCAGCGGATGCCCGCTGTCTTCTTCAGGTCGTCAGTCCACCTGGTCAATTTTAAACGGTTTATGTAAACTGAATAACAAAGAAAATAGGTAAAAATGAACAATTTTAATAATTATTTCCTTCAAAAATCTCCTCCAACAGACCCACTGTAAGATAAAAACTAATAAAAATAAATAAAAATATTTAAATATGGACACAGCACATAATTATGTTTAACAAAAATAAATATTTATATAAATTTGATATCAATCAAAATAGTTTAATTTACGTTTACTTATTCTTCTACCCTTCTGCCAAAATACTTTCATTCCTCGTAGTGTAACAAAATGCAGTCAATTTACAGGAGCTAACCCGAGCCATACGAATGATGTTTTCATCTCACGGCGGGAAGTGCTGCATTTCCTCCTACGGAGCGTCGTGTACTGTCAGCAAAACTATTTTATTGGCGGAAGAATCAAAATATTAATGAATATACTACATTCATATTGTACATGTTACAAAAAGGCTTTTACCGAAATTATTAAAATATACGATAAACTGAGTGCATATAGCATAAACTAAAAATAACATCTTTAATGAAATATGGTTAGCTAGCACAAAAAAGGTTCATTTTACAACTCATACAAGATGCGAGGGAATCGACTTATTTAAGTGTTACATAAATACCTATAAGATTTTCTCGGTTTTTTTTATTTACTCATTACTGCAAACACCTAAGGTGCATGTTTCATTATCAACAACAATAATGATTAATTAATGTTTAGGTATACACGTAGTCATAACGTTAACGACTGGAATAATTAAATAAGAAGCGTCTAATTCTCACTTATACAAATAATAATAATATCTGATTTATATATATTTCAATAATGAAATGAATAATTACAGGGAATAATTACAGGACTCATAGTGTAAAGAAACTTTTTAATTAATAGTAGGTAGATTATATCGCGCGGCAAGAAAGCATAATTAGGTATACCTATCCGAGAATACAAATGCATAATTGAGCAAGGGTAAAGAGAGGGTGGCACTTTTCAACATAGGAAACAAGATATATCTTTTATCATACCTATTGCAAGCAAAAAAACAAAACAAGAACAAAAAATTATTATATTAATGTAGCTGTAACGGATATTTTCCGTTGCCATTTAGTTTTGAATAAATGTTATGTTATGCTTATGTCTAATACCATATTTTTTGCTATGTAGGGTAGTTCCGCAGAATAAAATGTTATACAACAAAATATAGGTAGGTTCTACTACACATTATCTACTTGCAGAATATGAACGATCGAATTTTTATAATAGATCTCACATTCTATTTTTGAGAACCAATTAATAAGCAGATTTAGCGCTTTATTCACAGGTAACGTTTTCTTTTGTGTGGTGATCACTTACTATGGTATATTCGTTTGCAGGCTATTTCGAAAAAAATGTTAGATGCAAGTTTCATTACAACCCTTAATTGTCCCACTGCTGGGTACTGGTTTCGTCGTACGATGATCAGGGTTTAGGTCATAGTCACGTGGGGTGGTTCTCCGAATGGGGCCGACTACATTTAGTTCATTTTTACTCTCTAAAGACAAGTCTGTGCATTCACTGTTACAAGAGCCCCATTTATTATAGCATCAAAGTTGCAGAATACAGCTCTCACCCTTAGTATGAACATTGGGATCTTGGGGGTTGATATCCCGAGAGAAGTGCAGTACCGGGGACAATCGGAGAAGAGAGCTAAACTTGCTTCAAGAAAGCTCAGTGTACTGAATAGGGCAAACCAGTACTTCACGCCAAAGCAACGCTTCTAGCTATATAAAGTCCAAATAAGACTACTTATGGAATACTGCTTCCATCTCTAGCCCGGTACACCCAATTTCTAACTAAGGCCCATTGTCTCCGTGCAGCGGCGTGATGTTAGAGTTGTCGACGATCCCAACATCACGCAGGGGCTAATGGTGCTAAGGACATAGGTTCCCTCTGTATATCCTCTGTATTCCCCTATCGTGTATACACGTTACATGTTGAGTGTTCTGAGACCCTATTCAACTCAGTATCATCACTACCACCTTTCTCGACCGCACAATTCGCCAGAGATTTAAATTTCATCAACATCTTAATACATGACAATCTTCCACTATCTGCTTTTCGCGTTCTTTTTTGCCGCGGACTTCTGAAAAAACAGTGTTGAACGAATATTTCAAAGCCTGCAACGCACTATAAATTCCCCAGGCATTGTTTTGTGTTCATAGGCGACGGTGACCACTTATTATCAGGTAACGTACCTATACCTGTTTGCCTATCTCTCGTACAAAAGAAAAAGTTATTATGTAGAATTAGATACCTGCTGCTTAAATCCAAATATTATGTTCCATGAGCAATTACACCTTATGTGTTTGCGGCAAAAAATATTGTCCGTAACTTGTACGCTGTCGTTACTTAGGCACTCAACGCCTGCAATCTCGGCGCCCCATCTTGCGAGATAGCAACATGTATCGACTCGGCTAAAAAATACGAAACAAACAAGGGACTAAACGTAATGAATGTGAAATTTTACTCGTTTGCGGAGTCGAAAGGATCCCGATACGAGACCACCAGGTACTCTGTCACATAACATTACTAATTTTATTAATATATTTTGACTTTTCGTTATATTCGTAATGCAGGACCGGTGTTAACATTGCATTTTATGTGTGCAGTCCAAATCGGTTGATTAAGAATTTATATTATTCTGAAATTCGTATAAGTGAGCAGGTATGTATTTATGTAGGTAGTTACAAGAAAAGGCGATACTTAAGTAGGCACTTATTTTGGTGGGGTTGCCAATGTCGTTTCGGGTGGATTTTATATGTATACATGTTTACCCTCATGACCTCGCGTGCATTAGCAACGAGATGAAAAGAAGGTATAATAAGGATTATTAGCAACTGTATGTAGATAAGCAGGACTATCGATTTTCTAGTAATATACATTTAATATGTCAAGAACTCTTATATGTGATCTATTAGGTAAGAAATTGTGAGAAAAATAGAAAATAATAAGAGATAATACAATTAACTATTTTAAAATTTAGTAAGCAGAGTTTATCCAATCATAATAGGTATTGATTACCTATACCTTGAAGACCACATTTAGGTATATCAGAAATGTCCCTAATTTTATACCTATTTTTCATCTAAATTTTTTTCAAACCTCTTCTATCTTATAGTTCAAGATACATTAACATTTTACTTCGCACAAAAATACAGTCCACACCGCTGACACGTCCTTCGCACAAACTGCTGACGACCGCATATATTC
This sequence comes from Megathymus violae, assembly GCA_003671415.1. Lineage (NCBI taxonomy): Eukaryota > Metazoa > Arthropoda > Insecta > Lepidoptera > Hesperiidae > Megathymus > Megathymus violae. Next base: position 723,768 of record PDGT01000036.1, read on the forward strand.
AGTTTAGAAATCGCACATTCAACGAGAAAATAAATACACGTGATATCTCTCTACCCCCCTCCCCCTTGTGGTATTTCATGATTTTTTTCTGAACCCCCTCCCCCTTTTTCGAGCCTCACGTGATTAATGCATGATCCCATGTAAAAAGAAACGAGTAAATGGATATAAAATCAAAGTATACGAGTAATTCCGTGATACCTTAGTATTTATATGTTCTAATAATTAAAAAACATAAGTAAAATGACACTATTTTATTTGTCATTCGCTCTACAAAAATTAAATTGAATAAAACAAATATTCCATTGGGTTTGTCTTTTATTATAACAATTTATTCAGCTTAAAATTTGTAAAGCGAATAACAAAAAAAAAATAGTAATATTATAAATCATTATTTAAAAAAAAGTAGTTTGATGAAAAGGTGTAATAAAAAGAAGTAAATATTGTACATATATCTTTTTGCTTCTTCAGTCCAACCTCTAGTAGGTACATAATGAAGATAAAATTTTAGATACAATTTTTTAAATGTGTGTTATATTTATATCTTATTCTTGCATACATCGTCGAGTCAAATTTGATGTTCATTTTACTCAGTACCCTTTTTTCATCAACACTGACTTTAAAATCTGTTCTTGTCACAGAACTTACGGTATGCGATAATATTTTTTATTTACGTGACTTAAAAGCCCATATTAGATTAAAACTCTCTAACTACATTAAGATACTAGATAGTGATCATACTTAACTTTAGTTGCGTAAATTTCAGTTTCCATCCAAACGCAAACCCCCTCGTAGCTACGGAATAGAAAATATGTAATAACAAAAATATTTACCAAAGCTCAAAGGGAATAGAAAGATGTCCCTTAATGCGACCTCAGATGTATTCGTCTTATTATTTGTTTCCGCAAGGTTGCCTTTCGAAAGAAAGTATGAATGCAAATTTGCTTTATACGGAAAAAGATCGATTTGCTTTGCCCTCTACCCGACGTGAAGTCACCCGAGGGAGCAATGTTACTAAATAGAGATAAATAGGTAAAGTACAGAACTGGGGAACAGTATTTTCGGTGCCACAATACTAGGGTATATATACTACGCAGGAAAAAATTCGGAAATTTGGTCGCGACTGATACAAGGTTAGGTATATGAAATGTTAAAATAGACTGATACGACGCGGTATCGCGGAACAAATTAGAAATGGAAAGTTACAGCGTATTAAATAAGACATGAGTCACCGGTGGTTGTGGCGTACGATACCAGCTTCATATAAACCACGTCACACATTACGACGCGCTCGTAAAATTCGTCCGTCCATTGAGCAGAACAATAAAACGCGATTTGGATCAAACGGTGTCACTAGCCCGCAAGTTCAAGTGCGCTATTAAGTTGCACAACAGGCAATAAAGAGATGAAATAAAAACGTAAATATTCACTCGTCGTAAAGGCGGTATCATTTATAATAATAACGTGTACGCTGTTTTATACGAGGCGGTTATTTTTATAGGCATCGGTTGGGTCGTAAAAGCAGTAGACTAGTGGCAGACGGATTTTACGGTGCCAGACGAGAACGAGGAATGTTGGTGACGGATCGAGCCCAGGTGATTAGATGTCGTGTCGCGGGTGTCGCGGCGGCGACCTCGCCTCGCTTCAGTGTACCGAGCATGCCTACAAACGGCAGCTCACTGTGGACTGAACACACACGAACTCATTAGCAAATTTGTATGCACGTACCGTGTTTCAACATTATTTGTACAGCATACAAATGGACCTGATCCAATTAATTGAACCAGTTTAAATAAAGATTAGGATTCTTACTTTTTTATTCTCGATTAAAAACAAATTTGTTTGTTTTCAGATGTTTGAATGGATCATGGGTTGACGGCGCACAAATTCTGAGACAGGTAAGAATTTAATTTACTTAAAATTATGATTCAGAAGGCCCAAGACCGGTCTATGTGACTTCATTTGAAGACTACGAACAGTGGGCTTTCAAAGGTTGTTAGTAGTGGAAAATTTAAGACCACAGTTTAGTAATTTTATCTTTGTGCCTACCTAGCGATAAGATCTTTAGGATTTATTTACACCTGTAGGTTTGTGCATTTATCCACATAAATATCAATGACCTCTACCTCTAGGTAACACCTGAGTTTCAACAAGCATGTTAATAATAGCTAAGACAAATTGGCCGATTGACCTTGCATACTTAAAATTTTGCATGGTCGACATAAAAAAGATTGATTGAAGATGTGAATTTGTTGATAGACGACGCTGGTGACTTATGATGGTGATAAAATTTATGATATTAAAAAAACCTAAGGACGCATGTAGGATTTTCAAAGATCCTATGCGAGATGCGAACGCTCCAGAATTTTATATCTACGGTCTGTCTAAAATAATGGCCAAAAAGCTACATTACTTTAGGTATTTCTTTTCCAAATTCTATACAATATTTATAGGTAATTTAATTTATAAATAATTATAGGTAATTTTTTGTGCATAATTAGTGCTATGCTTATTAAATTTGTATTTAACTTAAAACTGTTCTGAAAATAAATATTAATTAACTAGTTACTACGTACCGGTCATTTTTTTGGCCTAATTACTGCGTTAAATACCTTACTGCGTTAAAAATTTCGTGTATCATATGCGTAATGCATATTGATAAATAATCCAATAATAATAACAATGATGATCTGATCTTTTGTTCTATTATTGTTTTCATTATAGATAGGACGTACATAGGTTACCTACATATTATTTCCCCTTCAAAGATCAAACCTGGTATATCTCTAGAGTGCCTCTCAGCTGTTAAACTTAAATCGCTGCCATCTAGATCACTGGTTGTTAATAATGTTTTTCCATTATCCTTTTTTAATTCAACATTTCAATTGTAGCGAGCTCTTTAATTTATTTTCATATTACATTGAAATATTGCGTATAATAAGACGATGAAACTCGTTTATTATGCTAATTGATGCTTTTGTTTGCCCAATTAGTGCACTGATTTATTTCATTGTCTTGTTTTTCATTGCAAATGTTATGTGGTACAGTTTTATCTTAGGTTATTTATTACAATAAAACATAAGAAGAAGGGAATGTAGTTATACCTTTGTTATCATGCTTAAATTTCAAGCAAACGACGGATTTGTACTTCGTGAGGTCAGTGAATAATCGTAGAAGGTTTTTATAGTTACGTAAACGAATCGAATGATACTAACCATTTGATCATTGAAATGCTTTCGGTAGCTGTCGATAGAAACGTTTAACGTTCATAGATATTGTTGTAAGATATAGGAGTAATCGATGTTTCCATCGATTCGAAGCCGGTTTCAGTCACGATCGGCTTCCGTTACGATTGCTGCTCGTCTGTATATAGTCGACTGCTTATTGAACATTAGAAATTGTTTGTTTCGACCATTCAAGTTAATCGATAAAAAAAAACTATAGTTTTTTTTTATTATTTATCAGTTACATATTTACTTCGATGGTAATATTTTTACCTGTGTATACAAATAATGCTATTAGTATTTTTTACAAGCGATAGATAATATGACAAAAGAAGTCACCGTTTTTGTAAGCGAGACCGATTTCTAAGTATATTTTGTAAATGTTTGAATCCGTTTTCTCAACTTTACTTATTTATTAAAGTTAACAATACATAATAAAATTCACATTAAATGCTGACTGAAGATAGTCAAAACAATTCCAAACTAAATTAAACTAAAATACACCATTTCAAATTAAGTCAGTACGACCGCTATATAGTATAAAGTGTAATTGTAATTAATATACAGTCAGTATTCCTGTTAGTACTACTAGTTATTTATTTGTAATATCCTCTAATAAATATTCTTATCCGTGATGGTATTTCACTATAAGATGCATGACGCATACGCACCTCAAAAGCATAGTACGTATCTACATATTACTATTTCGTACGCGACCGAATATCCGGTTCTATTATCACAATCAGTATCACACCAAGTTACTATTCTATGTGTACGTGCTTTGATTCACATATACAAATTTATTTTGGTACGTAAAAGAACTTTTGCTGTTTTATAAAGCCTTATCACAAAAGTTGAAAATTAACTTAGGGAAGTAAGTAAGCTGAATATAATTTCTTCTATTCACAGAAATATTTTCAGTGGGAACAGATGTCATCGAAATTAGAATAAGGGTGTGGGTCGCAGGCTGTCTCTGGGGGTCCTAAAGATAATGAACGCAGAGCATTTTGTAAATTCTTGTCCCATCCCGTTGTTTTATTTCAAGATAATATAACTGGAAGCTACCCACTACACTACTAAAGCTAATTTAATTTCAAAATACTAAGTTATCCTTACTTAAATGTAAATTAAAATAATTGATTGATGTTATATTTAAAGCCTATCAGGACTTTTGGCATTATTTAGGTACTCATTTATTCGGTTCATGATTACATAGTAACATCATTAGGTATCAGGTTAGCTTATTAATATTTTATTTACATAATAAGAGTATAATAATGATAATAGTTTCATTGTAAATAAAAGTGATATAAATGCCTATAAAAAATCATTAAAGTTGATTAATTCCCCTTTACCCCAGCCGTTATCTATTATTTTGTTCGTAAGGTTATCTATGCACTTTTTTATCTTACGCTTACCTACGTAAGTTTAATTCTCCACAACTTAATAATCGGTCGAATACAAGAATTCATTGTCCTTGGATGAGATCAGGAAATTCAATCATGGTAGCTAGGTACTGGTTCGATTTTATTTATGTAGTTATACACTTTTTTCTTTTCTCTTCTTACACTCATATGTATTCAGTTCCTTATAAATTAATAAATAGGAAGAATAGGTACAAGAGTATATTATTATAACCCATAGTCTCTGAATGAGTAGGTGCATGAAAGGCAATTACAGTAGGTACTGGTTGATTCGTGTATACATTATTTGGTACTATTTTCTTTTTTAATTATACAGTCGTGTCTGGGTCCGCATGTTTTTACCTACCGATCCTTCTAGATTACACATCCATCGGGTTCCTATACCTAATTCTATCTATCTGTCATTTATTTTGCCTGCTTATTTATTAAGTTTGCACTTATATGCACTGTCTATTCCAAACCAAAGGATGTCCGGAAGATTGTTGTATAAGATTAGCGATAAAATCGTTTGTTGAATAACTTACTTTGGGGTACATGTTTTTTTAACCATGTGTACAATAAATAATATTTGTATTATATTATTGGTATGTACATCATAATACACATCATGTGCAGTACTCGGTGCCGTGTGGCATACACTTAAAATGAAAGCTATAAAAGACTATGTACGGCAATGTCTTAGTAGAGAATCTTAAGTTAAAGCAAAAACCTAGATACTCTTAGTTAGACGTAATAATATATTTTTGATATCATAAATTATGATCATTTGTTAATTTTCACCTCGAGTCAGAAATCATTGCTTTCTTCGAGATGGCTATCATTGCAAACATAGTAGGTAGCACCTACATATCGGAATGACGTATCCCAAACGATCCAAACGCCCGGGATTCCCTCACTAATGGCAACTGTTCAAAACGTCATAAAACTAAACAGGTCGTTTAACCACAATGTTCTATTAACGGTTTTATGAGCACGGCTTCGTAGCACGCGCCTCGTAAAACCACGGTCACCTGTTGTGCCTACAATGTCCCACCTTCATTCCTCAGTGGATAGTTTTAATGCCAATTAAAGACCAATTCATTGATACCTGTTATTTACGAGCAACGTTTTAGGTTAACTTTTCTTATAAATAGAGGCATTTAGGTTCTGCCATTCTTTTTTAAAGTAATATGAAAACTTTATTATTATTGTTTTATTTTAACTTTATAATTACCCTGATATTTACATGTAAAAATATACCTGTTTATTATATTCATAATATTCTGATCGATAAATAGAACTTTAAAATAATACTTAAATGTTAATACTTCATTATATTAAAAATTAATACTGACAGCCTATTACGGAATATTTTTTTGATTTTGTTGCTACTAATTTGAACAAATGGTATACAAGTCGATACATACATTTATAATATGTGAATAAATCTGCCAATGCGTGGTATACGATCACATACTTTAGCAAAAATATTGAATTGAGCGTAAGCGAAACTCAGCATTTTTCTTAAAATACACTCAGCTCTATGCTGTGACGCGATGAACCATAACTCAAATGACTGCATACGTCAGGAATATAAAGGAGTATCTTAAGCCAAACTCCGCCTTAACCAACATGGCCGTCTATTCTGCACACACCTTCTCACTCTCATTGGTGCATCGGAGGAAAACAGCTATCTGCATGCGTTTTTTCACCAATCAGAGCCAGGATGAAATTGTAAAAGTTGTTTGGTAAATTAATGTGCCATAGTCACCTCTCTCTCAATACGTGCCTGAGTGAAGAGTATGAAGAAAAACATAGATATGGTGTAATAGTTTCAAAGATGTGCTAAGAGATGGCGCTTGTTTGATGTTTATAGTTCTATATATTCTGGATAGATGGCACTAAAATATAATATTGCAACAACATTTTTTATATCATTACGAATTTCAAAATTACAATGGTATGATTTACACTTTTTTTTTCATTTTTCTTTTTCTACAGCTTTCATAACAGTAAACTTTTTTTATCAATAGGTATCTAATATTACAGATAAGTAATTCACTAATTCCATAGATTTTATTATTTGATAAATACGAATGGTTTAAAACAGCTAACAATTCGACATAATATGCAACCACGCTTATATAAAACGATAGTTTTATATGTATCTTTATGTTTGTATTTAAATATATATTTAAGTGTGTGTTTAAAATTTATTTTGTATTTATTATCTTTTAAATACGTTGACATTAAGTAATTGCTTCAAAAGAGCGTTTGTAATGAGTAGATATTTAAAATAACGCATAGTTAAATTTCTTGATTGCTTATAATTCGTTTGTTACAAATTCCTTCCTTTATTTCTACAGATTGTTACATTACCTAAATCTCAAATTCTGTAAAATAATTTACTTTTGGTTATTCTTATTAGAATAGCATAGAATTATTTGAATTTTGGCCAAGCAGAATTATCAAAAAACGAAAGAAAAAATTATGTGGGGATATTCGGTGTTTACAATTGCTCTTAAACTAAATTATTAAAAGGATACTTCGTTTAGATATACTTCAAGCTATGAAGTGTAATAATAGTTTTTTATTATTTACAAACTACTTTGTATGCAAGAGCATATATATATATATATATATATTTGTAGGTTAATAAGGATGTACACACTAATGATAAAACGTTTGTTAAAAGTTATTTAATTCCTACCGTCAACTCATTTTTACATTTATAAAATTACACAGCATTGAACTAAAATTCCTAAATTTTTTTAGAAATAATGTGAAATATTTAATTATGTCTTGTAACCACTTTTAACACATCAGTCAATGGAAATTTAGAAAGTTGTAATTTACAAACTGCTATTTCTTGACTTAAACGAAGCAAAACATCATATTATATTTATAATAATTCTCCTATGGATTGGTACCTATTGCTTGGCAGCCATTGCACTGCTTCTATTTTTCTAATTATAGTTTCCAACTGCCTGTTATTAGCTCTCTATCGAAGTTTCGTTTTCTCAGTATTTCTGTTTGTCACGTAGTAAAAGGTTTGTGTTTTTCTAACGGCTCAGTTGAAAATGCAGTGTCTTTATTGAATATTTAACTGTTTCACATTGTTGGTAAGTCATATTTTATCTAGTGTTTTAATTTAATGACCACAAAACATGTTGACCAAAAAATGGATAGGTATCTTTTTAGATTTAGTGGCTGTTTATGTGTTAATGACACGCATAAATTATAATTTTTTATTGCGTTTTAAAATATTCTCCTAGGTATAATCTAAAATATTTTAGCTATTTTATTAAATATGTATTTATTTCTATTACGCTGTGTTCATATTTTATCACGAATATCAGACAAAATGAATAAATAATTAGGAATATTTTTCATTATCTAGGTATCAATAAGATTTTAACGTTAATATTTAATCTTATTATTCGTATAATAATAATCGTCCAAAAATATTACCGGTATTTATAGTTAGGTATCTAGGTAGGTATTCAAAATTATAAGAGTATTAACCCATGTGATTTTAGAGTGAGATCGTAAATTAGTTACGTACATTGGTAGTTGGAAATATAAGCCCATGAGCGTTATACGGAAGAACTACATTCCAATGAGTGTTACAGTATGCCGTGTTTCGCTTTCATGAATACTTTGCTCTTGAATTTGAATTCAAATTATACCTAGCAGCAATGTGCCCAATAATCGTAAACCGAACGTTTTAAACTCTGATTCTAATAAGTTACGATCATGTTCCTGCCTTATATACCTACTTACTTCATTGAAATATTGAATATGGTCGGGCAAAATGCCGGTATAGTAATATTGTTGCTCGTAATATGTATAGGCACTCTGATATGTTGATAATGCATACGATAAGCGCCGTTACCAAAAAATAATACAGATTTTATGATTATGATGATTCGTACCTAAGATTGCAAAATACATTTATTTCGAAGGTACTTTTGTACTCTTATGTTATTTGTTTTTGATTTTGGAAGCCTTTGATTTTATATAGGGAAGTTGTTTTGTAGATCATTTAAAATCTCTTATCGAGCAGCAGTTAATATCACTGTATTAATATAGTGTAGAAGTAGATAAATATAATACCGGAGAACAAGCACTTAACTGTGATACCTATAAACATTTTCCCCGGCTGGGAATCAAACTTGGGATCACTCTACTGGCAACTAACTGCTACCGCCAAGGTCGTTTCAATGTAAATATTATGTAGATATATTTTTCTACTGAATTTTTTAAATCAGCTTGTCTTAAAATGTAAATAGAGATTATTAGTTACCTTTCAGTTCTATAATGAAACAAAACCGCTACACACAGGTACTTCATATTTCATAAATAAATATTTTAAATGCTGCTGGTCAATTTATTTTTACGGCCATACGCATTAAATAGTCAAAGAACCTTGAGCGGTCAAAAGGGGAATGGTTTAAATTTATAGATTCAATTAATATAGCGTAGATACATCATGATCTATTAATCATTGCAACGTATTTTGCTGGCAGTTTCCCGATGAAAACAACATTGACTGAGAATGACGGATGCCAAAATATACTCAATCATGTCACACGAATATCTTTTTATTTGATCTATCTCAACTGGAGAAAACATATATTAACGATAGGTCCTTGTTAGAAGTAAAAAACTTCGTATTGTTTGTATTTGTACGATGATATGTTAGAATAGAATAGAATACGCTTTATTGTGCACAATAAGAATTATAGAAAATAAATATAAAACTCAGCTATAATTATAAAAACAATTTGTAACTTCTGTAATACACTGTGCTGTGTCGAAGAAAACATTATCAAACCAATAAATCTGGTATTGTTTTCTCAAAATGTTCTTCTACAATTATTTAATGTAGAACTATCCGTTAAATTACACAATTTAGGTAATTAAATAAATATTCAATTATAAATTCAAAACGTAGTACTTACTAACAAGTGATCGGCTTAACAATAACATAATATGCCCGCAAATGACTGTAGGTGTCATAATATTTAATACAAAGTTATGATATTCAAAAGACATACAAAATTAAAAAAAAATGAAGCAAAAATATACACTGTTAACATTCCCACCGTAATTTAATTGTACCTCTGGAGTTTACGACTGCATTAAACGTAAACACTTGGGGACTATTCAAATTAATTTAAAATAATTTCCCTTAAATAAGCAATGGTAGGAACATTTACACTTCATTAACGTGCCTTCTTAAGTGGTTCCAAATTAATATATTTCGGACACGCCAAATAGGGGGTTTCAATTTAAGTACGGTTTGTATAGAATAGCATTCATTATAATAGAAATACCACATATTAGGTACTAGCGGCCCGCCCCGGCTTCGCACGGGTGTAATTTTATTTTTAAACATTTTGAGATATATTTATAATTTAATCTTGATATGTCCTCTAATATTGTAGAAAATTTTTTTGTTCTATCATCAATAGATTCCTCAGCGTATGGGATGAAAGAAATTTTTAAACAAATTTTTTTACACCTTGGTTCACGTTACTGAAGTTTTAGCAAGGATATATTTTTCTAGTAATAAATATAGCCTATGTTACTCAGGGATAATTTAGCATTTTAATGGTGAATGAATTTTTAAAATCGGTTCAGAAGTTTTTGAGTTTATTCGTTACAAACATACAAAAATACAATGCTTTTCTCTATATAATATCAGTATAGACAAATAGGTAGATGTACAAATAAACATTTGTACTTATTCAACACAATATTAGTAATAATTAAATTTGGACAGTACATAATGGTTTCGACGCTAATGTTTATGTACAATTTTCGTACACAAATTAAACTATTTAATTATTTGAGAACTCTTTTAATACATTTAAATAATACATTTATTAAGCACAACATTCCAGATATTGAGCAAGAAAAGAGAAAGCGCAGGGGCCAGTCTCACTGGCCTCGAGACTATGTTGCATTTAAAAATATTAAATACAAAAATAATGCTCCTTTACAACATGGAGTGTAAGTTGTTCCATTCGTCTTTTAGTCAAGTCCATCCTTTTCTCAGGATGCAACATGCTAATCAACCGACAGGATTATTGCAGCACGTCCGTCCTATGCAAAGTCGCAGTTTATATGTAGCACCTAGTTGAATCGTGATCGTACAATAGTCTTATCCATGACTTTAGGTTTCTTCACACGCATGGCCAGCTACCACCCGTCTTCTGGAATAAGTCATGAATAGTTTGAACATCAGAAACTCAGTAATAAGCTGCTTCCTCGCTTCCTCTATTAATGACGCATTTTAATAGATGAGCCTGGGCGGGTGTGACCATTTTCGTGGTTATGCCGTTGACCTCAAAAAATACACTTTTATTATATGAACGAAAATATTACCACAGTGAATAATTGATAATAAAGAAAAAATATTTAGGTTAGGAGATACACATATTAAGGTAATAATGAGAAATCGAGTAAAATTAATTGAATCAATTACTTACTTCAGTAATTCTTTTTTTTATATAAACGTCTATTTCAGTAATACTTTTGAGTAGCAACATTAACATACCTATATGAAACATAAAGTTAATTGCATACAACAGAAATGCGAAATAGATATGTAACTTAATCGCATTATTATTAACCTACACAAATTAGATGTCAAATGTTGTGTCATAAATTATTTGTATTATTTCACTTCTTTCAAGTTTAACAATTATATTTATAAGTATAATTCGTAATTCTACGCGTAATCTTGCCTCGTTATTAAGTAACATGAGATTTTGTATCTTGAAGTCATAAAACCTTAGACATAGTATTTTTACTACTAAAGGTTTCACATAGGTATCTAAGGTTGAAATATTTCACATTGGTACGCTGTTATAATCTATTACCATAGTTTACTATCTTGTGGGTTTGTTAGTCTGTACTAATAGAAAATCTTATAAAAATATTCCTAAGTAAAACAGCACCAGCACATCAATTACATAGTGGTGCGATAGCCGGTCTACCACACGGGCTCGGGTTTGTATCTTGCACGTACTTACCTTTTAAAATAACGCGCGTATTAGTAATTATTTATCACTTGTTTTAGAGAATAAAAACATCTTTACCTGCATGATTATATGAGTTTTTTTGTAAGGCCAGCATCGCTAGGCTATTAAAGCCTTCACCCCTCAAAAGCCTTCACCCCTCACCCGATAACGGGGTCCCAAGCACAGCGTCGGGATAGTTATGAGTGGGTATATGTGACATAGCTGTAGATGTGTCATTTGCAAATTTATTGCCAAAGATAATAAATGCAGTCACAATGTTTTTAATTTGAATATTTATTTTATAACCACAGAATTACTGTACGGAAATGCAACATTGGATATCTCAATTTTTTTTTCTGGAACACAGACATAAATGATGTTATATTTGTGCTTCGTGTCATTTTTCTGACATTCGTACATGTTTATATTCATTGAAATCCTTGACCTGCAACGAGGATGATCATAAATTTAAAACCATCAACCTTCTTCAATTAGGATTTATGTGAGGATATCTTGCGTCATATTTTATCTCAGTACTTACTTAAAGTTATAAATGTGTAAGCATTCATCTTGGATATAGATAGAGATCAGTTGAATATTTATTAAATAGTACAAAATTATAAAAAAGTTATACGCACGCTTATTACTAGCACAGATTTTATGATTTATTACTTTTCCTTTGTTTTTAAAGTAACAAGTATATAATGCTGAACTATAATTTTATCATATTATGAAACGGTATGCTTATTATAAGCCAGTGGGATACTGATTTTATTTGAATGTACTATGAATAGGTTATAATAGATCCTACAATGACAAAGTTCTTTCTCATTTTCGTAATATGTATATAAAAATATATAAAACATATATGAATTCTTACCTGTACACATCTAATCCACCTCCTTCTAACATTTTAGCAAATATAAGGAACTTTACAATCAAATCAACGTGAAAGTAGGATATACACGTGTTCCGTTTGCTGTGTGCGAGAACGTGACTGTTCTGATATATGTGTGTGTGTGTGCGGCGCTCTAAAGTGCAGTTTGGGAATACCGCACCGACTGATACGCCGTAAACTACGAGCCGGGACCACTGGGGGTCGAGTGTTACGAAACAAGACTTGAGATAACACGACTCTGAAGATAAACTCGGCTGCGGGATAAATTTATCAAAATGTAAATCAATAGTAAAATTATCTAGACAAGATTTGTTGCAGCCTTGCACTGTAAGTTTGTTACTTAACTTAAGACCTTACCTACTAGAAATTAGGATATAATATTTTATGTGTAGGCCATTAAAATGTATAATTTGGGGATATTCCGTAGTATCACATTTCAAGGCCATCACTAGGTCGATACTTATCTTGTCCCTGTAGCTCGAGAAAAGAATACCAGCTATGGTATCCCCTGCCCGTTACAAGAGGCGACTAAAAGGGGACTTTCGGAGTTGCGGACGGTAAGAGTGGGAGCTCAAACCATCCGGCTAGATACCCCGGGAAGGACGACGGAATGTGTGACCGCGTACCGTCGATAAGATTGGATGGTTAGGGACGTGACATGATGTCTCTCCCGGGTAGAGCCCGACAGGGGTACCGCTCAGAGGACTCCGGTTGCGTTCCTATGGAGATCCCGGAGTCCTCTACATAGCGCTGAAGAAGGTCACCGGGGGGGTTTTAGTGCGGCAAAAATCCCACATAACCCGGCGTCGCTCCCACGGCACCGGGTACCTTTTGAAGGTTTTCCCCTCGAAAAAAAAAGGTAGATACCTACCTTGAGAAATGTAAAATTTATCAGATTAACATGAGCTTAAAACGATTTGTATCAAATTTACAGCTTAGAATATGTATATATCTCAATCATTCATAAAGTTCTCATCAGCAATTCCAGCGTAAATCATTTATAAAATTCACAGCGAAACCTTACCGTCGCTGTGATAAATAAAACAAGAGTAGATCAAATTATTTATTTACCCCAGAAGCTTATTAATTTTACATATTCGAACACTCTTCATATCTGCAGATTGGTCTTGATGTTTCCACATGTCGTGTAGCGCGCGAGGTCAATAAAATATGTAGGCAGACGCCGTGTGGGTCTCCCGCCTTCCTATAACAAGAGAGAAATTTTTCTATGCATTCTATTTTCTTGTATCGGTCAGAATATATAAACGTGTTCTTCCTTTTTTATAGTCAGCAGTTGACCAACACTTTACATCATTGGTTATTGACGATACAAACACAAAATTGGACATAATTGACCGTTACGTGCCGTAGATATGCCGATATATGTGCCGTGTATAGAAGTATTATTATTAGTATTATTATTACGTGAACAATGTTCTGGTTCTGGTAGTTTCTTTCTACGTTTCTCCGCTATTTTATCCTAAATATATAGGTACCTACTATGTAACAGACTTGATGAGTAATTACAAAAATGTTACGTTACGAAATTTAATGAAAGCTTATTCCTTACAAAAGTCATAAGAACTACATAACCCGTTCAATACAAAAGCAATCAATAGATCTTGTTTATGGTCGTTGAGCTCTATAAGAACTTTGGCATAATTGAGCACTTCCTAGTAGGTACATTCATGGGGTGATAAGGCTGCAATGATCCATTAATCGACGGTAAACGTAACCTACAATTTTAAGATAATCATATAATTTTGCCTCAGAAATAAAGTGATTTGTAATCGCGATGCGTACATACATAAATATTTAACTGACATCTATCACGCCATAGAGGCAATTACTAAGAGTTGGCAATGGACGACATGAACTACTAACTGTCTCATTTAAAGATACTCAGAATGTATTCTGAGTGACCACAAGTATCATTCTCGATTACAGTCCAATAACACAACAGGTCTCAATTGATTTAGGGCTATGTAACCAGTTGCGTAGAGATCCTATTATTACGCCTGTGTTCGACTGCGCTACGCGGCACAATAATGAAATGACTTAATAAATATTTTATATTAAAAATAAGAACAATATGTGATGAAGTACATACATTATATCTTTATTTATGTAATCAGCCGTGAAATGTGTTTATTTGTTTCAATTGCATCGTTGGAAAATCATAAATAAGCTGGTCTCTCACTTTCAGACTGCCAATGCACGCCAATGGCATTGCCAATCGATAATGGTGATGAGCAATTACCTTAAAAATCCGTTATAAATAAAAAAAGGAATTCGGATATCACTAGGTCTATTTTGTATCTATGATGGCGCTGTTCCTATTTCTGAGAACTAAGGTGGAATGCCCAATATGTTTGTGAATGTTATGTCCCACTATTTCCTACATACGTACACATATATGATATGTCATACAATCGTTGTTGTGTCTGATAGAGATCACATGATTTCTGAACGACATGATTTACAAATCGGCGCTTTGATGGTAAAGAGGGGTCAACCCACATTTTTGTTCAAAATGAGTTAAATCTAGTATATTTAACGGTAATAGGATAACAAAACAACGATTTCACGATGGTGAACAAATTACTTGCCCAACTACGTTGTCACAAAATATTCAAAATGGTGAAAAAAGCCAAGTGCACAACAGCGGTTAGCTATAAAACGGGCAGAAATACAAAGCATTTTAATTCGACTACAGGCAAATAGCCATTTTTCCTTGTGTGGCTCCATTCTTATCAAAATCGACGGCTTAGAAGTTATTATCAAGTTCTTCTTTTTTGTTTACCCTTGTCATTTAATTGCTCATTATCTCAAAACATGTTATATCAGGTCCTTTCACATCCAAAGCGACGAAATATATTCAGGTATATTTGTTGAGACTGGTTCATCTCTTCTGGTTGAAATCGGTACAAGTAAATTCCTTACAAATTATGTGAGTGCGAGGTAAACAAAAATTATTCACTTGAAATTTCTTAAATGATGTAGTGATGATTTAAATCTGAATTATTTTTTTTTATATAAAAATAAATACGGTGCTTATATATATTGTGGGTCATAAACATTTCAAATTTTTTTTGTAATTAATATTTATATGAATACATAATTTAACCTCTCAAAGATAATCTCATGTGTTTAAAACACCAATGAAATCAAAATTAACCCACTAAAATAATAGATAAATATTTATAAATATATAATTCAACGTTAAATGGAACTTGTAATAATTTACATATAAATAGTTTTAATATTTTCATTTAACGTGTAACAAATGCACGGCAATGAAAAATAGTAAATCACTGTGTCACGGTCGACCTTAGTCATAGAAAAATAGCCAACGGTGACTTGTTTGATTTGTTTTATCCATATAAAAAATTATAAAATACTTCCAATTATTTTAGTCAAGGGAATTTCACACTCCATTGTGGTTATCGTACTTTTATATTTGCTTTAATATCTGCTGGTTTTGAATTTTTCGTATTGAAACGTACGAATGCCATAGAGTATTTTTCATTGCTATTTAAAGCCGCGTATCTCCCACGTAGTACTTGAGGGTGGTAACCATCTATTAATTATTAGAAAAAAAAACATAATTAAGTCAATTTGTTACAAGTTTTTAAGACTTTGAAAACCTCTATGATACGTCCTTCACTATAAATCGCCGTTTTTCTTGTACCGAGCTATACTTGACTCTAAAACGACAGTCTAATTAACGAAGAGCCAGAGCCCGTAGTGGTAAGTTACTGGCGGCTTGTGGACATAAAGTACGCAACTTGATTATCGGACAAACATGTACCGTGTAACCCGCAGGGCTCGACCGGGAAGAAGGGGCATCGATCGGTTTCGCGAACGCGTTGTTGATTTAACCGAATTACGGCAGTTAACCCATGAACGATAAATATAGAGAATCTGTGTTGGCTCCGAATTACTTAATTCGAGTATCGAGACGCGTAAAAGCTTCGATCCGATAGTCCTCAATACACAAATAGCGGTTAAAACTTATTGAATAATCAGTGTGATTATATTTTGAGCTTCACCTATTAAGTAAGTGTAATGCAACCTTTAACAGGCGTCTCTTAAGATTAAGTATCGTTTATTGAAATAAAATTTGTAAAATAAATTGCCAAATTCGATGTCTTGCTGATTCTGAAATGGTTTTTAACGCTAACTGACAAAAATCATCCGTTCATTGTCGAATTAATTTTTTTTGATAATGTAATTTCACAACAGTTATGGACTTGGGTTCCAAGGATTTCATTACGTAAACTTCAGCAAATTATAGAAGAGAAGAAGTCTCAATTAAATGCTGAATATTAATTGCTCATAAAAATTTTGAAGGCATCTGATAAGGGCGTCGGTAGGCACGGACTTTAAATACCGTTGTCAGTGTGTGGTGCTGAAAGGAGCCGGAATGTTTGCATTCCTGTATTTCCACCTACATTAATAAGGTGTCAGGTGCACTCAAAGAGGTTTAATATGTACCTACCTACTTCATATGAGCTCGGACTGCTCGAGAACGGGTCTGATAAATGCGCACAGGCAGTTAGATACTAATTTTATGGGACATTCAAATGTACCTATAGATAGTGGGCCTTTTGGTCGCTGTCAGCGACGCCTATAGGTTTTTAATCTTTCCCCGGCTTACATAATATTGTATGTTTATTACAGATTACTTAATGCATGTCTAAAATCTGTTTACTCATGGATGTCACAAAAATATTACAGGTAGATATGCCTGTAATAAAGAAATGAGGTGAATTTAAATTTGAATTCGAATTTTAATTTTCTTGTGATTACTTGTTTAGTGTCAATCCGGGACTCTTAATATTTTCGCACCATAGAAATTGTATTTACATTAATTACCTCTTTATGTATTAAGTTATTAATTTAAAATGTAGGCAGTGTTCTGGAATTCTTTCATAAAGATTAATAATTGAGTAGGTAGGTACAGTATGAAGTCAGTACCTAAAAGTTCGTCTTATTTGGCGGTGACGTCAACTTTATGATTGATGATTGATTGTCAAAGTTTTGATGTTAAAACATAAAAATTCCAGATTGTATTATCATCAATCGCAAATCCTCGTCAAGGGTTTTATTTACCTACATTGTGCATATCAACTAAAAGCCTAGTGTGATCTTATCGTATTTCGGAAAGAAATGACACGTTCCGTTTGCGATATTTCCATACTATTTTCCGCCGGTTCCAATAATCTATCTATCTCATATTTTTAGTAAAAATATCAAGCTGTAATAGCTGAACTAAACAGAAATGTATACACATTTTTATCCATAAAATTTATCTGCATCTTCGAGGGTCTATCGCTCGGTAAAGATAAGTAAGTTCATACAAAAAAGAAACGTAACGTTCTTGAATTTGTCCTGCTCTGTATCCGTATAATTGAATATGTGCACAGATTAACATACAGGATTTATATAAAATATTTATTTTAAGTAACAACATCGATATCGCAAAACGAAGCGTGAAGTAAATTGTTATTTTCAGAACGGAGTATGACGAAATCATCTTTACGCCAGCAGCAAAAATATGCTACCGAATAAGCTTGGCTTTCGCGCTCAATAAGGCGAAACGCAATTCTATCTTTCGATTCCCGAACATATATTACTCGGCAGCGAAATAAAAAAGATTTACCGTATAAACGAATACGGATTTTTAATTTGTCAAGCGGAACCGAAGAAGGCCCTTTTTCTTTTAAAATTATTAACACATAATAACGTGGTTTTATGGTTTTCGTAATGGAACGTCGGGGTTATCGGAATAACTTGGGGTTCGAGATCCGACTCCAATAATGCTTGATGTTAACGGACTGCATGAGTTATCCAAGTAAGTGGGAACTACTTATCAGTATATGAAAAAAATATATTACTATAAACACAATGCTTCTGTAATACCTACCATAACTTATATAATATTTCTTTCCTTATTTATTTCTTCTCATTTCCTGGCCGACAACGCATCAGTGATACTTACAGTGTTACCAATGTCCACGGGCGACGGTGACCACTTACCATCAGGTGGCTCGTCTGCTCGTTTTTCGGTTATTTACTTAAAAAAAATATGAAAAATAAAGCTCCCTAGTCATAGTGCTTAGTAAAAATATAATAGGTATACTATATATATTGTGGATTGTATTACTGAAATGTTAACTTCTGCCTGTCTTAATGAAATAGGTATTACTTTTAACAATAAATAACTGTAATTTATGTTTTTTAAGAAACCTTTTAATATGCCTGATATTTCATTCGATTTGTCCTACTAGCATTAAAGGCCGTAAACTTTTGGAACCGATAAGTATATTACTTTATAAATGGTTGGATTTTTGCCACAAGCAGGATGTAGGCATTTTACTTAAAATCTATAAGGTTTATAAATTAATTGGAATAAATATGAAAAAACTATTTACATCCTTATATACCTACTCGAATGTAACATACCGCTGGATAATACATTAAAGAGATTTTACAAAAAATATGTAACTATATGTAAATGATTCGTTCATTTATGAGTTTTAATGAGTGTTTTAGTATACTAGGAGTTTATAGAAAGGCTTAAGTTGAAAATAGTAATTATTATTGTTTTTTTATAAAAGCCCCTCAACGGATAAGAGAGACGGCCATTAATAGTTTATCTAAAGTGACTGAAATATCGTGATGTTGTTTTTTAATATCCTATAATTCAGTGCTACGCACACCACACAAATGGATCTTGAAAAACAACCAGTTATTTTGACAAGCCATCTTTTGTAGGAAACCGTAAATATACTGACATGCAAACGAAAATCCTCCCTCGTGCAATCGGTTTAAGGTGTAAATCCGTTAGTCACTTTTTGAAATAATACAAGATTCTTTTCATTAGTTACGCTAGACCTTAATTTTAATTTGAAATGAGTTTTTTATAGAAGACTTAAGGAGAAACGATTTTTCATAAATGATGAGGCGGCACCGTTTGTGTATATTGGATAAATATTATTAAGAAAAACTTCGTAGGTCGGAAAAATGTGGAGTACAATAAATATTACAATGAAGCCTTGTCGACACGTGTAACTAATCCATCGATTATATATGTTTGTAATGTATTAGTTGCTTGGATTCCTGTAATTACGAAATATCACCGCATATGTAATCGGTATAAGCAGGTGAATATTTTCATGTGGAGCAGTAACAGCAATCAGTCACATATTTTATTACTTTTGTACGCCATGGCTTTTCCTATGACATACATTTTCATTCCAGTTATACCTTAGGTACTTCTACTTGTCCATACAAATACTGGTAATTATTTGCATTACATAAATAATTCATGAAATATCATATAATTAATTACGTTATAAAAGTTGATGAATTAAGTACACATCTTTTATTTTATTGTGATTATACACTGTATACTTAGGTGCAGTTAAAAAAACCAATATCATCGCTAATTTTAATAAATCTGCAAACAGAGTTATGTTTGTAGCAGTTGCGGTACATACGAGTACAGATTCCTAATTGAACCAGAACTCGATGAAGGCTTCGTGAGAACAGGTGTTGGTAATGATTTAATTTAGGCAAAATCTCGCAACCTCGGCAGATTTCCCCTTAAACGCCTAAATTAATCTTGTGACTTCACAGTGTACATTTTTGTTGTCGACTAAGTTTACATGAAGATTTTAATTTATTTTGACACTATCAACTACGTAAGAACTACGACCTCTCAATTAGACGTCTATCGTCAGATATGACATCGATTTATTATGATATTATCGTGCTATTGATTACGTCATAAAAATAAATCACGTTTGAATAATTTTATGTTCAACAAATAAAATATTTAGTAGGGAGAAATCTGCCGTAAAATTTAGTGTATCTACCTATTCTCATCTGCATGTCACGCATATGATCAACAAAATAAATTAGTAGCTTGTAAAAATGTTACAGCATAAACAATATAATGATATTTTGCAAACACTGTTTTGTGATTAAAACCTTCATGAGAAGGTAGGTATTATTTTAATATAAAGGCTTTAATATATATTTTTTTAATATTTGTTTATATAAAAATAGTTCCCATAACCAAATTATGATTAAAATATTAATAGAAAAGTTTGGTTCAAAATTGTTATGAAAACTTTAATTATTTTAACGCATTATCATATAAATAAAATACGGTATTATATGACTATAAATACTTAATTTAATGTTCAGCTTCTTTGGCATCTTGCAGACCTCCTATAGGCGTTGTACCTAATGTAGTATAGTAAATTAACTTTCAATTTGCATTTTAATAGCCTTGGACTCTTCACATACATATTTTGCTAGAATTTACACGAACCCGATTGTCAACCGAAGGCAATTGAAAACTCGTAAAAAAGCTATAAAATTGGATCGTAAAAGGTGTAATTCTCATGAATATTTTTACCTTAAAATAAAGCAGCGGTCCAATCGGTCTCTACATTTACCTACCTACTACCTACACATATAATTTCCTTAAAAATATAATTATTTAAAAACTTTTAATTACGTACAAATAAACCACTGGCAATAAATTTAAGTTAATTAAATTTCCCTATCTGTTGATTGTTATCAAAATTTAAAAGGATGTCTTTTACAAGCAGTATACCTGCTGTAGGACAAGAACACACTACTGAAAATGAATGTGATGAAAGTAATTAAATATTTTTTATAAAAATATAAAGCATAATACTGACTTATATTGTTCATAGCCATGATAATTTAAAGTGTTTTACAGTTTTAAAATCATATAAGTATTGAAAAAATAAAAATTTGTAAAAATTAAATGTTATAATATACATATGAATGCTAAAGTTGATACCTATAATATTTACAGTTTGCTACAAAAATTATATCTAATATTAACTATATATAACATTATATAATTCTAAATAGTTTATAAAGGATATTTATAACTCAAAAAAGTTCGTAATGTAATGTATCAAAACTCCACAAATAAAAGATAAAAATCATATCGCATGAGTAGAAAAAGTTCTATGTCAATATTTTTTCAATGTAAAAGCTTCTAGAATTTTTATTTCGAAGCGCACACCCGTTTGTTAAAACTTTGCGTACTCTTGTAACGTTAACGTGTAACGTAAAAATATTGAAAATTACAACAAAAATATGTTTGAAGATCAAAAGAAGCTGCTTTGTATCTACAAGTAAATTGTATGTCGGTTACCTACCAACTCGTATATGCTTATAGTTTTTTATATATACATATATAATATTATATATAATAAGTATACTGTAATTAAAATGATTTATTTTTAGTTGTCAGAAAATTTCAGCAAATAGGTAATTACGTTACATTATTTTCAAACGATGTAGGTAGATCACAAATTGTAAATGTCTATAGGTGTATAATCTTTGCCCTTTTTTATAAATGTGTTTTTTAAATGTATAAATATAAATAAATTCTGTAGGTTTTCTAGTAGAAATTACCTTACCGTTCAAAACCAAGATATCACGGTTGACCAAGCTTTTTATTATGATCAAGATGAATGCTAATCTGCTGGTAATTACCATAACTATTATAACTTAAAACATATTTTATAAAGTGGGATCTATATATATAAATAAAATTTTTGTTTGTATTATTCTCAAACAACACTTGTCATTTACAAATTGAAAAATTTTTTAGCTAATATTGTGATATAATTAAAAAATAATTATAAATATGGAGAATATATCTATCATATATACAATTCCGTTAAATATATGCAACATGATGTCGTTTATTGATAAATAATAACATATATAAATATTATTCTAAGTGAGAAAAGTTTACTCTTAACGTAATTGTATAATCCCTAATTATTGTAACTCGAATTTGCTACTAAAGTAGGATAACTAAAGAAATTACACGGGCCCTGAAACTTCACCATTTCCATTAGTGAGATTAAAGAGGATCCGACCCGATACGGTATTTAACTTTTAACTAGTTGTACACACGTAGGTACCTGCCTTCATACGCAACCATCATCTTACCTACGTGTTTGGTACCGCTGCCGTACGCCTACCTTCACGAAACGGTCACAAGACTTTTATTGTAAACCAATCGCTACGTACTGAACATTAAGGCACGATTTCAAACGTTGACAAAGTCATCTTAGGTCGTTTTGGTATAAAGATATTGCGTATCGATTAGTAGTACCTCAGAACCGATACGACCGCTTCTATTTACGCTGTTTACCTATTTATAACCGAAGCTATCTGACTCCCTACCTGCGATCTCGTATCCGTTCAGAACTCGATTCACTCAATCCAACATTACCTACTTCGTGGAAGTAGACAAGACGCGTCCACTTTATTAAAAATCTTAGATTATCATAGAAATGAAATTAATTAATATGACAAGATGATTTTTTTCATTTGTTTCATCGACTCCCAAATATTAAGTATTACTCATTGTCTATGTTGGATACCTATATAAGTTATAATTGGTTGGTAATAAGAATACTCGAACTAAAACTCTATATTTTTAGTCTAATAATAAGTATTAGGTGCTATATAAAAGAATTTATCTAAATTATGATAAAATCATATCATCAGTTTAAATAAACTATTTACAAAAATAGATACACAGGAATAGCAAATTTGTTAGTAGATTATTTATAGACTCAATGACGATACTATAAAATTGGTCTAAGAATTATTAATACAATTTACCCGTATTTAATACAACTCGAAAATTACAACATAACTTGCTTGGTTATAGCATCACAAACACAAAAACTTTTACGTATTTTGTATAGGTACGTCACTGTTTTTAAAGAGAGATAATAATAAATAAGTCATCACATGGACATGAAAATTTGTCGTGTACTCAAAATGGTCGGCTTCGAGGTGTGAAGTGTCGCACGACACATGACGCGTGCCAGCAAGTTTATTGTCCATAAAAAGGAGCAGTTAGAGCTCATCTTTCTTTTTAACGATCGACAGAATTGTTAATGGAAAAAAATAAAACTCCTATCCCGATCGTCGATTGACCGCCTAGATATTAATGATCATTACAAGATTTTTAGCAGTAATACAGCGGCATCTCGAATGTCGTAAAAATACTCACTGGGTACAGTCATCTATGTGAGTCATGGAAAGTATTCTTTAAAGTTTATTAAACTTATGAGTCTTATTCTTTGAACAAAGCCACAAGAGCAATAATTAAAGTAATAATATATACATATAAAAGTAACCTGTAAGCAGTCAAAAATTATTTGATTGAACAATGAGGTCAGAACTCAACTAATGTAGATAACTGAGGTGACATTCTGAAAGTGACACGTCTGGAACACAAGGTCAACTGACAAATGATTTAGATAAAGAATGAGTCGACAGCATTAAATAACAAAATACTGAGAATATTTATAAAACTAGCTCATAAACTTAGATGAAATTAAGAACTATGGGTGATAAAGCATTTACAAACACCGCGTCCAGATTCAATATTTGCGTATGTGTTCGCTTAGGGCGAAGCTAAAGAAGAATTACGCAACGCCCCATATATTATCAAAGTCGGCCATAAAATGCTTGAGTTACCGATTCCATCGACATTTAGTGTTGAACAATCGGCCGTAGCCGGTGAGTCAGTTGGCGCCCGAGGACGGACGCCGAACTACGCCTACAAATCGAAACATAACCCTCACCATGTGTTACAATATAGGTACCATTGGAGCCAAGCAATACCCACGCATACATCTTTAATAAACATTGATTATCATTCGCTGTCCGTAAATTAATAGCCTTTAGAAATATTCAGAGAAACACGCGGAAGGATCGTAATAGAATTTTGATTAGTCGCATTTTATTCAAACGTGATTTGTTCCCTGGAAGCGCAACAATGTTGGGATGAGAACAGAAGTAGGTACAGATGAGACGTCTTGCTTGAATTATTCTCTGAAACTAATTGGATAATTTATTATGCATATCATTTTACGCTTAATTTCCACGTATTCTCAAGGCAGGTGACACCGTTTCATTCATTTAAAATCCAATGTTTTTAATCATAATTCCTTACGGCAATCTGGCATAAACATAAGTGATTAACAATACCGTATGTTTTCTTAGTATTATCAATAAGAAAAGTTTACGGTGGTTTAGTAAACACGTAATAAAATTTATTATTATAGGCGCCTTATTAAAATACAAAATAGATTAGGACCTTAGCACAGCACCTTAAGCAATTAAAAAGTCATAAAACCGTTTCCCACCGTAACCACATGTAAGTCTGACTTGTTAGAGGCATCTACTACGGGATGATAAACACGGCTCTCGTGCCGAACGTAAAAACAACTTTTGTTACCATTTTATGACAACAATTACGACCAATAAAACGTGTAGCGATTATTTGTCGTAGCGATTCTTGCGATCGCCCTGTCGTCGTCGTTCTGGTGGCGCTACTGGAACCGCCTACAACGAAATAGTATCGTAACAAATATAATCGCTTTATTTAAAATTCAACTTTAATACGTACTTCAAGAAAACTAAATTTCGTTCGCGTATTCGTAAGTTATTACAGAGATTATCGCGGCAGGAAGGTGAGTCTATGAGCCTCGACGGGCCTTGACTTTGTCCGCTACATTATTTATAATTTGTCAATAGGTTTAGTTATATAATATTAGAGTTACCGTTGTTACATTTGTTTTTGTTCTGCATGCGGTCTTATTTTGCAAACTCGAAGCAAATACCTGCGAGGGGCGTGATTTTGCTCTTCGTAAAAGCGATGTTTATTACTCGTCTAAGGCTATCGTGACGCCACATTTTACTGAGATGGTTCAAAGTTCCACAGTTCCTTCTCACAAGTAAATGTGTATTCTATAAGAACATACAATTAAATAAGGCATACCGATTTGAATATTAACTTTACAATAATCATATTATTTTAACTATTATATAACACATCATATAAAGTATCTGATTCATGGTGTCAGCAATAATAAATGTCTGTTGAAAGCATGCTGAAATTCGGAATATGTATGAAAAAAAATACAGATATTCTTGTAGAACATTCCTCATATTCCAAGAAGCGGTAATAGGTATATACAGTATGATATAAATAAGTACGAAATTACAATAGAGAAATAGCGCTGGAAAAATATTGGAAGAAGACAGTAATAAACGGGAAATAATCCAATTTGATAGAACCCGCAACGCCTCTGCGCTGTTCCCTGTCTATATCGTATAAATTGGACGTTCATAATTTTTGTGTTGTCTTCGGATACTTTATAAACAAGAAATGTAAATATTTTCAATAATATAGTACGCCAATAAATATCTATGAAAAGATTAAATGGCAATCAGGTAGCAAACTTATTTTCCGATATCTTCGTGGCCGCGTACATCGGTAACGTTACGGATGTGCCAATGCACATCCCGCATCGGGTACCATCTACTGTTTACTTGCCGGGTATTAGAAAACATCTTTGATTAAATACCATTTCGTTTTATGGAAACGAAAATTATTTCCGGAGTTCAGTAGTATCTACAGTTCATGATTTCCAGGCCAGGTTGCAATTTTCAATTAACATCAGATCGATTATATCCGTTTGTTACCCCATACCAATAAAAAAATTCAGGAAACTATCCCAGTGACATCTAAACGCATGGTTGTTGTTTGTAAGGTATCTGGCAATCGGTTCCGTGATATCAGAGGGCATCATGACCAGATGTGTGTGTCGCTTCAAAATATATATTTAGAAGGTTCTTACACAAATAAACCGGGCGCTATATTTATTTTAAAAATATAAAT
>PDGT01000036.1:750475-831695 GCA_003671415.1 Megathymus violae
TCTAACATTAACTTAACATAGAAATTCCATAGAATGAAAAGGCTGAGCTTATCGCAACACTAACTGAGTCGTTTTGGAGGCGAGCGAGTTAAAATTTTGCGAGGAAATGCACCCAATTTGCTGAATGAAGCAAAGGGCCACAATTTGTGTAGATACCCCTTATCTATGAAACCCATCGTCCTCGTATGGTACGGACTACAAAATAACTACTTATGATGATAATTCTATGTAAGTTACGATAATAGTGTGTTGTGTGATACTTAGCAAAATTTTGCTGACGTGTGTTTGAATTATTCTACTCATATGTATATCAGTTTCCTTATCATACATTCGTACATCATGCTTAAGATATTGTGAAGTTATCACCCTACGATCACCTAATTTTAGTTTTTAATTTGGTAAATATATTTCAATTGTCATTAGGTTAGATTAAATTAGTTTGTTTAAATTAGAATTATTTTAGGTGCATCGCCTAACTCTCAACTTTACTATATTATCATCAATCTTTATAACATAAGGCAGCAACAGCAACTTATTCTAGCTAAAGAAATCTATAACCTATTACATGATGAGACCAGCCAGATAAAATTTTTTGTTACATAAACATTAACTAATTCTTATACGAGTACATACATACTTTAACGGTATAGCGTGCGTAAAGCGAAATGTGTAGATCACGGCATAACACTAACCACGCCTCGCCGACGGATGTATGAATACTAAAGGCTTACGTCCGTACCTAGTATCTCACCGTCTGCAAGTCATTGGCAATCATCACGGTTATTTTAATTATTTTGCTAGCTACTTATTTATAAATACTTTGACATAATAGAACGCGGGTACGTAAATTAGCCAAGTAGATACTTATTCAACAATACTAGGGCTGTGAAATATTTCAATATGGTAAGAATTGACTCTTTATACAATCTTAACAAAAATTGCTTAACAATTTAGTACTATAAATATAATTATAGATAGTATAGGCACACAGCTATCAGTATTATTAATCGGTGTAGACTATTAATTAAGGTTTTTAATGAAACATAAATATTGTATCAATAAACTTTTGGTTTTCTAGAAGAAACTAAATTTAGCTCATATTATAGAAACTTGCTAACACCTATGATGTGAAACAAGTAAAAGATAAGAATACACATTCCCTAATAAAGGAAGAAGTAGAGGAAATTGTTAGTAAGTCCTGATAGTATGTTAAAACAAAATAGTGTAGAGCGAAATATATCGGGGTTATGTGATAAAGATTTCTCATACAAGTGTTTCGAGCAGATGGAAGCTCACGAGGTCTCAACGTCTCGTAAGATACTGGTGTGTCTGCATTTCTAAATTCATGCACAATTTACACTGTAAGAGCCCCTTAAAGACAAATTGCCTTGTTATTCAGTGCTATCGCTATAAAATATAACGAGTGATACAACAATGTACGATCAGAAATAGAACAATAAGCTCGTAGACAACAATGCGTAAACATTTGAAAAATATATATACAAGGTCGTAGTACCGTACTTCTGCCAATATAGTGATACAATATGTAGAAATGAGAAGTAAGTCGAGTCGAAACGAGCCAAATTCGAACCGACTTCTTTGGCAAGGACTGTGTATTAAGCTGTATCGTATCAATTTTAAGCCAAGTCATGTTTTATTTACTTGAAATAAAAATTTTGTAACGTCTACGTTGCATGACGTGATGTGTTCCAAATATAAGCCCAGTACTTGTAAGTACACAATGAAAAAGTCACAAAACGAAAAAATTTTTTGAATACTACTGTTTCGACATTTTAATAATTATTTACATTAATTGTTTATGTGTCTATGTGTTTATGTTAGAGATAGTACATTTATTTGAGCGATTTCATATTCACACACAAAATTTGTTTGGCGTTACAGTCGTGTATAGAATTTAATACGTGGAGTCGTATTTAAGTTGTAAATTATATATTTTGTAATTAACAAAGTAGGTACACTTTACGTAACCTGCTACTAAGATAATTGTATAATTGGTGATGCAAAATGCTTTAAATTGTTATATTATAAACTTTTAAACCAAAATTGAGACTTCGATAATGAGGAAATTTTTATTCCCGATGCGAAGGAAGTATTTAAAATTGCATATTTTCCCAAGTCCCAAGGCAGCTTCGTTTATTTTCCAACCCTACACTGTTTCATATTCGGCTCGCGCGCCCTAGCTATATTTTGCATGAAACAGTCTCCAGACCGTACGTCCATCTACCTACTGGAATCATTATGTCAAACGGTTACAGAGTAATATTTCCTTGTTATCAGATAATATAAAGGGTTTAGATATGTAATAATTTAAAAGTAAAACTTCAAATAAATTATTCATACTATAACTTGTTTAATGAATGTTCTGTAATGGATTGTATCAATAATAACTTTAAGAGAAAGTTTACATGTTATGGATTACTAGAAAACTAGTTTTATTTTAAAGCTGAACCCTTTTTGGTTCATTTGTCTTCATATCTGATTATCCAATAGGCATTAAAATTTCTAAAACTAAATCAGAAGCTAAAAAAATATATTCCAAACATTTATTGTATTATAAATTAAAATTTACACACATGAAATTACATAATCGACAAGATAAATACGAATTTGGCTGGATGAGCGGGAGTCTGAGGATGGCGGGATAAGTTTTATGCGCGAAAAATATCCATCTAAATATTTGTTAGTAATTTTCAGAGGATTTCTACAGTCCGTAATAAAGAAGAAACAGACGAACAGTAGAATAAGTTCTAATATATACATATTTTCGAAACGGTTCTGTAGCCATTTCAAAGAGCCAGTAATAAAAAGGGTTTCCCTTGACTTTTGGCCGCCATCGTGTTGTTGATAGTTTGGGAGTATAGGTATCTACATACGGCAGTGATCAATTACCATCAGATGGCAATTCCACTCGTTAGTTGGCTACTATCATAAGAAAAGGTTTTCATAGAAGTTTAGCCAAATCACGCTCTCCAAAGCTTGTTAAATTTTTATTTACTGACTTCGCTATGAAACTGTTTATACTTAGTTACGAATAAATAAACGGCATAATCTTTGAGCCATAACATCAAAAGATCAACTTGTAACAACAGCGGAACGTTGGCTTATACGAGGATGGCATATTGGTGAAGAGGGAGTGCGCAAAATGTCGTTTCATAAGTAGGGTAGGGTCGGAAAGGATCCCGAACAAGTGTGGTTGCATAACTTTATTTTGAGATTAACATAATTAGAGTGGCCATTTGTAAGTAGCTTTAGGGTTGGATAAATACAAACGACGGCTGACGTACACCAATTACCTAATGACTCAAAAACAGGTGTTAATTTACTGTAATTTACTGGCCTTAACTAGAAGGTAATTGTGAAAATTAAGCTTGTAAGAACCTTAACGATGTTTGCTTTAGAATTAGTCGACACTAAAGCTAATTTATACAGAAGATAAGAATACATTAGGTTGGTATTAATGAATACATTGCTCTATCTAGCAGGTAGGTACCTATTCCAGCATTAAATGTAACATAAACCATATTCGATTTTTTATACTATTATTTTTTATCAATAGCCGAGAAATATTCCACCTGATAATAAATTATCACTGCCGTCCACGGAAATTCGTAATATCAACAACATCATCTCGAACGCTCTTTTATTATGTGGTTATATTATCATGCATATATAACTCATTTTATATCAACCTTATATAAAGTTTTAATTCAAAGGTCGGGGTAGGACATCTGGAGGTTTCACAAAGGCGTTCGGGCAAGATACTACATATCTACAAGAAGAATTACCTTCATTTCGTTCCAAGTTTCCAAGCGTATTTTTTGCTGAAAAGGATTTGTATTCTGACAAAAGTTTAATGAAGTTTGGTAAAAGCGTTCTTTGAGAAGAAAAAAGGTATAAATACATGCGTGAACAGTGCGTGTTTTAACAGACCGGAGGATCGCATGAAATAAAAATGTTTTGCAGTCCCTTCTTAAGGGTAAACGTTGGGATCAAGCTCTTCGAGAACCTTAGTTGGCAGCGATGGGGCGGGAGAAGCGGATATTTTACGACGCACTTTTTAGTTCTTCCCAATTTTCCTTATAAAAACGACGGGGTTTCTGCGTTAGGCTTTGCGATTTGCCGTTTCATTAAGTAAGGACTAACACAGTTTATTATTAATAAATTATTAAGAAAACAAAATAACGGTGCTTGCTCATACATTAAAAACTTGCCTTGTTACTTTTGCTTGGCTCGGAAATGGAGCGGAACTTCCATAAAGTCAACCTATGATGTGACCGGAACACCAGGTTTTTTTGCCGTGAAAAAGGTAGTTTCATGGTTTGAAAGATGTAAAAGTTTATGACATGAATGTCATCTCATATACTCCTCCGGAATATCAAAATATCTGTGCCCAACTTCAAATGTAATTGTTGTCCTGTTTGATAACAGTAACATTCAATTGTGTTTCAATCCATTGAACAGTGTATTGGCCAGTTCACACTAGTTGTACAGCATGCCCGTTTCTATGTATAAATATTGAGTAAACATTTGAGCTATATTGATAATAATAAGTATACAGAATTATATCCTAATCGTTGTAACTATAATGTAAAAACATAAAATTTATAGTACAATATTTAAGTGTAGATTGGTCATAATAGATATAAGTGTAGATATATATAATTAATAATAATAAGATATAATAAAATGATAATTAATTTGTCTATTTACATATTTTTGGTGTACATACCAACGTGTATATTTCTTAGAAATACTGTCGTTGAATTTCTGTGTAATAAATTAAATAGCGTTAAAATGTCATTCTGAAGAATCTATACCTACTATTTAATCTGATGATTTCAAAGAATTAAAAAATGCAAATTAAAACTTTCAACGTGAGTGCGTTAGATTTTGTGGAATAGCTGCCAATTAATTTACATAATCCTACAGTACTAAAAGAAAAAAAGTTTTCCTGCTCTGAAATATCTGAACGAGGGGCATCAGGTGTCACCAACTGATCCTTTGGAATGATATTATCTTGAACATATTTTCCAAGCTGGGGTCGTACACGGAACTGCCACTGAGTCCCCATTCTGAATAAATTACGCCTACATTGATTTCTTTTAACATATCTGCCTATCTATTCCAAATACGTATTCTAAAGACAAAAGGTCGATAAGACCGTTTGTAGGTATACCAACCCATTTGGAAATTCTCTATCTCCTACTATAGGTACTCTAAGTCTATCGTTTGGTTAGCTATAATTGTAATGAATCGTTGACATTTAAAAGTCAAGGCATCATTCAAACGTAGATAAATGTGAAATACGCTATTTTTGTTAATGTTTTTCACATTTCACTAACATTCTATGCTTTCGAATTGCAACAAAAAATATAAAATTGTATGAATAAACAACGAACATGTAAAGGTTGACATAAGGAAGAATATAGTAATTTTCATTTTAATATATATATATCTCGAGGGTGCCTTGAGCCTTCCATCGGAGCATTTATGCTAAAAAATGGAGAATGTCGCGGTGTAATGGGGAGACATTTAAAATTTTGTTTCCAATTCCTCTACGACCTTTCGTCCGGGCCTTTGACCGAGGTTAGAACGGGGAGCTCGTCTAGACGGCTCGCTACTGCACACTCGACGCTTGATAAACAGTTCAAGATTCCAATTTAGATGCGTTACCAAATACGTAGGTAGTCTCACAGTGCGTGTTAAATAACGAGATGAGTATCAGAGGTTAAATATCTAATTATCGTAATGACTCTTTGGATTTAACTTTATTGTATTCCATAGTTTTACTAATCATGTACTCTATAAGTAGGAATAGGTTTTAGATAGAAAATTTATTACAATATACTTCTGACAATTAAAATATATGACGTGCCTTTAACGATATACATAAGAATATAAAAAATAATAAATAATAGCTAATAGGTACTTAAAAATAAAATGTAGGATATTTTAATAGATACAATTAAATTTGACAAACATAAACATACGTACTTACATAATATTCAAATAATGTAACAGCACCCGAGTGAAAAAAAAACTTTATGAAAGCCTCAAGTGGCAGCGAACCGTGCATTTCCCGGGCACTTATGTTGGTTTTACGACCTGCTATCTCTACGAGATACCTCTTAAATGTGTCATGTAATACGTTTAAATTGGACACAACAATATTATTGAGTGTCTGTGAGGATTTGCTATTGTACGTGTATCATTCAGAATTGAATACATATTTTTTAGGAGACAACAATATTTCATACATAAATATATTCTTATTACTCACATATTATTATAAGTTTTTGTTGACATAATAATATATTCTGTTAATTACTTTTAAAATCACTTCACATTCGCTAATACTTAACTGACACCGAAATTTTATTTAAATGTAGGTATGTACATACTTATTTATTTTAATTAAAATGTTATTGCTGTTATTATTTTATACTTGCATTAAATTAAAAAAAAATGTTGTATATTTTAACGGAAAGTACTTTAGCCAACAAATGTAAGTAGCTAATTATGATAAATAATTTAATATGTATCAACAATAACCCTTAGGTATTATTTTATCACGATTTTTTATTCCATAGCTTCAAAATTATGTGCTAAATTATGTTCACGTAGTAAATTAATATTTATCTTTACGTACTATTTAGGAATATGCATTATTGAGAAACCTTTTTATGGCAACATCTTTGGTATAAAGATATTTGCGTACGATCCTATTGTTATAATATAAATCTCCATTTTCCAGACGACAGAACAGGTGCTATACGAGATCTGTATCCGTGAAAAGTTTTTGACGGGATATCTTGTGTGTAAATCTTTGGCAAATGGATATTGAAGAGGCTTTCTGTAGACACCGGTTTTCAAAACTCTAGAGATTGGCACACGTAGACATGGGCGCCGTCAGGTTTTTTTTTCAGGGAGGTGCATCTACATCTATACATTATACTATTAACTAATATAAAATATAGAATTATACTAATGAAATTTAATAAAAAAAAATCTGTGTATTTTTTCCTGACAGGGGGGTGCAAGTGCACTCCATTGCACCCTGCTGCCGGCGCCCATGCATTTCAAATTGTACACATATTTAAATTTGCGAAATACTTACTAAAGTTTGGTAGCTTATTTCTCTTTTTGAATCGGATAGATTTATTTTGTGTTGTTGTCGACTTAAATATAATACATATATTAATATGTTATAAAAATAATTACATAATGTATTGGAGTAGGTATCTATGGGCTACTTACGATGTGGGAGTCTTCAAGAGGAGAGTGAATAGGCTATTATAAGTTTGTGTGTTCAACACCTTAGACTTTATCAATCACCATTTACCATCAGGTGGGATTGTTGTCAAGCATTAACTAATTTTATATAAAAAAAATCTTAACGGACTGAATATTTTCAGGATACGAGTTATCCTATTTACCGATTATTTCATGATGTATGTAAATAATCTCTGAAGGCAAAGCAAACAATATCGCTTAATCGAGAAGGCGTTAGAAAGAGTGGCATTAATCGGAGGCTTTACGAGGGAAACTGGCACACGTCAGCGCCACAGTGGCTGCGTATATGCCAGTAACGCAGATAAAATCTTTAATTTGATCCGTAAAAGTCTATACCTACATGTTCCAAATTAACTCATTTTATTCACAAATCTGATAGCACCCAACATTAGCCAGATCTTGGCAGTGTTATTGTTTTTTGTTTTTATTAGTTTAATTACAATTTAACATATTTTAATATTTGACTTGTTTTATTATTTACGACTTAAAAAAAAAGAAAAACAAAAATATCTACATCAAATTTCGGACATATGTGCCTTTCATTATAAAGTTTAACAGAGAGATTTAGATAAGATTTTAATAAATACCTCAAATTAAATATTATAGAATTTTGCAATAGGTATATTAAAAGATGGATGATTAAAATCTTATATATTATAAAATTATAATATTTACTTTTAATTGTAGTATCTACCATTCGGTACCAAAAACTCCTATATTTAACTGCGTACCACATTTTTGCACAACCCAAACGAATAATATAAACTAAATAAAACATGAAGTAGTTAATAAAATAAAGTAGCATCATTAGTTTTTCCACATCCTACGTCCTCTATATAAAAAGTATCCCTGGAACCGAAGGAGTTGGTCCAAACTGGAAATATAATTTTAAAGATGGCTGCCGCTCTCGACCTACACCCCCCCGCGCTCCGCTGCCCGCAACCCGACGCAACCTAAAATATTATGCACCCAAAAACCATTGTCTGTTGCCATGACGACGAACCGTTCGATATCGGGCGCTCATAGCCCCATCGTGAAACTTACATTCATCTCGCTTGCTCCTTGTGTAGCCAGATGCTGAATCCGGATTTGGACGATCTCTCGCCATCTCACAATACGATGGACAAGTGCCAGTAATGTAGGGTTAGCATGTCCACGTTGTACGGTCCGATATGGGCGCAGTGTCTTATTAGAAATAATTTACCAAACGTAACGTTGAAAGAAAAATATTTGTTTTACATTTTGTGATCTAATTAGTGTTTATATGTGTATTCGTAATGTATGTCCATTTGAGTCTCAAAGCCTTATATTTATAAAAATAATTAGCATACAGTACAATGCCAATGTTGCAATAAATTTGTTAATAATAAAAGTATGGTAATAAAGTAACAAAGAGGTGTTAGAAATTCTGTAGTTTTTAGTAAACTCAATAAAATATACTTATCTCAATAAATTCACATCATCAATTCACACCTATAGTAATAATATAATAATATTGAATAAGTAATTAATATTTCACTTATATTGTAGACAAAAGGTACAAACCTGATGATCGTTCCGCTGAATTCGCAACTATGTTATTGCTGAAAGATAGCGCAGGTAGTCTTCAGTTAACAGAAGTGGATTAATAATAATAATAATAATTAATAATCTTATATTGAACCACAGTATCTAAACTACTTTTTAGTAACTGAAAAAACACGTTTAAAATCTTGGAACGGCAGCTAATTTTGGTATGAATTTTAATCACTGCATCACCGCATTACTCCTTCAAAAGTTCACGACTATTTGGGTCGACGGATTATTACAATTTTGCTCTGAATTAGAAAGTTGCGTTTCATCGCTCCCATTGGTCAATTGTACAAAATATCTTTTTACCTACGAACTTTCTCTTTTTTGTTACCATTCCTTTCTTCCTGGTTCACCTCAAATACGGAAGGGTTCGTAACTTTCTCCTTTGAAACAATACTCTTTTGTTTGATTTTGAACTAAAATTGACAGAACAATATTGTTGTAGATACCTATTTTATAAGTTATTTTTCATGTTGCAGAATTTTGAAACATCAAGTCACAAATTTAAGTTACCGCTTTCAATTCATTAAAAGATAACATTTAAAGGTAACTTGAATACTTTTATAACATATATTTAAAACCTAAAACCATATGGCATCAAAAAACAATCAATGCCTAACTTTAAATAAAGCTATGAAATATATTCAACATCGTCAAATTTCATGAAAATGTTAAGTTCCTACTTATTTATCTGTTTCAGACCCTATACTTGAAAACACAGACGGATGGACATATTTCTAACAAAATTGCTTACGCCGAAGTGTCGTGTCTAGTAGCTACAGAGCGATAAACATGACACCTCTATACTAGTTTATTTCGATATTTTGAATGGGGGCTTATTTTCATCCACAAGTCTTTCACCCTAAATAGCCATGAAGACCACGTCCGTAAAAGTACGTAGCTCCTTTGCGGATTGAAAGAATTACAAAAACATCTAGATGTCATAAGTTCTTAGGTTGGCTACAGACCTTTAACAAATCTAGATCGGAAATAAATTTTAGATATGACTGAAAATTAAAGATTAAGTCTATTGAAGTTGTCAATGGGTGGCACTGGTAATTCAGTACCAGGTGAATAGCATCCTTGTTCGCTTCTTTCATATCACTGAGTAATAAATATTATTTTCCCTGTACACGCAGCCGAATATATAATATTTTTCTTTTTGATTTAAAATATGCTCAAACTAACAAAAGTGTTAAAAATGTTGATTAGTTACTTATTAAAATGTTCAAGCTGCTTCACGAAGTGTGAGAATAAGAATTACTGTTTGATAGATTTTCCAATAGCTAAAACGAATATGATTTTTCCTTTGACTTAAAATATATTCAAAATAATTTGTTTGATAAAAATATACAATTATAAATGTTAGTTAAATGTTATATCAGAAAAAGCAATAATTACATTGCTCCGTTCAACGCATAATATTCAAAATGTGAGACTTACTATTCGAGTGCACAGCACTCGTGCCACAGCAGAGGTTTGTATTACTTGCAAAAAGTTCAGGTATATTCTCACAGATGGAGTTACTGTCGAATTATGAATATAGGTCGTAAAATTTTGTAATCAATTTCATTTTTCTAATAAAAATCATCGAATAAAATATACTGCAATTAATATATAATTGAATTCAATATATTATTATTATTATCTACTTAGGTTTTGTACGTAGCTTATGTTTAAATTATAAAAAAAATATTTAATGTAAGAAAGTTAGTATTATGCAGGGCAATGATAAAATAAAATGAATAAGATCGAGTTTTATAAATAATTTTGATCAACATTAACCATTTTTTATTAAGAAGCCAAGCGATGTTTGCAGCCTTTCATTTCATCTCTTTTTTTTTCTTAGCACTTCGTGAATAGAACTAGTCCTACTTGAAATCACATAGGTATCTACGTGTTGCCAATGTTAAACACTGAGACATTCCAGTTAATTTTAATATCAAGTAGGTTTGAAGGTAAAAAAATAGATACTTATATACATAATACAAGATAATAATGAAAAAGCAACCAACATCAATTTATAAACATAATATTATTGCATAATCCCGAAGCCTTTAAAAGGACATCTACCTATCTTTCACCGAGGCTTTGACTTGTCAAAATGTCAGGAATAGTAGTTTGTAAAAAAAAGTTTTATGGCTTGCATTAGACATGGATACAACACGTCTTTTAGTGAAGTTTTTGTTAGTGTGGGTACACTGAAAAACCTGTTTTACACGACTGACAGACAATCGTACTCGTAAAAAGTTATCGGCTCTACTCAGGAAGCGGTCGTGGCGCCAACGCTACACGGACGCTCTATTTCATACAGAATTCTTGTATCTGAAGTGAGTAGCAGAATACTGTGTTTATACTTGTTAAAAACTTGTAATGTATGGACCTTTATGTATTTTTTTTTACGAACAGTTTTCTTTTGTGCACGTCTTTTTGATTTTATCACTAAGACTGAATTGGTTCTGAATCCTTGCGTAACGCTAAATTAATTTAGTTTAATAGATTTTATTTGGAGTAAATATTATGTAATACATACAGTTAAGAAGATAGTTTGATTGTTGTACATAGAACCTTAACTTTAAATATAGAACCTTTAATGGTCCCCAATATGAAGTCTATCACAATTATACTGCTACTCCAGAGGACTGAGATGACACACACATGCAAACTACACTTTTATCGTTTTTATTCATCACACCCCATAATTATTTTCATTCATATTATTAAACGTTCAGGTTGCAGGTTTCCTTGTAAAGTTTACCTTCACTGAAGCTGATGATAATTAATTATCAATACGTCCATTAATAAATAATTAGAGGTGCGAGCAGGATTTCAACTCGTATCCCACATGCTGCAGTTTAACGTTCAAACCTCTATGCTATAATTTTTTCACTTCAGTTCCCCATTCTTACCAAATTCAGCTCTGAAGGAACCGTAAAAAGGATTTATCACTCATGAGTAGTTAACGAGTAGATGGTGAACAGTTATTACAGCCCACTGATGTTCGGTGTATGTGTGGGTGAAAGGTACAGTAAGTCCAGACATCTATTGTGACTGATATCATATTTTATAGCATAAGTTGTTATAGATTTCTTGTTAATCTTCACTTCGAGCTACTTAGGTACACACAATTACCGGTTCTTTACTTGCATTGTCTACTAATACTTTTGATTTCACTTTAATTGAGTACTTACTGTGACGTTTTTCTTGAACCACCTTCATTACTTAAATGAAAATTCATGAATCATACTATAGAATAATTTTTATGTTATAAAGTAAGTATGTATACATTTTTGAAAATATTTTTCGATTCAAAACTCTGTATCAAACCCACCAACAAATAATAAAATCTAGTACCAGTATCTTAGATGCCAACTTAAAAAAAATTGACATCCCATGTTCATGATTATTTTTTTAAATTTTCATTCAAGTACGTACCTAAAATTTATTGACAATTTAATTTAGTTAAATTAGAAGGATATACCTATCATTAAATTGACTATAACG
The DNA here is from genome assembly GCA_003671415.1 of Megathymus violae. Taxonomy (NCBI): domain Eukaryota; kingdom Metazoa; phylum Arthropoda; class Insecta; order Lepidoptera; family Hesperiidae; genus Megathymus; species Megathymus violae. The sequence continues at coordinate 762,866 of PDGT01000036.1, forward strand.
ATGATATGAATGCGTTTACGATATTTTAAAATTACTATAAGTATATTTATAGTACACTCAAGTTACTAAGTGTCTAAATTTAAATGATTTGATCTATTAACTGTATCCATGTAGATATGTACAAATTTATTGTTGAAAAATATCTGTCGAACTTTAATTAATTTTTTTAAGTGTTTATTAGTTATTAATATTATAAATAGTTATTAATTAATTAATTTTAGTTGTTTTGTGATATATGTATTTTATAACATTATATAATGAGGTGTTACAAATAAACAAGAACCAAATTTCCAACATTATATTTCTTATTAATTATAATAACAGTTCAATAGACTATTCCATGTTTCAATTATTCAAGAATTTTGCGATGTCTTGTTAAGTACCTGTAAAAAAAACTTCACGTTAGTTATTTGCAAATTTGGTAGTGACCTGTAAATTTACAAGTAAATAATTTTAAAAGGCATCACATAATATTCTACAAGGGAGAAGAAAAAGAAGAAACACACGAGATCATCGTTAAGAAGATTCTTGAAGATTCACCACGACCTGACGCCTGAAGCCCGCAGACGAGTGCCATCTTCTGTTACGTATACTGAAGGTATACCGGAAAGAATGAGGCACTCAGGATACATTCAGTATACGTACAGAAGGCGACGCGTTTTCTTCTTTCTTCAACAACACGCTGCAATGTTGATACCTGCTGAATTTGGTAAGGCATCTGTTATTTTTATTATTAAATTTCTGTCGCGTTCCGTAAGTTTCGCAGGCTTGATTTCCCCCTGATATTCTGTATTTGCACACCATTTGCTCCTGTAATATCTTAAAAGCTCACCGACCGCAGACCCCAGTTCCACGCTATATCGCTCCTCTGAGTACGCCACCTATATAATAAGGCAACCGATTTATAACACTTCAAAGTTTCCAATGTGGACAGAGCCACACTGATAATAAATAAATTACGCGAACTGACGCATCCCATTTCAAAACTGAAAAGTTATGTACAACTTCAAATAAATACACCAGACAAATTGTTTTAGACATCGTAGAACTCTTAACTAAACAATATCTATTGTTCACGTAAAGACCAATGAACGAACGCGAATCACGCGAAAAGACAGGATTGGTTTGCAAAAATTATTTTCGCAAACCGGTAGCAAAACGACATTGTCTTTTACGGTCCATTGAGCAAGGTGGGACGACGATCGCCTGCAGAGCCTTTTGTCCACTGCCTTTTGTAGCACGTAAAGGATAAATTACAAAAGCTTTGCCGTTTCGACGTACACTCATAAAGATAACTAAAGAATTCGAATACCGTGTCTATGTGTGCGTCCCGGCAGTCCGCAGGGATTCAATAGAGAAGCTTGAAAGAGGGCAAGGGTGCATTATATTCTTAATTTACGACCTGAGCGAGCCGCATTACACCGGATTGCAGCGCGCTATGATGCACAAAAGAAGACTTGATGTTTGTCGACGACTATAAAATACACGAGCGGCGAGTCTACACGGCGTTGCGGAGTTGGAGAGGAAGCGCTTGACGGTTGGGTAAGGATAAGGCACGTGACTTACCGGTCAGCTGTTCGCGGCATGCCGACAAGTAAACATTGAAGGCTGGGTATGGCGGCGCGAGCGAGGGACGTGTGGCCAGGCACGGCGTCTTCGGGCGTCTGTCGGTCTGGCGTCGGGGCGCTCGTCCCGGCCCGCCATCGATTACCGCCCTCGCCGGCCGCGGCGCGCGCCGCATCACGGGACGACTAATCCCGATGCAAGATTTCATTACATACGCCATGATCGTTGTTATTTGCACCCCGTAATGTTTTTTGATAGTTTGCTTAGGCCTACTGTTGATTTTTCCATATTTCTTAGCCTAGGTATCGCAGGCATGAGGCCCAGAATTTATTACATTATATTATTAGTTGGATTCAACCAAATAACGCAAAATCTGATAAAAATGTCGACATTAGTTAGACCGGGCCACCTGCTGTACTCGGTAAAATTTTAGATTATATTTAAATTTTGATGTTCAAGATAAATAACTATTAGAAACAACCCTTATACATAGATACGTAGGATTACTGCTAGTTTTTTTACAAGTAAAATTGTAAGTGATTATACTTGCTTTCTCTTCTTACGTATTACTTACTTTTTCTTATTAGATAGATATGTATGTACATCACACGGATATATTTTATCGAAGTTGTAAAATTTTCCTCGTGCAGTTTATAAGTTCAAATTTGGCAATATCTTAATTTTTGGCTTAGTATTACCAACGGAAGAGAAGTCAAGATGTTAGGGGGTGCGTGAGAGACATTCACAGTTGTTTAATTTTTTAGATATTTGATCGATTGATTCTTTATAGCGTGAATTCAATCAATAATAAAGTTTTATATACTTTAGTAGTTCAGTTCTATTATAATACAAGTAATTCAAGATATGTGTATACGGTACGAGTGAAACAATAATATAATAGTTGTAACCTAGGACTATGAATGGATTTTTCATGCAGTAGTAAATCACATTTTCTTAACTGAGTTTCTAGCACTGATTTGATTTAGATTCTGTTGCAATCGATACTTCAATCTCATTTATTACGAGTATGTTCCTGTAGCTAACATGATGAAATAATGGATCTTCAGATATGGTTCGACGCAGGTGTGTCGCAAGTTGGCTATTTTATTCAACGCGGGTAAATGTTATAATGGGTGTCATTAACCCTGCACACGACAGCACTCCAACCGACCAGTGAATATCCACTGAATTTTAATGTCACCGGGTACAAGATCATTTGGCTAGCGGTTCACACTGGTATAGATACATAGATGAATTGATAACTTGTTTAAAGAAACAATAAATCTAATACAAATTAGATTTTATTTGTTTAGGATATCAACGTTTCACAGTTCTACATCTAGAAAGCGTATTAAATATTCGCTACGCTTAGATAAGGCCACGAATATTTAAATAATTTGCACCTAATAATATAATATACATATTAATGTCATACGTTTTTTTTTTCATTGTGTTACAACAATAAACGCTGCCAGTGAATTTTACTTATATCCATGTATGTAATGAGAAAGTATATCCCGTAAGGATTTCAGTTCATTCAAGTCCAAGGAAATGAAGAGTTCACGAAGTAGGATATGATATGTTCTTTAAACGTCATCATGATTTGTATGGCGCGACTTGTCCCGACGCGGCGGTACACTTGAGCGATAGTATTTCTAGTTACCTGATTAGGTATTAGCTGCAAACTAAAGTCAACCTTAGGTTGTTTTTACTGTAAAGGACTCGTATCCTAGTTCGAAAGCCAGATTAAATAGAGTACGTCTAAAATAGCTGACACTATTAATCATTGAGGAACATCATCTCAACCTTATTGAAGGTGATTTCTATCTATTTATTTATTTATTAGTTATTTACAGCCCTCGCGTTGACGAGTTCTAGGCCATCTGAATCTTCCGGCCCCCACTAACACCCAATTGTGCGGTCACTTTCCACTTGAATCATCATTTAATGATACCTTAAAAATTATAATTTATTATTATTAATATATTAACAAATACTGATACTAATACTAGTAAAGTTCATTCCATCTGATACCTCAATACGATAAGAACTAATCATATAAAAGTGTTTTTGAATTGAGCAATGTTAAAATAACTTCAAAGTCGTTAGTCATTGTATTTAGTAAAATATAATTGTTATTATTCTCCTTTCTCACCTTTGTAGTCAAAGCCACCAGCGTGCTTGAAATCTTACCATCAACTGAGATACTCAGGAACGCAGAGAGGGTAGGGTTGTAGATATAAAAAATAGGGTGGCACCGCGCGCAGCATCTCACCGATAACGGGACGGTCTGTAACAAAATATCAAGATTTATCTGTAAAACGATAGCTGTTATTGAATTATAATAACTTATGCGCCTGTGTACAGAATGTAAATTGTTACTTACATTTACAACAGCATATAGTACAAGACTATAATGACGAATTGTATAAATTTTTTATCAGACAGTAGGTACCTATCTACTGGACTTTAAAAGTTTAATACTTGGATTCAAATGCACGTATTAGAAAATTTTAAGTAAGTATGTATATAAAGAAAACATTATGATTTACGTTGGTCTATCATACAGAGCTTGAATCCTGCACGAGAATAATGTGTGTGTTAAAAATTTATTGTATTTTTCTTCGGCTAAAAAAAAGGTCGTGAGGAAGCCTGAATACCTGAGAATTCTTTATAGAGTTCTCAATGTCTGCCAACCAGCAATAAGCCAAATTGTAGTATGGCCGTTATCTTTCACGTTATTAAAGGTACTACTACCCTACCCCAGCTGTGAGACAGTTATAGATTTTGAAGACATTGTAAGTATTTTTAAAACTAATTACAAACATTCGAATCGCAAGATTAAATTGATTAATTTTCAATATTCCCAAGTATTGACTACGCTATTAGCGACAATTAATATAGCGACAATAATAGCGACAAATATTCCTTAGATATCCAATAAACTTCACTACAGTCATGTACGCTTTCGACAGTCGACACGAGTTTTTGTCTTATTTTTATAATTATTTTTCGAATGTTCAAATAATATTGGAATTCTACCAAGTATTCTTGTACCAGTAGCTTAACAAGATAATGCGAGACATGTTTATAATCTACTGAATGTCCCGCTATTTAATTACTTTGAATATTTATTGTAATTTACTGTTATAAGTCTATACCAAGTGGCACGCACTGTAGTTAACACTGAGGTACGTCGTTAGTATTGAATTAAGTAAATGAAACGATCACAACGAATAGATAACCGATCAGAGAGACAGAGATAACTCGAGGTATTACGGTCGTTTTGTGTTATGATTTATGAATCTTATTAACATTATGGTATGCTTATTAATATTACGGGATACGTGATAAGCGTCTAGTTAGCTACTACACCGTGTAAAGAAAGTATGCCTAGACTATACATAGATATTATATTTAGGGATGTAAATGATTAGTATAGTTCCATCGTTGTATTCAAGGCACTTCCCGTCTGGTGGTGCACTTTGCTGAACAACGGACGTGGCAATCTCAATGGTACGCGGCATGGTGGGATCGACGATATTCGTGTATGGTGATAGTTCTTCATCTGTCTCGTTCGCTATCATCTGGCTATTGAATTAACCGTTTTATTTTAATGCGTTTTCGTTGCCATTTAAAAGAATCAATTGACATATGAGTTTTCTGTTCTCTTAGTGACTTTAGAATTACGATGTTCAAGGTCGGAGGCCACTTATTTTGGCAATAAATTTTTTTGGCCTCCAGTCACATTTAACCTGGGCGGTAACCTACTTGTCTCTTCAGTCACAGAGAGAAAACCAGGTCCTTGGATTGCTAATAGGTACCTAATAACCATCGTTTATATTTTAAATTAAATAAATCCATCTTAAACACTTAGTAAACCCACATTGACTGCTAAGCGGATTGAACACTTCATGCAATTGTTTACCTATCAGTAATAAATAATGCATTGCAAGTACGTCCAACGGCAAACTAAGTCTACCATCATTATATTTGTCGTAATTCTACTGCACATTCAGAAGGGTGCCTTTGATCTTGAGTTTGTTATGGTGGGTGAAAGCGCGCGCAATAAATTGACGCAATATAACTGCATAACGTGGCCGTAATATTTCTGCCACTACTGTTTTAGGCTGTGTGCGCACTAAGCAAATAAGACTTGGTACCTACTTTGCGACTGATTTATTGAATATATTTTTGTTATAAATTGAATTATGAAATAGAAATTTTGTAATAGCCATAAAATATTTTTAAACGGAAGTCTACTGAAGAGATTTGTAGATGAAGCAAACTATTAGTCGTCTATGACTTGAGGAAATCACAAAATTTAACAAGAATCGCACGACACTTAAAAATTATAAAAAGAAGTTATAAAATAATTATATAAATATTTTTTTTAATGGTAAAAGCCAACAAACGAGCAGACGATCCACCTGATGGTAAGTGGTCACCGTCGCCCATGGGCATCAACAAGACCAAAGGTATCATTGATGGGTTGTCGGCCAAGAAATGAGAAGAAGTTAAGAAAGAATGTATTGACTCTCAAGCCCCCAGTCGGAACGACGAGTCGTTTGGCGGCTGACTCAAGCAGGAGGGTGGTATCTAGCCAGGCAGACTTCATGGGGAGATAATAATATTAATGACTTAATAAAAATACTGATAATATAATCTTTATGCGAAGCCTTACCATCAAGCAGGCTGGCTTCTGTCGCGTCTTACGACACCCTTTTCTACCAGCATGGTATTCTAGGCCGCCCTAATACGGCAAGTTAACTTACTACTGATAAATTGTTTAATAGACTACTGCAGAATCTTGAATCTCTTTATGTAATTGAGGAAGCCATAATGGTTCTTGCTCCACCATGTTAATTATTCTTATTCTGCCCGAAGGCTTTAGTTATGCCAACTGCTGTTAACTGAAACAAACATTTTTATATACCCTCGGAAGCATGGAAGACGGAGACGCTAATGAAATTTTTATACAACGTACCAGAACATTTAAAAATTTAGACATCGGCCAGTTGCTTGCCATACGAAAGTAAAACATTTGTAATTGCCCTAAGATTACATTAAAGACTTTGCCTCGTGCTAAGATACCCTCACTGTACGTACACGATGTGGTAATAATTCTGCCAATGCTACGATGCATTGCAGCAATCGATATTATCGATTTATGCAGATTTTATCGATTGAATTACGAGTTAAGTGACGAACGACGATTCCTTTTGAAACGTTAATGCTTTTGACGTATTTATCGGTAAGTTATTGGAAATCCTGAATTATGCATCTCGACACCCATTCACGCAATATACGGGCATAATTTAATAATTATTTACTTATTATTAACTTATCTTGTCTTATATAAATTGTTTATTTTTATTAATTAACAAACTAATTACCATGATATGATTTGGCTTCGGTTTGAGTATGATATTATATGATACAAGTATTTATCCCGTGTTTAAAACAAAAATATTTTCAAATACATTCTCGAGGGTTTATACTATGTATAAATAAAGACATTATCACTTATTAATAGGTACATATAGTTGATATCAATAATACATTCTAATAATAAAACAACAATACTTTTAGAATAGTCATAATTGTATTTATCACGCTAGAGTGCAATGAAATATAATGTACCTGCCTACGTAATAAGTAAAAAGCAATTGTCATATCAGTTGATAAGTAAATTAAACAAAATACCTACTGTTTAATATAAAAATTTAATTAAATTTTATTAAAACACATATCTAATAGGTATGTATATAAATGAGGAAACCTTACTACACACTATGTAAATGCAGCGGTTAGATGCATATGGGTACCTTTACTGAACTGATTTTTATACCTAACTTAATTGCTTATTACAAAGCTTAAATTTTTAAATGTCAATTTTAATGTGGTAAAATCAAGAAAGTAGTGATATTTTTAAATACAAATCAGTGACATTTTATAAACAAAATGTAGGTACTATATATTCTTGTACGATATATTTTATTTGTAAAAAATTTAGGCCTTTAGTCATTTTCTGATTAGAATTGCTTTACCTATGTAGACAGGCAGAATAATACTAATTATAAAATTATTTTACAACATCACAACAAAAGGTTTTTATATTATTACAATATTCATTAGTTAACAATTCACATTTATCAAAATGAAACTATGTTTTAAATACACCTTTTACCAACTTTTATATAGATATTTATTTGGTGTGCATAAGTAGTTAAAAAGATTACTTACCAAAGTTAATTATATTACTGGTCACTGTTTGTCCTTAAAAAAAATATCTATTAAATTCACTTTAAATATAAAAAAATATAATAACCTTTTTACTTCACCAAAAATATAGAACTTTTTGTAAAAAATTGAACTTGTTTGACATTAGGCCTAAACTCGGGAGGCGGCGGCAACCAGCCGACGGCAGCCATCTTGTGGCGCTGTCGTCGCGTAGGGTCGAACGCTCATTGGTTGAATGACGTCACAGCGCCATGACAGTCAACCATTGCTATGAATTCACAAATTTAATGCATCACTGCGTCAAAGGATAATAGCATCTACTACATTGCAATATGTGTTTTTTTCTTGTAAATATAATATTGTTGCGCGGTTCATGCGACTATGCTCCTCGGTCCGCATTCTTGCTCTTCGATTTATCGTTTTGGATCCTTTTAAGATTCACCCTAATCACACGAGGGGGACGTATTAACCTACAGTGATAAATGACGATACGCGGAGATATTCTAATGGCCTGCTGATTTCTGTCGCTTAGCAAGAGGCTAAATTTTAACCGTGTCATTACGAAGTAACAGGAGGTAAACACTTTATAACAGTAATATAATAGGTACATCCTTAGGTACTTTATGTGAATACCCAAACAAGTTTATGTTTGCGTCTCTTCCTCTATATGATAAGATAAAAATGTTATAAGTTTTGCGACAGTCATTAAAAATACCTGTTTTCGTTATATGAAGTGCAAATCTTTATGATAGTTAATCAAGGAACTGGTAAAGTCAGATTGCGTTTAGATTAAGATTGTATTGGTTTTTGGTAGATAGGTACCTATAATGTAATGATTATAGGTAAAATTGGAGTAACTTAAGCATCTACTAACTTAGCTACAGAAAAGTTATGGTATAGGATTTAAGAAAAGCGGATATTGGATCCTTTCCGAGCGGAAATTATCTTCTTAAATAAAATCATACAGATGAGTTTTATGTAGCTATGCGTAGAACGCGACTTAATTTTCAATAGTAGGTAAATATCCTAGAATGAAACTCAGTTGTGAATAGGACAATTATTACAATATTTTAATATCCAGTAGTTGAACATGTGATAGCTATGTACAACCAAGTAGGTAAGTGAAATAACACGTAAAATTTAAAATACGCTTTTTATGGAAAATTAATTTATGAATTTTATGTCAATATTGTTACTTTCCATGTAGTTACCTATCGTAATACATAATTCCTTGGAGTTTTTAAACGACCATTTTCGGTACTTCTTATAAAATATCAAAAAAGAATACCCGCCCACCCCTACTAAGATATAAAGTAATTACCATTTGTTTCGTAACCATTACATTATATAGTGGTATAAAATAGCCACGAAGTAATAATAACCTTTGAAAGCTAGCTGGCCAGTAAATAGGTCGATCTTTGTTCTGACTCCTGAATATATTTCTAATTTTTTGTAGGTAATTTATTACTTATATAAATTAATTGTATTGTAATTAAATTATTGGTCGCTCGCTCCTTTGTCAGACAATAATTGTTAAATTTGTTTGTATGTATTGAGTATTTGAGTAAATACAATATTTTTAACCAGTATCATCCTGAAAGATAATACTCACCGAACAGTGGGACAATTAAGCGTTATTTTGATGGTAATATAAGGGTAATCTCATACCACTATGTAGGGTAAATACTTTGATATTTACAAACAATGTTATTATACGTGTGAAATAGATAGGCAAATTGTGTTTTTTTATCAAGCGTATGGTGCAATTTGGCTGACATCATAAAGTAAGTCAGAATAAGAAGTTTGCAGGGACTTTTGTATTATAAAGTACCGAGTATGTTTATTCACATTTTTAATATAGGTGAGGGTGGCGGCAACAATTTCGTTTTACAAGGCACCCCGTGTGCCCAGCGGGAGAACTCGCGTCTATTAACATTACCAAAACAGTAATGTTACGCTATAAGATTTATAATAGGATTTTATAAGACTTATACTTCTACTGCTTCCCTATTACGTAGGCTACACCTTTCATACTTCATCTACGTGTACATAATTAGGCGTAATGTATAAAAATCATTGTTTCGGCACGAATACCAAAGACGCCGTCGTTATATGCAAATGTGATGGACGCATTGAATTACCTAATAGAAAATTTTGTATTCGTTACAATGAGAATAATTGTAAGCTCGATCTTGATAGCTGTTGCCATAATTTGTCCGGCTGCGCGCCTAATAATTATTTATTACGGGGGAAATTACCAAAACCAGACTAATGAAGTTCTGTTATATTATATTTATTTCAAATAATTAAAGACCACCTTGTGACTTAACAACTGAATCTTGGTACCGCCGACTTAATTTCAGCTTTTTTCTCTCTACAATTTATTGTTATACAATTGGAATGAAGATGGCCGACGGGTCAAAGGATCGGGCATCTGTTGTTTCCTTTATTTATGTGATAGCTTCACAGATTAGACCCATATATTTGTAATTTTTATTTAAAATCGCAAGTTTATGGTTATCGACATTGATTTCCGTTCGTAAGTGCTCAATGGCATTTAAAAGCTTTGTTTAATCCAGACAAACCTATCCATTAGTGACTTAATTTAAATATGTACAATGGAGGTAGGTAAGTATAAAGGCGTGACATGAGATATATAATATTGCAAAAATGTTTAAGATATGTTTTAAGCTTATTTTCAATAAAGGTACGTACTTATAACGAGGAAATAAAATCTTGAAATTAGTACCTACCTAAATACTAGTCCTGAAAACCCAAGTGCAATGAATTCTTAATATACTTGCATGAATTTAATAAAGTCGATATTTATCTACACGTAATTGTTAAGTACCGGTCAATAAACATTAGGATATTTTTTTCTTTTTCGCTTAGTTATATGCCTTTTTTTACACCTATGTTTATACATGAGTTCCATCAGGTTCCTACCTACGGTTTGTTGATTATTTATTAATTTTTATTTCATAAATTTTACTCAATTTAATTTAATTACATTCCACACATAACTGAAATTACCTTAAGTAGGTTGTAGGTAAACGTAAAAACATAATAAAATCCTTCGGCTCGAATGCCCTTTCGTATCAATAAGGAAACTGACATAAAATACCATAACTCCCCAATAATTTATTACCATTTAAAATAGGTATGCAACGAAAGTAACATCTTGAAACGTTGAAGCAAAGAGTATGTATTTCAGTGAATCGAGGTCATTGCACCGACTATTTTTATACGGCAGAAGTTGCAGCTCTTATTTCGAGGGGACAATGTTGAAATTTGTACGTTTGTGCAGTAGCAACGATATCAAAGTAGACGATCACAGATGCAGATATCTGTGTGACGGTTGTGACATGAGTCGTCGTGACCTTGACCTGCCGGATGACGGATTCCGTCCTTGCGAGGTCGACGACTTCAGATAGGTATGTAGGTTGCTTGTTTTGCATCTAGCCTTCACGTTTATCTTTGTTCTGTTTTGTAACAATGTCAACGAGTGCTGTCCATCCATAAATTAAAACAAAACAAACTATGTTTTAGTTTTTAAATTATTGATTTTTTTTTGGGAATATTGTGATTTGTTTAATCTGTAATTAATGCGTGTAGCGCTGCTATTTACATGAACCTCTTATAAGAATAACATAGCTACAGAACATCACCGGTACAAATTGCATTTTTATCTGATGTTCCCAACGCTATTTCGAACAAATCCCACGAGTACCTAACTGCGGCGTTTGAAACTTTAATTTAGTTTAACTCTATTAATTTCACATATTGTTCATTAAATGGTACTGTCGTTTCAATTTTATGCGCTTGATTTGATAGTTAAATCGATAACAAAATTTACTTTATCTCGCTAAAGCGCACTTATGAGCGAACAAGTTTAAACAGGCACCTAAATAATCTAGGTAAATTAGGTACTTAGACAATAATTCGAAGCATCTGTAGAATTGTTAAGTCTCGATTAGCTAAATTAAAGATGGTATCTAGCAATTATCGCATACAGTTGCCGTCTAAATAGTCAAGTAATTTTGCAAGATTGTATCATTGTGCTTCAGAATTCTCAAGAGATAAACAGAAAAAATTGACTTGGGTTGCGAAGACTTTTCACGGTGTACCATGTCGAATGAATATCTTTTTTAACTGATAATGGTTTTAATTTCAGAATACAATTAGAAGATCAATTTAATGGTAAGTGGTCACCAACACGTTGACGGTCAAGAAGAAAGCAGTTTGCAAAAGTCTGACTTTGAAACCGTACATGAAAAACAAACGCAACATGATTTTCATTAAAAGGTCCTTTCTAAATAGTATAACTATTGAATATTTAATTAACATAATTATACATTAAATAACATATCCTTTTTTAAAAATCCGCTATATAAAAATGTAAGGACGACAACGATTGATGGTTCGCGAAATAATATGGTAACACATATTTCACCATAAACTTAATTCACTGACTTTTTACATTGACTTTTAAATGTAATACACATGTGCACGCTTTAGGAAAACTTCATTTAAACCCTAGTGTGATCAGAATAAATTATTCGTGAGAATCTTGTTATGGATATTTCTCTCAGACTTTTCCATTTGCTGAATTGGTTTTAGGATTAAAACATTTTTGGATATTGCAGTTTATATAAACGTATAAAATTTTAAATAATATATAGGAACTTAATGGAAGCGTAATAGTTTGGTTAAAAGATGAATAGGTCAATTTTAAATTGCTTACCTAGAGTGGCTCATGATAATTAGCACTGAAAACAACTTATAAATAAATTAAATAACCTGGTTTGCATTGCCAGTGCTTTTGTAGTTTTAACTTTTTTACTACGTTTTAATTTTGTTACTACGATTAAATAAATAGGTAAGCCCTTGGAATATTACTATTTATTTAATAACAATATTTGCTGCGGTTTGGCAACTACGGTGATATTATAAATGTCTTCATTAAATTACTAATCAGTAAAAAATGAGTTTTAATAAACAATTTACTTATTTCCTTCAATTAAAAAAAAATATTATTAAACATAAATATTATTATTTAAAAGTTTTCGTAAATATTTGATTAATAAGTTATACGTTTTTTTTTTGTTTCTGCCAAGAATATTAAAGGTTACTAAAATTTTAAATTAGCTTGAATCGATTCGGCCATCCAAGCACGAAGATTTAAAACCATTTACCCAATTAAAACACAAAGATATTTGCCAACAACCTCTTTATTCTGAACATAAACAGTAGGTATTTATCGTGTCTATAGACTTGACAAACGAGATCTTTTATTGGCGTGATTACTTAAAATTCTCATCCATGGTCGCAAAATTTTAATACGATCCTATATCGACCGTATATTTATTTTATAATGTGTAGACGCCTCGATTACTGGCAGGATTTCATTTAAATTAGACTGTATCATCGCAATACATAGCATCAAAGTGAGCTGTAAATTGAAATTAATTTACTGGAGATTCGAATGCTCATAAGTGGAATGCTGTAAATTGGTACTTGGTACAGAAATAGCTTGGTCGTGTGTATATGCGACCGTAATATATCCGTCTGACGAACGATTTCTTGCGTAATGTTTAATTAAGAGATCGTAAATATCCTTATCCGTCACAAATGGAGTAAATTGTCGTACGAAGTGAGATTCAAAACCTCACCGTGGTGGTACTAAGTGCTGACCGCTTGCCAAATATCCCAGCTGTGGACAGGCACATCGCGCTCTGAATACAGATTTTGAATTAAGTTCACGTTATTGTTTTCGATTTTTTTTCACTTTCGGTCCTTCGACTTCTTGGCCGACTACCTATTGAATTTTTCATGTCGTCCTTTATCGGAATTTCTTATAAGCTCGGAAATGGTAGTTCTATATGATCAAATACTTCTATAAGAGGAAGTTTCGCCAATTATATGAAGCATTAGCATACATTTCACATCAAACTCAATGATCCTTCATGGGAGTTTGGATTGCTTTCATTCGAACGGTGAAAATAAACGAGCGGATATTATCCACCTATTCCGAAAATAATGTAACTTTTTTTAAGTAAATCGATACATAAGAATGACTACAATATGTAGATGGATTTGTCCCATTTTAAACTTATTCAAAACTAGCAGACTGCCCTCGCTACGCTTAAAAATAGCACCTGTATTGTTTTAGGACTGAGTTTTTCTCGCTCTATGAATTTCGATTTGCAATATTAATCTATAATTTTTTTTATTAATGGGCGGACTGCGATGAAAAAATTTTTAAGTATTAAGTGATGCTTACTGCAATACATTAGTGAAAACCAGAACGAAATCGGTTTAGCCGTTTCGGAGATTAGCGCGAACAAACGCACAGACAAATAGACAAAAATTCTAACAACTATTGTTTTGTGTTCTATTGCATTACTAAAATAATATATTTGTCTCATATACGGAAATCGATCAGTTACAATTTTATATGTATACCTAAATATATGTCTACAAACCCAATTTATATATCATGCGTTTATGAATTTGCGTGTAGAAAATGTTATGAATATGCTTATAGGAATATTAATAATTATACCTACTACTCTGAAATAAACATTTCTACAAATTATGGATATTAGGATGTATTCATTTTGGGTTTACATATTACATCGTATCTTTACAATTAGGTATTTCATCGCATGCAATTTCTTTTGCTTATAGTGAGGTACAAAATAATATATCACTGAAGTTTGCGTACTAAACCATCTGAATGTTTTCTAATAACACTTGTATCTATCCAATAATGATGGAATTATTTTGTACATTCTTATGAAAAGTTACGAAAAATCAATACAAATTCTGACGCCGAAGTGCGTCGAACATTTGATTGTTTATAGACCAAAAGCTTTGAAAACCACTTTCGTTAAAATAAACATTGAAGTAAAGGCTACATAAATAAGAGAGGGGATTCATTAAACACAAACAGAGGATGTCAGGGATATATTCCTTTAGGAATCTATAAATAAACGTCACGCAGTAACGAAGACAGAGTTAGTTTTTAGATGTACAATGATGAATTTCATGAATGACTGATGTCTTAAATAGCTCCGTATGATTTAATAAATAACCTGGGCTTAAAATATTTATATCTCTACAATAGGTTTTAAGGCACAGTGCCTACTGGAATGCGGTAAAGTTATTTGCTCCAGGCACCTGGGTTGGTGCCTCAGTGCTTGAAATTACGCTGTTATTTTGCTACTTTACCTAACGTTATAATTTTTTCATGAGATTGATCTAGAGGCATGGATAGGAGCTACCGAATGGAGCTCGTATACGATAGAGCGATTGAGCTAGGAAGTTTGGTAGCTTATTTTAATGATAATATTT
Source organism: Megathymus violae (assembly GCA_003671415.1). Lineage (NCBI taxonomy): Eukaryota > Metazoa > Arthropoda > Insecta > Lepidoptera > Hesperiidae > Megathymus > Megathymus violae. Next base: position 778,031 of record PDGT01000036.1, read on the forward strand.
CATCGTATATACCTACACAGATATTGAATGATGTTAGCGTCCTATGGTAAACCTTTCCCTCTTCGATAGCTTTCTAGAACACCAAACTTACTAAAAATATATTTTTCATACAAAATGCTATTATGATATTAATAACTAGAAGTAGTCAGAAGGAAGAAGCCAACATAACGAGAGCCGTAAATTGTAATTGGCAACAGTAAACTTTACTTTTTATGTAGCTAATTCAAGTAAATATTATTATTGAAGACCAACATTTTTGTATAGACCTTTATTAGACTGGCCAGCGATGGTAAGTGGTCACCATCGCTCACACATATGTAATACCATATGTAAAAAATTACCAATGTGTTTAATTTATAAATGAATCTGTAAATCGAGTAAGCTTCTTGTTTCTCCGTCAATACCTACTGCAACCAAAAGTAAAAAATTCTTGGTTAATTTTTATAGGCAGAATTGTTGCTTAAAAGGTTGAAAATAATCCTATTACGAAGAAAAATTATCACTTGAGAACGGCACCACCGAATTGCGTAATTTTTTCATGTTTATAATCAGGATAAGCTTTGCATAAAATAAAAATTTTGGAAATATAATGGAAAAGTCGGAAATTCGGATGGTATTTTTGTATGAAAATCTCAAAATAAATGTAACAATACTACATCATGCTACAATACGATTAATTTTAATATAACTAATTATCAATATAACCCATTTATATTTATATTACCTATGCGTTAAAAAAGTTTTAACATTCATAATATATGAGACATATGTTGGAAAATAAATTGTGAGTATTCATCAGATTTAATATTGGTACTACCTTCTAGATGACCGCTCATTTCTAGAAAGACATCGTTAGGAAATATAACAATTTTTGTTCCAATGAACATCCAAATGATGAGCATATGAGCTATTATTTTAATTTGATTTTAAAATTAAGGAATAGTTATAATCTGCGCCAGCATTAAATGTAAAATATGCAAAATAAAAACTATCTTCCATTCGCTGCTATCCATAACGTTCACACCTGCTTCTCTGGCAATTTTATCAAATCTCATTTTTAGGGGAAAAATTACTGGTGTAGGGATCTGAGTTTACTGAAACTAAGGAATGTAAGATCAACTTTTTATTGATTGACAACGTCTCGTAGCGATGACGCGTTGTATTCAAATATAGGTCGTATGTATATATATTTTAGCAGCCGATTTGTTTTTGCACTCGATCCGTTTGAATTTTAAGACTGTTTGCCACGGCGTGTGTTCTGATGTAGGACGTGCAAATAAACATGGTATTTTTATCGCTGTTAACCTCTATATACTTGTGGTCGATTTCTCCTCTTTATCTTCTTAAAGCGGTGTATGCTTTATCATGAATAAAAAGAAAGGTATGTGCCGAATGTCCTGCAATTTAATGACTTTGCATTATTAGATAATACGTAAATTTTGCAAGTGATATTAAATAAATCTTTTGTGTAACAAAATTTTTATATGATACATTTTAGTTATTATTTTATATTTTTTAACTGTAGCAGGTACTTACGATTTTTGTGTTTTTACTTATATTTATCTCCGTGAATATGTTCCATGTAATTGAATCGGTAAAAATATCGGTAAAAAAACAAAAATCGTGAGTACGTACATGTTACAGTTAAAATTTATTCCTAATGTCCGCGATGATCTAAGCTTAAAATAATATTTTGCTTAAATCATGTGTTTTAATTCAAAATGCCTACAATTAAATTTTAACATGTTTAAAAATTTATAGATTACTTAACTTACCATCAGATTATAATGAGTACTGGTTCCTAACAAGGATTACAAATATGTTGTCGTCAAAGGATTTTTTGATCGGATAACAGTTCATGAAACACTGTCCCTGGTGACATAAAATCTATTCGAGCCTGTCACGCAAATATGGTTCTAAGAGCCAAGTTTTATATGACTATAGACTTTTTTGCATGTTCCGTGGTGACTGCACTGTTTTACGACGGTAGAAGGGTTACCGAGTTACGTAATGTAACAATAAACGTTTTCGGGGACAATAAATTTTAATAGAGCAGAAATTTATGGTCACTTCGTGGAGACATTTACAGCTGATGAACAAAAAACTTGACTTTCTGTGTCCTAGTTTCTTAAACATAAAATATGGCTCCGATGGAAATGCCAAGTATTATCAGTGTTTTTTCAATCTCATACGATAATTTTCGTTGCGCAAATATCGCAACAGAAACAGTAGGTACATTTGAACCCGAAATTGAATATATCAATCTATATTCATTTAGTTAATTATTAATAAATGATTCGAAGTGTACTGAATACGTTGGTAAGTAGTAAAAGCTACTATTAATTCCCGTGGTACTTTTGTCAATGTTAAAAGGTAAAAAAATTGAATTATTGTAACGTTAACCCTACAGTTGATTACGATTGCAGTCGTAGAAACAAGGTATTAATAAATTGCCTTTCGATAATCGTGTTTTCTCGTGATTTTAATATTTCAGCCATCGTCATATTGAAGGTTGTACGAAAAAACGATTGTGGAAAAACAGTAATAAAATAGGCGCACTAAACATAAAACAAATAGATATTATCTATCAAACTTAACTCTCTTTTGAATTGTCTCAAGAGAACTTGGGAAGTAACACTGAAAAACAACTGCACGAAGAAAGAAAAACACGATTATAACTTTTGTAATAAATTGATAGGAAACTAATATAACCATTGGACAATACGAAACTTACAGTTGTCCGATAGAGTTCTACTGAAAATGTTTTGAAGCACCCAGGACCCAAGTAGGGAAGAAAATCAAACACGTTAAGTTTATAATAATATACCTGCAAGATAGTATGCAAATCAGAGGTGTTTTATTGAAGGGAACAAAATCTGACAGAGTACATGACGTAATAAAAGTTTAATTAATAAAGTCAAGTTTGCAGCTGAAACATAATATCTGAATTGCGCAGCAGGCGAGACAAGTTCTTTCATTAAGTTTCGAAAATAAAAACAATACAAGTGAAAAGGGTATCGGATACTGCGCGCATATTCGCCGGAGAAAATTTCCTATTATGATCCCTTCCCTAATGTCAACTACTGTATAGGTTCACATTTGTATAGCGATCGTCTGCCAACGCGTGTTAGTGAGATAGGGAAGGAAATAGATTTGTCGATAATCGTACCTATTTGAAATGATACAAAAATATTTTTTGTGCACTCTTATATACGACTACTGTTTTAATATAATTTAATAATGTAAAGCTAATGATGGCACCTGAATTACTACTATGACGTCTAGTTGGATGTAAGACATTCAAGACAAAATTAGCAGATGCAACATTGAGACGGACAATATAAAATGTTAATTGTAAGCTCCTGTTATTTAGGTATATTGCATCCTTTCATTTTTAATCATATCACAACCATATTCGTTTATCATCTATCTCTCATAATATATTGTATTTATTAATATAGTGTAATTTCCATGCATCATTAAAATCGATGACATAAAGAGCTCGGCTTAATTCCATCACTAGGTCATCCCACCCGCACACTCCCTCACAGCAAACACACGTTGCCAGCAGACCTACACACACACACCGCAAATAAGCTTATACAAAGCTTAAGGTACGTATTTAGAGACATAGTTTTATCCGTGACCAAGAGAAGAAATTTCAATAAAAATGTAAATTTTTCTCCAGCAATTTTCTTCTCTCTGTGGCCTTCTTATTGAGTCCAACTCCACTGCATTACGTTCGGGTTTGCTTCGTTATAACTTTTTATACATACGGGAATACATTTTATGGATTCCCATACACCCGAGAAAGCAAATGTAATTTGCTTGCCAATTTTGTTTACATCGAATTAGCTTTTGTAGTCTTTGTTCGCATGAAATGCAAACTTCATAACATTTGTGTGATGCAGAGGTTTCATACAGTTTAACAAGCGTTTGTTTCATTTTCTTCGCTTTTAACGGGTTTGGGCTCATATTTTGGTAGAATTTTATTTGACTTCATTGTAAAGTATGGGAAGAGTAATTATTAAAAATATAAACGCAAGTTTCTATTAAATACCGATAAATTATATTAGGTGTAACTTTTTTAATTGATCCAATGTGACATTCATATTTTTAATCGTTTTCATATAAGCTTATAAGAGGAATTTGCATTTAAAACTTTCCACCTAGTTGGGATGTCTAGGGGGACAGCGGGTGGAGCGAGAGGGCGGATTAAGGATGCTGGAAGCGAGGAAAGAATACACAATTAGTCTTCTCTTACCTGCTAGAGATAACACAACCAGTTCAACGAGACCTGCAACTGTGCGATTTCCTTACCCGTCTCATACTGAATAGGTGTACATTTACATTGGACAGTTTTAAGTAAGGGATTTTAAAAACGGGTCCGAAATGCGACCGGAACTGAGGGGCCGGGAATACCGGATCGATCAGCGGAACTTGGATGTCATTGGCTTTGTTGAAAAATCTAAATCAGGCAGTTAGTATTCACGCATGTCGGAAGAGCAGACAGTGTACCGAGTTGGGCGGATCAAGTGTAATGGCTGTTGAATAATAACTTGTGTATTAGATGGCGGAGATTACATTATAAGGGAAAAAATATTTACAAAAATCTGATTTTGAATATTTTTTGTTATAGAAAAAATAAATACTGATGAAGGCCTTCTTTGTATCGAATATTTAGTGTAGATCATGAGCGTGTAGAATTAACTTAAAATTACGCTGCAGTATTTTTTGAAGCTGATTTTAGCGGAATGACTACTTTCTTACAACTGTATGACAAAACAAACGTTAACCTTATTAGCACCAACCTCGGGATATCAAGTTACTTTGCTCTAGATTCACAGCGAAAGCAGGAAGTAGAAGGACAGCTCTCATTCTGTCAGGACAAATGTTACAGTTAAAATGTAGTGAATTAATGGTGACAATGTTTCTGAGAAATACATGGTTAACTAAATAAATAAATAAATAAAAAATCACGCTTTATTCTTAATTGTGAGTAAACATAGACTTATTAAATATATTAAAGTTCGCTATAGCGGCCCATAGGTCAAAGTGTTAATCATAAGTCTCTTCTGATTTAAATTTTCTGTATACAGTTCAATTATAAGTAATATATTATTTTAATATGCAGATATTTCAAGAAATAAAAAATTAGGTGAACAGGGCCTTATAATGATTCAACCACAAAAGCTTGCAAAAGAAAAAATGTCGTGTAGCTTGGGTATAGAGGAGTATGTACACACAGCGTCAGCCAGCGCCATGAAATGGAGCGTCATAGGTAGGTACCTACAGGACATTGCTCGCCAACGCGCAATGTGCTACCCTATGTTTGCTTGTAATATTCACAATTTGCGACTGCAAACCATCGCTACTTTACGCTGATGTTGAAAAACCATTGCTTATCGCTTATACATAAAGTTGATTATAACAGAGTTGTACACAATGCAACGGCAAATAGGTTTCGTGTTTAAGCGCTGGGGAACTGAGATAAAATTCACGGCCATAAAATATGATACATATGAGTATAAAAATTTATATCATATTTTATTTTTAGGATTAACCCCTTAGAAGTTTAAAAATCAATTGCTAAGTCAGTAATTTTTTGTACGTTTTAAACCGATTGACACAATAAAGTTATGTTGCAACTTCAGCCTAAACAATGTATTTACTCGTACTTAACTTCATACGACTTATGCATAATGTCAACAATAGAATTTGTACATAATAAATATGCATAAACATATGAATGAATAATATGCCTATCTGAAATGAGATGTAACCTAGTCTACACCTACACCTAATGAGATGTAACCTAGTCACAATGTAGTCAGTGTCAGTGACGGTGGTATCAAGACACAGTCAGGAGGTCATAAAGCCCCTCAGATTGATATTTTTTCAAATTCCTATACAATACTTAAGAAGTTAACGTCTCAACTCATTGAAAAGTAAAAATTATATTTAGTTGTTAATTTAATTTAATGTATGCAAAATTAAATTCTTTAATTTAATTGTATGTATTTGTATTATTCAGTATAATTGTAATAATAATGTAATTATAATATTTTGTAATGCAATTTTAATAACTGTAATTTAAATAATTTAATTTAATTTGATGCACTTTTACTTAATAATCATGATATTTGTACCTATAATTGAGGTAGCACTTGGCCTTGAATTTAGATAATATTTTGTGAATGTTTAGTGTATATCTTGTTGGTGCAATAAATAAAATAACCCTAACACAAGAAAATATGAAAAGTTACGATATAACAAAACCAATGAATACACATAAAGCCTCTATGTTGCGCGGTAATAATATTGCGGATGAATATTTATTTCATTGCGGGAGTTAATGAACTTACGTAACATTTTATGTGCTATTGGATATGTTACAAATTTAGTAACAAAAACAATAGCAGGTCATTTTAGGAATGCGTACTACGAGAGAAAGATATTTTAGCTAATTATAATGACTCGTAGGGCGCAATGCATACAAAGTCGGACTGCCGATCGAAGGATCCTGGTTCAGTTTCCTAGTTACGCCGAAATAATAATGATGAATTTGAATTTTTGTTCTCGATCTAAGATTTGTATTCTTTTCTTTATGTATTATCACTCACGGGACTCACTACACAGGGAATCCTAGTATGGGATTGTGATTGTGTGACGTTATTATTTACTTATAAATCTTTACTGTAGCAACTCATCTGTATTTTATATATTAATAATTTGGTTCACTGTTTTATGCTAGTCAAAATATTATAGTATTATAGTAATTTTACTATATTATTTTTATAATACTTACGCAATAGTAAAATTACCACATGCATCTTTTAAAATTGAAAATCAAGAAAAAAATCCGTTCCTACGTAAAATATTTTCATACGCACAATATTTTTTTTATGTTAATAGCCGACAAACGAGCAGACGAGCCCCCTGATAATAAGTGGTCACCGTCGCCCATCGACATCAGCAAAACCAAAGGTAATACCGATGCGTTGTCGGCCAGGAAATGAGTGTCCTATGCCGCCCCAATACGGCACGAAATTAATTTTTTTAAGTATAAAGTATTTTTTATGTAAATAGCTGACAAACAAGTAGATGAGCCATCTGGTAGTAAATGGTTATCGTCGCCCATGGACAATAGTTACACCGAAGACATCACTGTTGCGTTGTCGACCAAGAAAGTCGATCGTTATCTAGGTAATAGCCACGGAAAGATAATAATATGATATTAATTACTAATAATAATATTGATAACAATTGTCCTTACGCGAAGTCAAGCACGCCCGCTTCTGTCACCTCTTACGACACACTGGTCTAAGCTGCTTCGATTCAGCCAAAAGTTAGTCTTTAGTCGTATTTGTATCTACATAATATTTTCTTTAATCTATACTAATAATAAAATTCTAACTGATCGATTTCTGTATATGAACGATATATGAGAAAAAATATTATTAGGGGTCTTTATTGACGCAACAGAACCCAAAACAATAGTTATTAGAATTTTTGTCTGTTTGTCTGTGCGTTTGTTCCCGCTAATCTCAGAAACTGCTTAACCGATTTCGTTCTGGTTTTCACTTGTGTATTGCAGTAAGCGTCACTTAATACTTAAAGTTTGTTTCATTGCAATCCGTCCATAAATAAAAAAGTTATAAATAAATATTGTAATTTGTAATTCATAAAAGGAGAAAATCCCAGAAAAATGCACATGCTATTTTTAAGCGTAAAGTAGTTTTTCCGAAGCGAAGCGAGGGCATTTGCTAGTACGTAATATAATATAATTACGAAACAATATATTTTATATATACGATGTATTTAATTGATGTGATAAATATCATATATCAAGTATACCGCATTCATATACCTACAGCATTTTAGGTAGGGCAACACATGTATGAGCACATGCTCATGCACATGTTGTACATGTGGTTGGTACATATCAACCACCACAGAAAGTTGATAATGCCGCATTGGTAAAAAAAGACACCCGTCTTGGTTTGATTTGTTAAACAAACTCAAAGCTGTAAAATTTTTATTAAACCAAGGTTATCTCGGTGTCTTATTTATTGTTAGAAGTATGTATCTATCTCGAACTTTGTATAAAAATTTTGTGGGCTTACTTGATGAAATAAGGAGGGATTTACGTAATCAGCATAGGATAGCCAAGTGGATGTACCTATCTACAAGGAAGGTAGGCATGACCTCCATAATACAGGAGCCAAAATTTCTTAATACTCTTGGAGCGTTCCAACGCACCCTCCGTAATAAGCCGGGAGGTCCCCCCGGAGCATCTACAAGTGATTCAAAGAGATTGTCAGTTAATGAGTCTGTGTCCGCCACAAATTCAGCCCTTTCTCGTGCCTTCTCAGCTAATGGCCTCTTTATCTCATACCGGTCGCCGATTCTGAACATTAAAGACATACGATTCTTTATGCTATAAATTTTATCGTGTCCTCAAAGTCGTTATATTAGTATATAGTTCATTTTTAAGGGCTTTATTTATACAATAATATTGCATTTTATTAAAAGTGACAATCTCAATTGTCTTTCAATATAAGTTTACGAGGTACATGTGGTCATTTTGACTCTTGGGATTTCATGAACAGGATATATTATAACATATTTTGTATCTTCGCCTAATAGATACTGAAATGAATTATGTCTATTAATTTTAGTTACAATTTTAAGCGAAATCTGCAACGAACTAAAATGATTATTTGAATATATATATCAGGTAACTGTCGGAAAAAATATATTTAAACTGGCATAGTATATTATAGTTATGATATCGTGGTTTTTGAGATAAGGAACGCTACGTTTCCACAAATTTTGTCATTAGATGACGCTGTTACTTTTTAGTATCACATTTTTGTTGTCGTGAGTTTGGTAAGTTAGCATAGTCGAGTTATAATATAAATATTTTTGCAGACAACCACTGGGTAACTATATTTAAATATAATAACAATATTGTTGGAGAACTTTGTTGTGTAAAAAGAAGAGCATTAATATATATAATAACTTTGGGAAAAGTTAACCTTTCTTTGATCATAACAAAATTTGCAAATGCGCTTGCAACCATGCCATTAATCAACTTTAATTTAAATCCCTCTGTTATTTGAAGTTGTTCACAAATACTATGAAGTCTTGAATACTGACACTTAGAAAGACTTTTTATGTGTGATCTGCCATTGAAACTTCTCTACTGAAAACATAGATGTATGTAGCAATATTCTTTATTTCATATATGCAATTTACTCAAATATATCATAAATTGACATTTGTGCTACATGCCTAGCGAATTTATAAAGTTAAAGAAAAGAATATTTCAAACGGTCACGTGACTTTTATTATAATAATATACTAAAGTCTACATTTTGTGTATTAAAAATTGTTGAATGCTTCTAGCTACCACTAAAGCCCGCAATTTATTAAAATATGTCTTACTAAAACGTTGTGAACGGTAACAAAAGTCCTGCGATAACCAGCTACTCGAATGCGAATTAAACCACAAAAATAATCACCTATCCAATATAGAATGCTCAGAGCTTTAAATACTGAACTTATTGCTTCGAAATCTACATAACTGGTACTGGTTGAAGTCTCCTACGTTGAGGCTATTGTGTACCTACATATATGGAAAGGTGTCTCGAAAACATAGAGACGAGATCCCGACGTACCTATATCAATGAATTTATCTCTGTCGGAACAACCGTATAGGATCGCCTTATGAGTCGTTATTCCCACACCTGACCTGTACGTTTTCTCAATGTCTAGGACAAGAAAAAAAAACTATATCGATCGTAGAGCGATGTATTTTTTCACGCGGCACAGAAACGAATAAAGTTATTCGATTCTAACGTCTTAGATGGATATTTTATGGATAATATTAACTGAATTAATGTCATAATTGCGGCAGTTTTGGATGAAATAAATCGATATGGTCCGCTTAAATAATACCGCCCGCAGTTTGTCAGTGTAGAAAGAATCTTTACAACCATCTACTCGTGGTCTGTGTGTTTTCATTGATCTGCGCTTGCAGTTACTGGTCGCACTAAAAGCGCGGGAGGAGTGGAAGGTCAGTACAATTGGATACCTTATAAATTCAAATGAGCTATACGAGGTCATATCAAATGGTTTTCTTTTATGTCAATGGCGATACTGAATGTGTTTTAGTACCTATCGTATATTTCCAATACTAGTGTGAATATTATTTGCTAGTTCAACCTGTTAAAATATTTTAAAGTGGTGCACGTAAAATTGAATTTGTTTGAAATTTCATGGCATTATACTTAAAATATTTATTTTTCGTTCATAGCAATAATGATTATGTAAAAGCATCAGGTTTATTTTGCAGCTCGGCTAAATATTTAATGCTTTTTATAAATGATTGGAAACATGCCAAATGTGGGGGTTGAAACTCGTAACCTATAAATATAAACCAGTAACTCAGTAATTATCACAACAACCGAATTCAAACTTTCTTAGATTAGCACTCCGTTATCTGGTTTTGTACTATAGATGTGCTCAAACCAAGTCAGTGAAAAGTGCATTTCCTTAGACAGCACGTAATATTTTAATTTAGTTCCTAGACAGTCTAGTTATTTCAGTCTTAGAACGTGACTATTCTTAAGTGAACCCTCTCCAGATTACAACGGCATTGTCTCCTGGTACTTTAAAATATGACCACGCAGTGAACAAGGGTTCAATTTAAATCGGTTTGCTATTTGCTGCATAGTATACCTATAGAGAATAGCCGGTACATATATCGCGTTTTGTGAAATTGCGAGGAAGCTGTGCCCAGGGGAGAACGTCTGGGTTAAACACGTCGTTTTGCTTCCGTTTTATCTTTAGTTATACAGATACTAGTACGAAAAGATCCCGCAATACGTGTACACTATCTAGAAACGTTTATGCACCATTTACTAAGGGAGTCGTAAAAGGACTATTTCTTCTGTGGAAATTCGCTCTCAACCTTACCGAAAATAGTAGGTATCTATATGAAATTTATTAAAATTATGAAGTGCAAGAAACACGTCCCTATTTTATGTCTTGAATGAATGTAAACAATGGTAACAGTAACCCTGTTATTCCTATTAACATAATTGTATGTTTTGCAAACAAAACAAATACCAAAGAAACAAATGTGAATGAATTAATTAATGAATTAATATGAAGTATATATTTTAAACTGTAAAATCAGACCAAGAGAACGAGTTCCATAAATAACAACAATTTACTGTCCGCAAAATATATTCAAAAGAAAGTTGAAACAGATTAAAATATGAATGCAAACTAGTTCTTTTTTCAATGGAATGCCATAACATACTCTATACACTTACATTTTGATATCTAGTAAGTACGTACAAAGACATTATTATACGTTGATGTAAGGGTATACCAGTACCTTAATTTATTATAAATATCATAACTCCAATAATTTGTCGCTCTCGAGAAACGTATCTAAGCTTTGCTAGGGTACTAAGATGCTTGGGTACAATAGCCATTAATAAAATCGTAAGACATTATCTCTGTCTGGTTATGATCCGCTGTAATGCGACGCAATGTCCCATAATTATTGTCCGCACAATTACTGCGTCATTCCTACACTCCGTAGTACTTTACCACATTAGCGACTCTCATAACACTATAGCTGTATGAAATATGCCGAGCCCGTCCCTGTCCTTTGCCTGCACGCGACTATGGTTGTTCATATATTATACTAAAGGTGAAATTCGTATTCAGTTCGTTAGTACCCCACTAGATACGATTTTAAAAGGGAGGGTTCTAATGGTTGGTCATCGGTCGCTCCCGCTTGACCGAAGGGGTAATTTGGAGGCAGACAACGGACACATTTGCATCACAATGAGAGTCGGATCTCGTGGAGCGGCGAGTGCTTCCGTCCATGGATAAACTGCATTCATTTAAGTACCTACATATAATGTACATGAAACTCCGATTGAATTAACTGTCTCGAAAATTTAGCAAATAATCATTGGATTGAACCGACGCTAAAATACACCTAAACCACAGTTAAATAAATGAAAGAAAAAAATACATGAGTAGATACAAGTATATGAGGTAAACTAAAAAAAAAAGGAAAATCTAAAGCCATATAATGACTTATATAACGTTTTTTACATACCTAGTACCTAATATTTTGTAATTATATTCCGGTTTTTTAATGCAAGTATAAAAGGTATTTGAAATTTATATATATGTATGCCTTTTCAACATATAGGTTTAAAAATGAATAGTCATCTATAATTAACTTTAAACATTTCTTACACAAACATACAGGTTTTTTTTGTTTAAGACTGACTTCCCCAGGGATGGCTGTAGAAGCGTCTACATTGTACAAAATTTTCAATTTAGTTTCACTTAGATTTAGTTAGGTAACATCTGGAGTTACGGAAGCGGAGAAAATTCAATCTTGCTACTTTACTTCTTCATATGAATTTACTCGGAAAGCCAAATAAAAATTGTTATTTTAAGCAAATACAATGGAGCTGGAGAAGCATGTCGTTTTTTCACTCGCTCTTGTAATAAAGAAACGGCTTCCCATTTATACCTTTCTCCATTTTACCATTTTTCCCTTTCAAAAGAAACAATTAATTAATAACCGTTTAAGATTACCTATTGCCGATGTGTTCTGACTGTGAGAAGCTTTCCCGTATAAATATAATATGTCACGTAGGCACAGAAATACGAGTATAACGCAATACCGAGAAGTGGCAATATATCGAAAATAATATTAGCATAATTACTTCTTCGTATGCTTGAAATATCAATTATTGAAACTAATAAATCCATAGGTAACAAATGACGTAACAACTAACGTGCTTAGAATATTTGACTTGTTTTAGTACAAACCTATATAGGTACCTATTTTTTTAACCAGACGCAGCATTCCATTTCAATGAACAGGTTCCGAGGAGACACATTAATTATTAATTAATTATAAGGAACGAACTATAAACTAACTTGAAAGTCACCTTTTGTCCTTGTTTCTCCTTTTGGACTTGGTATACCATACACTGTAACCAATTAAAATTACAATTTCATGAGAACTAAGAATGAAACCGACGGTTAAAACATAACAAGTGGTACAGAGCGAGTGGCGGACGGTGTTGACCTTCCTTAATAAATGCAGTCAACGTTCACAATCAGACGTAATAGGCTGAAATATGATGCTGGTCAGTTTTGCCCTCGACTGCGCTTACATGGAATATACTATGCAATGTATAACCACTGGTTTTTATAAAGCCAAAATATGTTCGTCATTATAATGATATTAGTTGATTTAATAATAATTTATTAATGTAATTTCAAATATTTGTGCATATTATTTAAGACGATAATTCAATGTATATCTAAATAAATAAGTATCATATTTTTTTTTGTAAACATTAAACATTAGAAATTACGAAATCAACTACTTTCTCTTGATTACATAATAATTTGTTTGAATTGTTAACTTTATTATATAACACTTTAAATTACAGCGACATTTTACCAATTATTCATTTTTAAACATACGTATACAATTTGATGACCATAATTTTTATACAGTATCTAATCATAAATATAATCAATTTTTATCCGAAAATATGTAACGTTAAAAATCTTAGTTGCAAGCGAACATAAAGACACGTATTTTGTTTTACGTATACAGGATTATAATGCAGACAATGCATATGATGCGGATGCAATTGGAATGCCGCTCGCAAATGGTCGTGGGCCCGACGTGGCGACGAGCAATTTTCATATCACGTACCTACTCGTCGGATAAGTGCATTATTAAAAATTCATTCTGAAGATTTACTATTATTACCATAAAAGATAAAAAAAAACATTCCCAGATTTATACCTGTTATAGGAGGAGCCTTGTCCCACAATCCCATTGTCGTATGCCCCATCCAACCCGTCGGCTCTTAATACGATAAATCAAATCTGTTTCCCTGTTCGCAATGGCGGCATCTTATTTTTGTGTCTGCCTAACTTTTTAAATAAGTATCAGAATGATAAAGAAATAAAAAACCATATTAAAGAATGCACCTGTTCAATATTTATGTTGAAATATCCACCCATGTGGCATTGCAGAATATTTTAAAGCTAGATAAAAAAGCCTATTAAATTTTACGTTACAAAGTTAAAGAATACAAAAAGCACTTCAAAAATTATAAAAACAAGTAATAAAAACATTCAAGAAAAACAATACCTCGGGATAACAATAGTAGATTGACATAAACATCACAAAAACCTTAAAAAAGCAACAAAGAACTTTGTATAATGGACCATTCAATCCTTTCGTCAAAATATGCTTAGTCTCAGCACTTCCTTATTGCGTCGTAAATTTCAAAACTTTTATACAAATCTTCGTAGACAATATCGTTTCGTATATGGGCTATTGTTACTAATATTTAAAAAATATATATGCTAGTGATGCTGACCACGTCAACATGATTTTAAACCAGTTTGAACGGTGGATTCATTCAAGAAGCTAATGTTACATTTAATCTAGACTATGTTGTAGTGAAAATTACATCAAACTGTGATTGCAACAACGTTATGACCGAAAACAGGAAAACATCTGCATATGTGGTAAGTTTTATGTAATTATTAACTTTACAATACTCTTTCCAAATATTTTAAGCATATGTCAATGAATGAAAAGTCTTCGGTCTATCCGCAAAAACCAATCATTTCTTAAAAAGGTTAATTAGCGACCAAAATCATCATCAATCATTTGGTCTTAATCCACTACTTTATGGTCTGGGCGTATGATGTTTTTTAAATTTTAAAAATCAATACCTACAGTTATTAAAAAATATTCTAAAATATATTGAAAGATCAGGTAACTCGTGTAATTACGAAAGTAACTACATCAAAAGGTTCCTCCCGTAAATAATCTAAGCAATAAAGGAGCAGGAGTATATCGTGAACATATTTTAAAAGCTGTCAGAACCATATGACGCCTGGCACAATTCAACCGATTTACAATTCCAAACTTAGGCGTGAGTCTAAATTAAGGGGAAACTTGCCCTGCGTTACTGACTCAAATTATTCCGAAACTATTACGTAAATGCTATGATTAAAATCGAATTAACCGCCCATCGTGTACCTACTATTAGAATCCAGCCTGACGAATTGACAATTACTATTAACGGATATCAAATTTAATAACTTAATATTTTACGTGTGAAATGTAATAAAATAACAGATGAAACCACTTACGAAGATACTATTGATTATATAATAAAATTCGAAATACAGTGTAGGTCCAACACGATAATCCAGTATACATGCAGTAGGTACCCGTTTTGGCCCTTAACAAAAAGACTTCAGCGAGCTCAGTTGAAGATAAAATATTTCGACATGCTTAAACAACTACTTACATTTAAATATTGATTTCGACGATCAATTTTAGTTTATATGAGGTGTTATGTAGTTATTGAATTATAAAAATATAATTTCTTCATTCTGATTTTCAGTGCTCAGCTTTTTACAATAAATTCGGTATTAGTTAGTGTGATTGAATTAGAATAAATTTGTACATAATATCTGAAACATTCCTACATACTAACGCTAACAAACTACAGAGGCCCATTGATTGAGATTATTAACATTACGCAACCCATGAATCTATCAAAACTGATAATACTTCTGATATGTAAAAGTATTATACACTAGAAGTAATACAGAACGTGAATCGCTCATTTGACCATAAATGTCATTGTTGTAGCTCTAGTATGTAGACGTAATTTGTCGTTATAGGTATATAGATTCTGTGTTTTACGAGACTTATACACGTAATTAAGCAATAACTTTAAAGGAACATGCGGCCCAATCACATAACATATAGCGGGTGGTTTCTGATTTCTCGCACATGACAACGACGTTGTCTGATTTGTCAGTATGAATTTTTATTGCCGCTATCAGGTTCGACGTCCTTCAGGGATCGTACAATTTATTATATATAATAATTACTTGTTTACTACATTTGTTTTCCTATAACTATACTTTATTTCGATAATCGATTCATTGATATGTTTTATTTTTGGAGGTACATATATATATATATATACATTAAATAAATTGAAAACCATTATCCAGTAAATTAATGAAAGAAAGAAATATGAGTATGTCTTTATATACTGTAAAAATTTGGTGTTATATAGAGTATTTCTTTTTGCATTTATATCTGTATATAATTTATATGGGCCTTGAGAATTCATAATAATTGAATAATATTTATATTAGAGTTGGTAATTAAAGGCAATCTACCTATGTGTTGATTTATAAATATGAAAAAAAATACCACGATATATAAAATTACTCAGAAATAATAAAGTATGACTTTATATGAAAATTCCCTTTTTAAATAACCAGTTTTAAGTGAATTCCCCGAGAAATAGGCGAAAGATTTTGTGTTCCTCTGCTATAGAAATTCCAATGCAAATTGAATTTAAATTTCCTAGCTTGGGATTAAGGTTTTCAAAGGGTTACAGAAATGAAAAAGATTCCATAATTGATAAGACGAATCTATTCAATGGGAGGAAACTTCTGTAACATGAATTCTGGTACTTAATTATATTCAGCATAATTGAACCTTCAACGGTAACTTATCATAATGTCTTGGCTCACGAGAACGCAACATTGGTCTAGTCTATCTACTCAAGATCCCCGAGAATTTAAATTGAATAAATTTATTTTGAAATAATGAATTACCTATGAATTTAATGAAACCTAGTAAATTTATTTTTTTTGCATGAATTCCTTTCATATATTGTTGGCATAAGTTATAGCTTTTCTAATAAGCTATCTACGAAATAATTATATATGTAATCAATTTTAGGCGGTAATGAACAGATCTACCTTTTTAATTTTTGTGCCTCTTTTTACTCGATCCGTCTCTGAAAACGATTTTTGGAACTAAGTGTTTTGAAAAAATCTCTTATCTTTGTTTTGGTGGTTAAGTAAAAGCATCTAAAAGTAAATGCACATATAAATATTATAAATGGACTAACGAGTCTTTACATCACGGCTAAATAAATATTAATAATCCGATGTAAATATTTGTATAGAATCTTTTATTTTGTATGGTATAATTTTATTTAGTCTTATTAAAAGCATATAAATATTTAATGTAATATATTTGATCTATTTGTGTCATAATTGTCACAGTAACTGTGACTGCTTATTAATGTTTGTTGGAAATCATAAAAAAATAACAAAAATACAACAAATTCTACTATGACGCTACAATGTCACATTGGCTTTAACCTGATGACTTTTTGTCAACTGTCACTGCAATAAGGGCCACTAATTAAGGCTGTTACTGGCAGGCACGTGCACCGTTATCTGTCTAAGAAGTTTTCCAATTTTCTACAATCGCCCTGCTTGAATTGTTTCGCGAGCTGAATATTTAACTTTGATTACTCTAGGAAAGTAGCTGGCGGAGTTTAGCAAGTAATTTAACATTCGTTCCAGCTACGTACTTAAAACATTAGTTTACTTAAGTAGATATCTAAATGTACTTATTTACTTTTAATTAAAAAGAAGAGCGGTCATCTATATCTATATACTACTATATAAATCTGTTGAGATTTTCGTGTATGTCTCGGTTTCGAGATAACTCAAAAACGGGTTGACGAGCTTGAATAAAATAATTTGTATGTAGTGAAAACACGTGATTGCGCAGATGATAGCCTATATAAAATGTCAGTTAATCTAATAATGTCTAATCAAGGCAATAAATATGAAAATTTGAATAATCATGTACCTATACATATGTAATAGTCCAACCCGAAAAAAGGCGGACGGGGCTGTTACAATATTTTATAAACGCATATGAAGTGACGATATATATATTATATACACCTACTTTGTTTTATACATTTTATTGTACATCGATATAAATGCATAAATAACATTTGATTTAGTAGGATTGCATAAGAGATATAGAGCTATATACCTACTGATTTATATAGATACACTTTGGGAAAATGAAAAAAATGGTCGGCATACATTACATATTATCTAATATTTTATTCTCAATAATTTATTAGTGATTCTATACATTTTTATACATAATTAATACTCATTACCTATAAAAGCAGAATATGTGAAACAGTAAGAAATATTACAAACATGTTAAATAACATATGGTGTCTACCACAGCGTACTTATGTGTAATATGTGTTACTGTCAAGCAACAAATAAAAAAGCACTTAAAATAGGTACGATTACTGTTCAGCCTTTTCTATTATTGAAGGAACAGAAGATTGCACATTGCAAAGCTAGGGTTTAAACTTTATGAGAGTGTTCGTACCAGCAGGCAGGTACCTAATATAAAAGAAAATATACGTACATAATAGTGCGCGGTGTGCTAAGGTTCACATCACGGCCGGACCTCATAAAAGACTGGTTGAGAAATAAATAAAAATGGAAGGTCTGCTCGCAAGACGGGTAAGTTGAAAAGGAACTTTTGCTTTTTAACCAGTTTGTCGCTAACTTTAAATTGGCTTCCGCCGACTCTGTCGTTTGGTGAGGATAATAGGGAAACTAGTAAGTAGGTAGGTGAAGTTCGGAGTCACTGTATCTGTCTACTTAGAGCTGTGGACATAGACTTTCTTAATTTGCAAACGTTGATGTAGGGTAGGTATATAAAATATGTGTAGGTTGTTACATGTTAGTGTTTTTATTTATTGACTCATTAATCTGTACTAATAATAAAATCTGTCCATGAGATATTTTTTGGAAATTTTAACATAGGTTATTTTAGTAGAGGCCAAAACATATTTTTTGGAATCTCTCTCTATCTGTCTATTTGACCACGTATCACACTAAAACTACCGAACAGATTTGGATATCACTTGACATATTAGTAACTTATACGGGTTCTAATGTAGTATACATTTCATCTCGGGAAATGGATCTGTTCCCGTTGAATAGGAAATAAAAGTTAATATAGATAGACATCTATTATGAGGGCACTAAATAACATTTTGACTGAAGATTAATATGTTTCAAATTCACAAAAAAAAACCCATTTCCAAAACAATGCGGGTGCTATATCCAAACGTAAGGCTTAGGTTTTTGGAAGCAGGTGAGGACGAGATACAATTTTATTATAATTATCACTAAACTGCGGTCCAAAAGTTCACGTATTTCCAAAAGTTGTTGAATAAATTCTATCTTTCTTACCTTCTTCTCATTTCCTGGCCGACAACGCATTAGTGATACCATTGGATTTGCTGATATTGTGCGTCAAAAATAACAATAGCCAAAATCGCTTTGTTCAAAAGGTTAAATAATTAATATTAGCGCAGGTGGAGATTTACGAATGGGTAGTTTTTATGGTACATGGAGTACTTACTTGTAGACAATAATTTATGCAGCTACTGACGTAATCGTTTTGGTTTATCAATGTTGTTTCTTAGCTTTTTAACCGATATGTGCCTAAATATACTCTAAATCAGTTCACTCATTAAAAAGTTGCATACACGAAAGTTACACAACGAACTATGAAGATCCTCACTTAAAACTAGATAAAAATTTCGTTTTAACTTGATCTCAGATCGGAATTAATAAAATTATGTTCAGTCCCAATTAGAAATGTGAACAAATATTTTTACGTTTTTAACTGTTGCAAATGATATGAGTACCCGCCATTTTTTAAAGTATATTTATATCCTATTAAAGTATATTTATATCCTATTATATTAAGTATATATTTATTATATCCTATTTATTTAATCAAAAAATATATTACACAATAAAGTAACTATATCGAAAACATTAATCTTAGAACTCCGAGTCATTCCGAATTGCGAGCACAAGAGACTCCGTTTTATTTATTTCCTAAGGAAATAGACCTTTTTGTTTAAGTTTTAAGGCTCGGAAAACAAGGAGCTCTTAGATATTAATATTAATAGATTGTATCGTATCAATTTCTTGACAATTAAGATGAAATTCCGACAATATCGATTACGCCCACAGCCGGTAGTAAAACTTCTTTTGTGATTCAGTCTGCAATGAAAACACATAGAGACAGTTGAAATCACATTCCGTACTAACAAGTACCTATATACTAATAGCTTGTCAGAAATGTTGTACATAATTTCTATTTATCGACGAATTACTAACAAGTAAACGTTCGTTATAATATCTAGTACCAAGTATGCTTCAATCTGCATCTGACGTAAACAATATGTTATATTCTAAATTAACCATGCAGCCCAATAAATACAAAAACACAAAACGTTTATATGAACAAAAGCATGACTTTTTAATGGTGAATTAAAACATATTCATGTTTACTTACCTCCTATTTAGAATAGTTCTGTTATTAATTGATGGTAAGTAGCACAGTAAAATTGAGGTTTGGATAGCATAAATTAAATCTTTAGGTTAAGATTATATTCGATATCACCCATATTGCTTGAACCAAAAAATACGAAGTACGAGTCTCACGTATACTGGCATTCGATTCTGATCCTGTAACTATTGATAAATGTGGTAACTGCCATTACGTCATTGGACGTTGTAAAAGGGAAACATAAATCAAATTGATCTAAATTTAATTTAGTACATCAATAAAATTCGCAAGAGACAATTCAAGGTCGTAAAAGTCATAAAATTATTTACTAAACGAACCCTTGCCGTGAGTTTTGTTTATAACGGATATTAATAATGATTTATAGTTGTGTGTATCTCCTTAATATGTGTACGTATGGACCATAAAATGTTTTATGAGACAGTTTACAGCAATGCAACCTCACAAATGCTTTTATTGATATCTAAGCGCCATACTCAATTGATACGGTGATCAAAGGTGAGATTGCTGTGTTGGTTTTAATGGAAACTGAAATGTTTTATATTTCTAAATGGATTAACCATTATTTCTCCGCTTCATTGGTAGATGAAGATGTCTTTATCGTTTTTTATTATAATATTAAGAAGACACAGTACAGAAAAACATTTTAGAAGACATTTTGTAAAGTATGATGATAACTTTATTAATATATAATTCGTACTTGAAATAATGAAGTGTTTGAATAGACAGATAGTACCAGTTTATATAATCGATATTGCTGCCTATAAATTTGCATAGTGGCATGTTTCCTGTTCTGTACTATAAATATACAAGCATTAATGTCAAAATAAATGGCTTAAAGCCATATTTTTTAGTTTTATCCTTCATATCGTAACGTAAATCAAACATTAAAACATTTCTATAACTTTATGATTGGTTCTTTTTAAGAGTTCTATATCACGATTAACTATTGACATAAAACAATTGAATTAGGCATGTACCTACTTTAAAATAAAAATCGTTCGATCGAATACGCTGTTAGATGAAACTCTTATACTGCACTAAACAAGAAAATAGCTCACTAAATAATTTATATTATACCTACTTGTATCTCCTATTTGCATTCACGTCCTATTTATGTCATTGAACTAATTTATCCTCACCATTAAGAATACCTGGTAGCATACTCCTCCGCAACGGTCTAAAAAAGATTAGTGGTTTTATTAGGATCTACTTGAAAACTCGTTAATTCAAGGATTCATTGAATCACGCTCTGAACACACACACACTATAAATTTAATCGAGGCCTATAATGTTAACAGCAATCACACAGACACTAACAGATATACGCACAGGTACTACGCACAGTTTTACAACCAAAAGTACACTGAGAAGATTTTGCGTTTTGTCCTGTAATACCTGTGATTATAGGCTTCTTTGTTTGTAATTACTTTCACAGTTAACTTTTTACAAAGGCGCTTCAGCATTTAGTTTTGTCTTGTGATCGTGAGCGAATTTAAACTCTAATTCCTAAAAATAGAGTTAAAAATTCTTTACTTCGCAAAGCCATTCTTAAGTCAGTGACAGAAATATTTATTACACCTCAAAGGGTTGGGCAATAGTCTGATGGTTTTATGGTTTTAGGTTGTGAAATTTTCTTGCATTGTACTGAGGCATATACTTAGGCAGCATGTTTTACAATATTGATACGTGAAACACTTAAGCTTGTACCTATAAGAATGCTTTCAAAATACAAGCTAGTAAGTATGGCCATAACAGATAGAATCAAACTTTATTATCTTTAAAATACAATTGATTATTCAACGTTATAAATTTGCAATGTTTGCCAGGCTAGTTCATTTTGTTATACACAATAGCCATTTGATATTTAGGTAAAAGCTGTTATGAAGTACGTTAAAATTACCTTTGTAGAGTCGTCTACTTATATTACATTATAAATGATTAATAATAACGTTAAAAAAATATGATAGCGGACTCGAATACTGCAGGTTCACTTTTGTAGATTTACTTATAGAATTCCAGTGGACAAGAACTTTTGTAATAGATTTTTAGAAGCATGTCACTGATGCTTTTTGTTTTGTATATATTGTTAGAAGAATGATTGTGTTTTGGCCAGTAATTAACCACCGAACAACAATAAGGAGCTAGACAGGACATCGGCAATGCAGGTATCAACATTACGGTATTGTCCTGTCACGCAACCCTTTCCCTAATAATTACAGGTAAACCTCTTTCCCCAGCGCCAAAGAGAAACGAACAAAGAGATAAAACAATTTCATGGAAATTTGTGGATGTTATAAGTTTTATTTTTATATAAAACTAATATATAAGTTATAGGGCATTAGAGGTAAGGTAAGGTTTTGTATGCTATATTCAACCTCATTAGATAGCATAAGGTTACATAGATTTTGCATTGCTTTTGTAGTGAACTAGTTTTGAGTATGAGTAATTAATGAATTTTGAATTCTAAATTATGAGCGTCTATGAAAACCTTGTTCTACCATCATATTTTCGCACATTTCTTCAGAACAAAAAAAAATCATCATCACCACGATCACAACTTCTTGGGTCTCCTCTGACAATAGGACAGCGATGAAAATAAATGTTCATCGTTAATCGTTAGTCCGATGTATATGTGACTGGTTAGCGAAATAACTGGAGAGTCATAAAACGAAAACAATCGGATACATTGCATCGCTTTGTAAGAAAACGGTGTCTATAACTGATGGAGTTACGGTACCTGACTTAAAGAGTTACGGCTTTTGCGTTTGGTTCGCACAAAGATTCCTTTCAAATTGGTTATTGTCATTACAGGTAATTAAATAATGGTCATGACTACAAAATAAATTCCTGTTGCACAAATTTTGTTTTGAAATGTAATTGAAGAT
Organism: Megathymus violae; assembly: GCA_003671415.1. Classification (NCBI taxonomy): domain Eukaryota; kingdom Metazoa; phylum Arthropoda; class Insecta; order Lepidoptera; family Hesperiidae; genus Megathymus; species Megathymus violae. Next base: position 801,263 of record PDGT01000036.1, read on the forward strand.
ACACAAATAGATACAAATATGCCTTACGTTTACGCCTAATATGATGATATAATATTGAGTAAAGATAACGTACGGTGTCCAAAGGATCGATGTTATCGCTAATGTGGCAGTGTCTTCCAAGCAGCTTTTTTATACCTGGAGAATAAAGTATAGTAGGTAGATGAACTGGACTGTCAGTGTACAAAAATGTAGAAAGGCACAAATAGTTATTTTTGTGCAAAACTACTGTGATCATAACAAGCGCAGAGGCAATAAAAAATCTTCTGCTCTGTTCTTTAAATTCAATTGTCTGCGTATAGCGTATAAGGAAGTTATGTATAGTTACTTAGTTAAGAATCTGGATATAAAAATACGAAAAATTTAATTTGAATTATTAAAATGATTAATAAAAATTAAAATAATAAATTAAAATCAATTATTTAATTAGGATATTTATTAAGTTACTGTAAAGTACTTTACTCCGTATATATAAAATTTTATCAATAGATGCACAGCATTGCACTCATGCTGTAGTGACATCCACAAAAATATCTTTGGCGACATCTATCCACCAAAACCTAAACTATTTTCTATTTAGCAAAATACAGTAGCCCCATCTGTGAAGGGGCGCTCGTGTTATTGAATGTGTCACCTTTGTCAACCGAGTCTGCTGTGTTGTAATATGAGGGTGTGAAATACTTTATTAGGGCACATGTACACTGCTCTGCTAGTAAATAGCTCGCTAATATTTATCTTTTTTTTAATGTTAATAGCCGACAAATGAGCAGATGAGCCACCTGATGGTAAGTGGTCACCGTCGCCCATAGACATCAGAAAAACCAAAGGTATCTCCTATGCATTGTCAGCCAGGAATTGAGAAGATGGTATGAAAGAAAGTACTGGCTCTCAAACCCCCAGCCGGAACACGACGAGTCGTTTGGCGGCTGACTCAAGCAGGAGGGTGGTAGCTAGCCAGGCAAGCTTCACGGAAAGATAAGAATACCACTATTAATATCAATGACTTAATAATAATACTGACAATATAATCCATACGCGAAGCCCTACCACCAAGGAGGCTGGCTTCTGTCGCCTCTTACGACACCCTTTTCTACCATCTTTTGTTATGTTTAAGTCAAGAATTTAGAAGTCGGATATTGGCCAGACATTATAAGTAAAACACAGTCTAGCTTCGATTTACAATATTTATTTGTAAAATTTAACTAATAAATTAAATTACTTCGATTATTGTCTTATATACTCGGTTGAACAGCATTGCTGGCTTTATGGTTAGATATTTTCGCGGGCATATTTGGTAATTAGAGCAGAGTAAAATTTCCACGACAATGTTTTAACAATAATTGCAAACAAAGCGTGTCACAGATTCTGGCAGAGAGGCAGAGAGGCACCATTATTGGCCTGGCACGGGGTCACGTGTCGCGTTCCGTTTAGTTACAGTATTTATAATTGTCGGCGACATACACATGTTGAATGACTTGATGATACCTACTTACAACAAATTTCAGAGTACACATAATCTATTCATAGCTTAAAACAAATTCGTCAATTCTGTCTGTTTCGAAGTAACAGATCTTTGAAAAAATCTTTTATAAACCGGTAAACCTAACTCTTCTTTAGATCGTTCACCATTGTGAAGCTTACCAAACTCGCTATCGCGATATAGCTATAGTGGAGTACGATCACAGTTTCCTCTCATTAAAGAGCCTCGAGCCCAATAGAAACGACTGGATAATGATGAGGATCACAACCAGTACGACGATAAATAACGTCCCTCGGAGCCTCTGTCTGTACAAAAATATTTAATGCGGATGTGTCTTACTAAATGGTTTCGTGAAATTTTCACCAACGAATAAAGTTTTATAAGAAGTATTTTTCCATGTAAGTTAATTAATAATAAACGTTACATAAACACAATAGTTCAATAGGGTTTTTTTAATAACATGTTTGTATTCGTGAAGGAAATAAAGTATTTGCCACGGCCATCTAGGAATTTATTGTGTGTAGTAAACAAATGATCGTCAAATACCTATCTAATTAAATGCGATAACTTGTTATTTTTTGGCATATATTTACATCATATTTGAAGTATACACTATGGTTAATCTGGTCCTTAAAATGTAGGTACTTGTCATAACACTACCGCGCTTTACATGAACGTGTTTCGTGGTCAAAAGGCGTCGTTAAAGCTTAGTTTTAGTATCTGAATTATTTATGCATCAAATACGAGAGGTTAATATGAACATATTCAATAATAATTATATTATATTCCCTATAAATACCTATTAGTTTAAAGTTAATAAGCACATACTTTTTCATACAGTGTTCGTTTAATTTATCTATGGAAATTATTTTAGGTTAAAATGAACATATTATGTACTATTTAAATTACATTAAATGATGACAGAAAAATCTTTGTTGCAGCTCCGATAAAAAGGAAGGAAAATAGTGAACACATAAAGATAATATTATATGCACACATAGATACATACAGACACACGCACACAAACACACATATGTGTCTGCGGTACGCTGTCCGTTTAATAATTAAATTTTATAACAGATCGCAAACCTGGAGTAGATACAATAATTTATTTATCAGCTACTGTATATAGGTAAAATGTTATTTATATATATTAATATAAAATGTAATGTAATAATATTTCCTTACAAGATCTAACACCATAATATCTAATGTTAGAAACGTAAACACCAAGAAATATAGGCTTTCTTAAACATACAAAGCCGTGGATATAAGAGGCGCGAAATGAAGAGAATGGAATGACAATATTTTATTTTAATGCGAAATATATTCACTTAGGTCGACACTTTAAGGAATGAGCTTCTTGAAGACTCTTTCCTTTTCACGGTATTGAGATAATATACTTCTCTATATTTGTTATTATTTGTTTGAAACTAAGGTCTTTTTTCAAGGAGTAATTCTTTTTGTGTTTAAGTACGGGCATCGTTATTATTTATATTCATACGTTTATATTGACAGTTTAATGATAAAAATATCCCTATTGGGCAGACCTAGAATACTGATTCTGATGCCCCAATACGGTAAAAATCTTATAATCTTTCCATGAATCCTGCCTGGCTAGTTACCGCCCTCCTGCTTGAGTCAGCCTCCAAACGACTCGTCGTGTTCCGGCTGGAGGCTTGAGAGCAGGTACTTTCTTTATTTCTTCTTCTTTCTTCGCTGACAACGCATCAGTGATGCCTTTGGTATTGTGTTGTGACCATTTTTTTTTAATGTTAATAGCCGACAAATGAGCAGACGAGCCACCTGATGGTAAGTGGTCATCGTCCTCCATGGACATCAGCAAGACTAAAGGTATCACTGATGCGTCGTCGGCCAGGAAATGAGAAGAAGATTCGAAAGAAGGTAACACTTACCATTCGGTGGCTCGTCTGTTCGTTTGTCGGCTATATACATAAAAAAGAAAGAAAATAATATAACTAAATAAGAATCTGCTTTTAAAACTGCAGTAGATAGGTACCTACGCGCCTTAGTATAGAAGGTAATTTGAATTTGATACGATAATAAATCATGAATGTTCTCAATTAGAAGTTATCATGCTAATTTTTTGAACCTCATATCGTGTTACTGCAATTATACATTACAAACTCATAGCTGTAAATATACTAATAATCTTTTAGAGTATCAAAACCTTGCTGCAACAAACTCAAAGCATGTACGGATTCATAGTACCTAGGAATAGGTTTTATGTTGTAGAGGTCTCGCAAAAGTCGTACGGTCGTTGTAAACTGCAACGTTTATGAGGTAACGGGCACATGCGCAGGTGATTCCCTGATATAAGAAAGTTTATTAGCATCTAAATATGAATATATAAAATGGCAATGGAGAAGATACGATTATCAGTTATCTGATTCTTATTTAGTGCGCGCAGGGAAAAACACTAGTAAATAGAATACTCAAAGATATCGGTAAGAATTTATAAGTTAGCTTAAATACATAGGTTCCCGGTCTCTACTTCATTCAGTATTGTGATATGTTCCACGTAAAGTAGGTAATTGTATATGGGACTCGGCGCGCGTTTTTTTTTATAATTTGCGTTATGCCGGCGATTTAGGCTAAGATTACTCTTGTTTACTACACAGGCTAAACATATTTGTGTTGCATGATTTTTTTTTTAATATTGTGATGAATATATTTTTAAATAATGATTTTTAATTCATTCGCCGATAAATGAAAAGTCCTGTGACATACTAAAAGATTATTACATACAAATTCATGGTCAACACCGAAGAGGGGGACTTGTTTATGGCTGACTGAAAGACTTAAAAACATTTGTGGAAAGTTTATTTTAGGAAAAAAAAACGATTCAACCGGCTGGTTGGCACAGGCTCCAGCTACTAACTGGGGAACGTTTGCCATAGCCTCGTCCGTTGTTCAGCAGGGTGCAAAATGAGCAGATTACGAGAAGAGCTTGGATTAAAGAACGATTGGAACCCCTTATCCTATATAATAATTAGAAATTTCAACGTTTTAAGACTATTTTTAAGGCTAAGCTGACCATCTTATAAGTGGTTGTTATGTTGAAATCGTTCGTTTTTCAAATGAATATCAAAACTATTAACCTAATCATAAAACAAAGATTCTGTAACACTGATCACTAATAAGTGCTAATAATTTAAAAATTATATCATCGCGAACATAGTCAATGTCAACCAAGTATCGCCTTGACCACATCCGTACTCCTGGGTCAAAATATCAGTTTGGGTCGAAAGCTTTAAAAACGTGCGTATTTGTTACAATTACAACGAAATAAATTAAAAAAAAAAACATCGTTTGTATATGACAATTAAAAGAGTTGATAAGATTTTTACGTTTTATTTATGAGTAAGAACCTGGAGAATTGTTAGATTTTCACTATAAAGGAGGTTTGCAGCTAAGTAGGTATAGCAACCTTAACCACAACGATTGAGTGATCTTGAACTGATTGTTAGTGCGAATTGCAGATATTTCTCAGCGGACCTACGTCCGCCGTCCTCCCGTTATTAATTTATTGCAACGTCGCCATCTTGACACACTTCGCACACAAATATGTGACGTGGCCGACCGCATTATTTTCAATTATTTGAATTTCCGGTGCCTAAGATTATATTTCAGTTTACATTAAAGATCCTTGCTGTATGTACTTATTCATGTACATTAGGTTCTCCATGTCAGACATAGTTTGATAGATACTATGAATATATAAATAAAATCAAGTTATAAATAATTGTATCACATTTTTATTTGATTTCAAAATAATATTTTTTCATATAACAGGCAATTCAGTTATAACTATATAGATTATAAGAAAACACGAATACTTACAATTAATTAATAAATCTATTACTATTATTATAAATTTACATTAAAGGTAATGTGTCTATCTACATAATAGTGCATTTAGAAATTGAATCAATACTTTGTAATTGATTTCAAACTATACGGCAGTTTGTCCCACATGATGTAATACTTTAAGAGCAGGTTTGCAATAAATAATTGCGTTTAAATAATTTGCATGCAACATTTATAACGATACTTGTTTCATAAAATCCATCGTTAAATGTAGTTTACTTACAGTAAATATCCCTGTTATTTATCACCGAACATTGATTAAGTAAATACTAAAATTCACATATAATATATACCTACCTTGATTGTTGTAATTTGCAATAGCTATTTCGTTTTATTTAAATCTCGTTTTATCTAATCATGAACAATGCATTAAATCATTATCCAAAACATATGAGAAAAAGTTTAAAGAGTACAAATGGAACATTACAAATTGTTTATTCAATTAACGGCATTGGTTTGAAAAATATAGACAGCATAAGCAGGAGAAATTAAAAAAAAATGTAAGTTTGCAAATATTTGTTTTAGTGTGAACAAGGACTTGTCTATTTTCGAATTGAGAGTGTTTATCTGCGTCATCGCCAGAAACTTAACACAAGCAATTGTTCAGCAACTATCGTTTTGATAGCAAAACTATAATGGAGAAAATGCTTGGTTAAGCTAGATGCAATAAAGCAGTGGTAAATAATAGTTAAACAGTTTTATATAAATAAATAAATACTTTTTTATAGTAGAACTGAAATAGTATAAAGTTGTACTATAACCTTTCATTGTGAAAGTCGCCTTTACGTCCAACTTGCTCTGCAAGAGTCCAATTTACATATATTTAACAGATGTAGCTTCGAGCTCGCAGGTAAGTAGTGTAAGATAGGAGAAATTTTCTTGATAGAATTTTATCTATCTCATCATACTTAAGTGCTTTCGTATATAAATAATCAATGTCTGAAAAAGCATAAAACAATGACACAATGCAATAAATTTTATGAAATTTGATGAGGCTTTTATGGCATTAACCAGATTTTTTTTAGTGATTTATGTAAACGTACTGAATTAGTTTTGAGATAAATAAAAAGTATTCAACAAATTACTACTATATAATTACTCGTATATCTTTTCAAACAACTCTCCTTCATGCACTATACAAAGTTCCATTCGTCTTTAAGACTTTGTAAACAGTATTGCTAGTTTGATTCGACTAGTCAAAAATTCCTACTTCGTATACAACCACTGCTTCTTTGGTGCTTGAAAAAAAAAAGATTATTCATTTCATTATTGGGAACAAAAAGAAATCACAGAGAGCTATGTTAGGGTTGTGGGGTGGATGAGTTAGGTTTTCAACACCAGATTACTGAATTAACGTCCACTTTCTAAGGACGTATATATGTAACGAAGCGCATCACGATACGGTATGATTCTCCAAAGCTAGGCCTGTGGTCTCCTCTCCCGCACAGCTTGCAAAACTTTGAGTAATGCTACTGTAGTATACCATTTCAAGTTAACCTTCCAGAGCCAGTACCTTATGTTTGCGGGGATCCGCTTATTTGATCTTATTTATGGTATTATATTATTTTACTTCTTTCTTCTTCAGAAAACTACCTAAAAGTTACACGAGATGGAACTTTATTTCCTATGGATGATTTTAAACTTCGTCGCTCTAGTTGTTCAGTTAAACCAAATTTAAAATCGCAAATATTCGCAGTTAAGCTCTATAGTTTTAAATAAACAATGAGGTAAGTATTCAGCAAAATTAATATTTTATTCTTATAACATTGTTATTTAAACAGAAAAGTAGCAGATGTCTTAATATATGTTATATTTTTTTTAAATAAAATTTGTTTTTAAACTTAAAATACAGATACGTTCTGTTTTCAAAATGAATCGAATCGAATGATCTAAGTACACAAATGCGGGCCAGGGCGGTTATACATTACAACTATAATATTTCGTAATAGTGGGGATGAGATTGGCGGTTGTAATGAATTTTAAATGAAACAAAATATGTTGACAGTAACTTTATTTTAGATAGTATGCTAGCAAGCAATATACGAGATATTTTCAGCAGTTTAAAAGACAATTCGTACATAAATAAAAGACCTTACTACCTTTTGTGTCTTCGTAAATTTCCAGCTAAATGGTTAAGATGTACCACGGATTAAACTTTTATTGTGAACACTGCCATGATTTCATGTCTATCCCCTATATTTTTTCTTAATTGAGTCACAGTCGACTTCAAAATACGACGCTACCAAACAAGCAACAACGAAAATTTGGAACTCAACGAACCGAAATTGCGTGACTGAAATAACTACTGCCAATATACTTACATATACGTATACACATCTCCGAACACGTGTTTGTGAGGAAACGAGCTATCCGCGCCGAATGACAATAGGGGTTTCCCTTTCGAGCAGAAAAATTTACGTGATAAAAATTCTAAATCGTTGCGTGTGAAAAAAATATATAAGGTCCAAAAATAAAGTGGCTGCGGTAGGTGTGATTACGGAGTCTCGTAGCGGTTTGTGTAGGGTTGTAAATCAGAGAAGAACGTGAGAATGTTGCCATTATTTAGACAACGAGCGATATTATTCGCGGTATAACGTTTGCACGACATCTAGTACGCGTTGCGGCTCTCATTGCGCCCCGCGCGGCGCCCGCGGTTTGCATATTATCTATCAAATGACATATTTTAGAATTACGGCTGAGTTCCGGCAAAACATTATGATAAAAACCTCTTGTGTAATTCTAAGTTAAATGAAAAAAATAATGTTAGATTAGCAAAAATATGTTTTCTCTAATACAATCCAAAATGTTAACACGTAATCTGTTCCTGATTGGTTCAATTGAAACATATTACAACTATCTTGATAAAAACCTGAATTTACTAGATATTATATGCCCATTAACTAATTCTACTTTATTATATTTTATTCTAGACTAAAGATAAATTAATTAAATAACCACAACGTTAATACCTATTAATTAAGTCCCTTTAGAGTACTATCTCAGAGTAGAAGATAGGTATATAAAAGTTTTATGCCTTACCTGTTTTTCCTAACTTGTTCCATCAATAGGCCTCACCTTTATGAAGGTTCTTCACTCCCATCGATGTAACGATCTTCGCGTTTTTTCCGGTCGAGGTCACTTCCTCGGATTGCCCCCGTATAAGACATGTTTTATAAGTAAGTAAACACTTATTTGCGTGTGTCTGTTTTTTTGCAATAGCTAGGAAATGAGCAGAAAGATCACTTGAAACTGAGTGGCCTTCGTCGCCTATTCGCATCCATAACGCTAAAGGCATCGCGGACGCATTGCTGGACGAGATACGAGTAAAAGCGGGAGTCAACCAAAAAACGTTGAAAACATTGGTCACAATCGATTGTAGAAGAAGTATAGTAGCGAGTCAGAGTAGGTAAAAAAATCTACCAACACCCAAGACAACCCACCTTCGATATTCAAACTGGTGGTACAAAATTACACTGTTCAAGAATCTGTTTTAGTGCTTACATTAATTTTAATCAATTTGTGGACTATATTCTTATATTCTCAGACGAGTGGGCTTAAGCTATAAAAATAATATAAAGGTGCCTCATAAAGCTGCACCAAAAATTACTTAAATAAATAGAAATAATTTTGTTTTATTATAAGTTACTAGTTGATTAAACAAAATATTGACTAAATTATGAATATATAGGTAAACTACTACCAATTAGTACTGACTTTTAAATTTGTATTTCGTTGTCCAACTGAAGTTAAATGGGCACCAAAGTTCTATGTGACAACTGTATTACTACCACTGAAGCAAATGTCATCACCATCAGATCGCCATTCAATTCACACATTACAACACATTACACACAGCCTAGTGCAAATGATCTACTAGTCGAGGCGTTAGTATTGCAATGGGGTACAGTACAATTCTTCTTCTCTTCATATTTGATTTGTTACTTTTAATTTCTGAATACTTTTGTGTGACAATGCAGAAAATAGAATCCAATACGCAACCCCAATGAGGGCGCAACTGCAGCGTCTGAAATGCACTAAACGTACTTTCTAGATAGTTCCAACACCCTCCGTAAGATGGCAGTATTACTAATGTATATTTAAAGTAATTCCTTTTCAGTACTAATGTCACAGAATTTTAAATGCAAAACTGTAATAGTTTAATAACAAAACTATACGGTTCCTTTATTGTATAATGTAAAATTATACACTCTCATTTAATATTAAAAAATTGATAGGCAGTGACTTCCCTACTGGAATTTTTTGGCAAACTTCGGTAGACTACTTGGTTCAATAAGGAATATAGAGATGGCTCTGTTGCGGTGAATTTATGACAGATATTAAAATCTTTTCACTGTTTAACAAAATAAATGAAGCAATTAAAAAACTATATCGAAGTTTTTATTAAGCATATTAAAAAGAAAGATATAAATCCAAATATGCTTCTGGCTATTCCTTATTTTACGACTATTTTGACATAACTAATTTGATAGGAAATATTATAAAAAAAAATGAAATTATCTACCTCATTCGCATAAAAAATAATTTCCATATCCACGCAACAGAGTTGAATGTTGTACTTTTTTCTTTTTTACTTTTGTTTTATTTATCGTGGACTATCTATTAGACATCTTTATAGAATAAAATAACTTGTATTCAGGACCAACATATTCTGGTACCTGGTCCATACTCCCAGACTCCAATGTTTATAACAAGTATGTACTGTCATTATGTCCCTATACAGTATTGAGCCATCTTGTTATCTTAATCTCTAATATTTATTTCAGCGTGCAAGGAAAATATGGTGTTATTTTTAAATCTCAAATGCACTTACCACCCGCGACGCTCTTTGAAATATCCAATTAAGTATCCTTGCGTACGGCAGATAAAATGTTAATGTGCTGAGATTGTGATTTTGACAAACAGTTCATTAGTGGAGTTTTTAAAAGATTTTACATGTCACGTACGTGGTACTTTATGTGGTATCTACCGGTTATCTGGAAACACTTAATTATCCACATTTTCTACCAGAATTTAAATTTAATGTACGTGTCTTACTTTAATATTTTAGGCTTTTGATCGTTGTTCAAATAACTTGCTTAAAACTAGAAAACTAACACATTCTGAAATCCAATCAGTGAAATCTTAAATTTGTTGATCTTGAAATTTATGTCAGTAAAAACCTGTGCGAATTTCATTACGTTTATTATAAATACGTCCATTTATAAATGGAATATCTTATGTTATTGTACCTAATACAGGTCAGAATGGGAAATGGTCTAGAAGTAAAGTTGACAGGCTCACCTGTCATAAATGTCTGTAAAATGTCAAAAGTTTATTAGCGCTCTCGAGATGGCATACTGACCAAGTTGACCAAGACCATGTTTAATAAATAGATTGATACAGAGGTGCATACAAAATGCAAAAGTAGTCAATACCTATCACGGTTCATATGCATTAAAAATTACTTTTACTAATTTGTAATGGTTAAAAAAACAAGTTATAGTACGATCATCTTCCGCAACGTCTTATAGCTAATTGTTGTAAGATTTCGAGATAGGCAATGACACCTACGCTACCAGACAACTTCTGTTGGGGGTTGCTGTGCTCTTATAAATACATAATACTGTAATCCCAATGGTCTTCGTGAACAATTGTGTTGTCCTTTAATTGTCTTGTTAGATATAGACCCACCTAAAATAGACCTAACTATGAATATTTCAATGTGTTTTGATTTCAGTGTCAAAGTGAGTTAAAAAGCGGATTCTTGCTTCGTACTTAAAGAATACAGAGATCCTGCATACCTGCACATCGATTCCCAGCAATGGTCTCAATGTCTAAACATGCCCAACTTGTGCTTAATGAGTATACTAAGAGAAAACCCAAGCCCATCTGTTTAGATTCTTATTTGAATAAAGATCACATTAAAATTTTAAAACAATATTATGTATAAAAAGCTATGAAACGAATTTTAAAGTATACATTAGGCATAAAAAATTAGTACCTACCAGGGACTGGTAAATCTTCATTCTTTTATACAGAATAAGTATACAAAAAACGACTTCTTCCTAAAATAATACGAAATACAAGAAAGAGCAAAATCAGGCGGGTTGATCTATCGATTGAACGAGGGCTTTATCTAAAGGAAACATTGTAGAACGGCGTGTTTCGCTAAATAAGAAATGCCTACCTTGATTATACCGTTTACCGTACTACCACCCTATTGTGAGCGAACCGCGGTACGTCGTTATGACGGCCTGTATAAAACTATATTTTTTCACGTACAAAAGCAAGAAAGAAAAATGACGAACATACATTCCCGACGCATAGAGCGCGTCTAAATGTCCCGTAAAAGTATTGGGAGCGAAAAGTCACTAAATTTGAGGCGTTCTCGGAGGCTTTTGAGGAAAGCCCGAAGCTGGTGTTATAGGCAATGAGACGGCCGGGTGGGAAGGCTCTATCGGCACTTTACACGCTCTACCGCAGCTAACCTCCGCCCAAATGTAATAACACGCCGCCTGCTCTCTGTTTCAATTTGGGAACAAATTGAAATTGTTTTTATTTGAATAATATTACTGCTGCAGTCACTACGTTGATTGAGATATGATAGTTGTAATGCTGTTGTCGTGGAAATGCTTTTAGTGATGCTTGTGGCTATGTAGAAACTGGTTATAAAATCAGTAGACCAGAAGTACTAGTTTGCAACAATGATTTTAATAGGAAATATCTTTTTTGTAAATAATTAATTTTTGTTATGTTTATATTAAACATAAAATGTAAACGAAAATAAATATACATTTAAAATAATTTATTATGAATTAAGTCTTAATAAGATTAAAAAATGCATAAATGTAATAAAATCTTGTTTATTTAAATTTGTCTAACTTTTTACTGCTTTTTTTTAAGTCAGCCCAGCAGCAGGCCAATTAGAATTAAAAATATCTTCCACGTTTTTATGTTTTATGTATTCTGTAGGTAACAAAAGTAGATTTTCGTAAAACTTCCCCGATTTTAGAGTCTGGCTTCGTAGCCAGTGAAGGTCTCGTGACCATCACATTTAACCGTATTTAATCTCAAACATTTATCTTGTATTCTGCTGTATAGAATAGATTAGTGTAGCTATATTCGGTTAAAGTACAGAAAAACGTGATAAATTGTACACCAAAATCATCCAGACCATAGTCCGTTTATTGGCAAGGTAGTCGATAAGAACTCATGAAAATCCGCTTACTATATTTTGAGACTATGGAGTTGAAATAGACATAGACAATTCATACTTCGTTTTAAATTATTTTGATTTGTAATTTGCTTAGTCATAAAAAGCAACAATGTGCCTCTGACCGTATTTAGGTAGTAAGATAAACTGGAAATTGCAAAGAGCGTAAATTACACCTAGTGTTAAGCAAATTCTGCAGTTCAAGGAAGTTTCTATGTAATTCATTTTATGAGGTCTATAATACATATACATTTATTTTTAATTCAGTCATAGATATATAGATATATCTATGCTTCCGAAGTGCAAGATCGTCTCCTGTATGTTGTAAGTACCGTTGGCACCAATCCCTTTAAACTGAAGTAGGTACAATTATATTAAATGAAATTTTGATCCAAATTGAAAGTAAAGCCCTTTTAGGTTTCTGATTCAAGCATTTTTACTTTTTAAACAACTTAGCAGATATTTTAGTGGATCGTCCATAGGCAAACCATAAAAAAGCATAAAGGTTTTATCATTTATTTCATCTAATAAATATTTTGAAATAGACTTTTATTGTTTCAAGAACGTAAGGCACGTTTATAGTACAGTATGTTATGGCTATTTTACAGCATAAATACCATTAATACATTAACTAAATTTAAAATATTTTTTTTTATATATACGAATGCTGTAAGTAAATAAATAACGCAATCAAATTATTTTATTTTGAATTTAATTTATTGTCACTGAATTGGCTGAATGCATAGAAATCGTTGCTCTGCCATGACCTCTAAAAAAAGAGACTTGCGAAAATACATTTTTTAATTTTTTTATGATTGAAAATTGAAACAATGTTTTATTTCGTTGTCTTATTTTTTTCGCAAATGTATTAAAAATGTCGTTCAATACACGCGCGGAATCGTCGTTTCCACTCGTCTCTATTGTTGACTCCCGCCTTCGGCTTGGGTCAACAAACCGGGACTCGTGAAGAAATTACATACTTTCCGCACTTGTATCGCAATGTATTATTATAATTGAAACTAAGTGTAGAAGAAGGATGGTAGCTTATCTACTAGGACAAGACTCTATCCATAGACGAGAGTTGGATTACACTGGATTGTACTACTAAATCTACCGACCTCTAAAAGAGAGGCCTAACAAAACGCCGTTTTCATTATCTGCAGGATCTACCACGATCCACTGAGCAACAGCCCTTGCAGTACTGATAACAGAAATTTGTCCTTACTCCATCGTAAATCAGTAATAAAGATGAAATTAAGTTAGGCATAAATAATTTTACCTGCAAAAACTTCTGCTATTAGTTTATATGTATTTATAATTGATACATTAACCATGAAGGGATTTATCTATTCGTAATTTGGGTGCGGTTGGCGGGAAGCGACTGCATCCTTTATCACGAGGGGCAAGGGGGGACCGCGGGAAAAATTGCACATAAATATTGAAGCTGCCACTTACACGTGCGCCCGCCGCCAGTGGCTCGAGTAGTGTGGATAAGCCCCCAGTAACACATTTTTTTTAATATAATTTTAAACATATTCTAGTATCATGTTACTATTTATTATTAAAAATACTACTAATAGGAACAGTTGATTGTGAGAGGAAAATTATTTTGGTTTACTGATATTTTAATTATCTACGCTTACGAGCGTCTGGCATTTTCTACCAGATAATGTACCGTATGCTTGTAACGTAATTGCAGAATTGATACTATGAATATGCCTGAACATTATAAGAATATAGGCCAGGTGACTATTAAACGGCGAGAGCATGTCAGGTACTTCTATTGAAGGGGTAAGGATACTGTCAGGGATGTACAAAACCATTGCAACAAAATACGGTCAATCATGCCTTAATTTAAATTTATAGATTTTTTTATATTTAGAGCCAATTTCTGTCTATTCAACGCCTTCACATATCTCAATTTTTCTTGTTGCATGTTTTTTCAATTATTTACTTTTCTTCCAACAACATAGTGAAACACAGCAACAATTGTATAATATACTTAGACAGTAATTCATGCGTAGGTATATGTTGTATTTCTTGGGTCAAAAAAAAATATTGTCCCCCTTTCGGAGCAGGTGATGGGTTGATGAACACATGTTTCTTCTACAGAAACAGCTAATTCTTATAAAAAACATTACGTTAAAGATTGTGATATCTTACTGCAAATCATAATTGTAAAGATCTTGATTCTACTTCTAAATAAAGATGAGTGCCCCTAATTATTTCGACTTTAGTCTCATCAGATTAGATCTTATTTTCGCGAGCTGCTTAGTGTGTGGAATTTTGGTCATTTATGGATATCCTCTTTGCTTTGTTTTTCCAGCGCTTTTAATTTGTTCACTTTTAATTCATTAACGCCTGCTACGCCTTAGGAAAATATCACAAGAAAACCTTGTAACAGGTAATACACACTTTGGTGTTCTCTGTGAAATGCTCAAATTCGTGTGTACTTAATTTTTACGGATACGTATCTTAATATTTATCGACACAATATCACTATAAGTAGACACCTAAAACATTTAAATATAATATAATAAAAAAACGAAATCTAATAAGTATTTTAGTTTTACATATTGAACTATTTTATGTACTTTATCCACTCGTGTTATTCCACACATCCATCTCAACATTTGCTTCTCGTAAGAATGCAGACGTTTCTCCTCACGCACTCTAGCGGCCAAATTAACTTTATCTATACTAAAAATGAGATTGTAATGGAACTGAATCTGGATATTCAATATTTTTTGGAATTTTTTATGTAAGTAGCTACATTTTTTTATCGATATAGAGGTCAAAACATATTTTTCTAGAATATTTATCTGTCTGTCTGAACAGATTTGGATGATATTTTGGTATTTGATTAGTTTGTAGTACGGATTACAGTATAGGATAATTTTTATCCCGGCAATTGCATCTTTTCCCATGGGATAGGGATTTAATGTTAATACAAACATTCTTTTAAGAGGGCAGTAAATAAAATTTTGATAACGTAGCCGCAGCTATTATTATCTAATCACTATACTAGGAAATTCCATTCATAAACAATGCGGGTGCTATTTTTAATCGTATGGTGTAGCTTTTCTGAAAAGAAGCGAGGGCGGGATACTAATTTCCAATATATATTTTTTCGACCATTGATGTAGATCAACAGTCACAAACTTAAGTAACTTCACTAACTTCATAATTCCATTAGTAGATTCGCGAAAACAAGTGGATGTTATCTATACTGACTTTTCGAAGACCTTTGACAGGGTTAATCACAAATTGTTGGTCACAAAGTTATCCTCTTTTGGAATAGGAGGCACCCTCCTGTCATGGTTCATATCGTACTTATCTGGCAGATGTTCATATGTAGCAATCAAAGGTCACTCATCCCAAATATTCTACGCTACATCAGGTGTGCCACAAGGATCCATTCTTGAACCCCTCTTATTTAACATATTTATCAATGATGTAGCGGAGTGCTTTCAAAATTCAAAATTTTTTATATTTGCCGATGACCTTAAATTTGGCAGAGAAATTTCAAACAATTTAGATGCTCAGGCTTTACAAGCAGATATCGACAGAGTCGTCAACTGGTGTAATCTGAATGGGATGGACCTTAACCCTGCTAAATGTTCGCAATAGCTTACTTCAAAAACAAGAATCTATTCGTGACCTAGGTGTCATAATCGACTCAAAGCTACGATTTCATCTTCACGTAGAACATATTTGTAGATCTGCACGCCAAATGCTTGGCTTCATTTTCAGAAACTCAAAACAATTTAAAAAACTTCAGGCTAAAAAACTTCTATACACAAGCGTGGTCAGAACTAAACTCGAGTATTGCGCAGTTGTGTGGAACGCCGCTTACCAGGTACATAAGGATCGCCTGGAGAGCATTCAGAGGAGGTTCACTAAATTTTACTCAGAAGGTTCTCACAAAAATCTGCCTTACGAAGCACGGTTAAAAAAATTCAACCTCAATACCTTGAAGGATAGACGCATATTACAGGAGTTGATCCACTTACATAAGTTATTAAACGGAACCGTCGATAACACAGAATTACTGAGTCAAATATCTTTCAATGTGCCATCACGCTTACCACGGTACCCCATCCCATTGTTTAAGCATAAATCCTACAGGACAAATCTTGGGCACAATTCCCTAATACCAAGGATTTGTAGGCAGTATGGGAAATTGTGCAACAAAGACAAGTCTATTGATTTGTTTAGCAATAGCTTGTCAACATTTAAATTAAAAATCAAAAATATGATTGTTTCATAACTATAGGTATACATATAACTTTTTCCCGGCCACAAATACATTGTTATCGTTTTAAGTATTTTATGCATGTTGTAATTACCTATAAGTGAGATTATATGTATCTAGAAACTTTAAAATATTATAGCTATGTAAGTATTAGCATATAATTTTGTTGGTAATTCTTAAATAAATAAATAAATAAAGTAATGAATCTACGCACACACAAGGCTTTTGGTTTTGTACTGAATTTTGTATAAAATAAATGGTGCATATAAGCCTCGTTCGCTAAGGCCGATCCATATAACTTTCAGCCTGCTGGTGTTCTGCGGGCCCTCTTTCTTTTTCTTGTAACAAATTTCGCAACAATCTCACTTATTATGCCACACAAATTTCCGCGCCCCCGTCCGCCTCTAGACGTGAAATTAAAATTTCCTACGACCCCACTTCTTGTATACGACTCGAATTGCTTAATAAATATTGTTACTTGTTTACCTATGTATTTATACCTATTAGATATGAGTGGAGTATAATTTTTTTATAATAAAAAAATTAGTTTATTAATTTATGTACCTTTCAAAGCTGGCTTTTATTTACATATAATTTTTAAAACAATTAAAAATAATACATTATATGCCAATCGTATTCAAAAGCAAAAATATATTTAAATAAAATATTATTGTATGCATTACAAGCCGTTGACAAGTTGCATTTTTGGTTTCTAAGATACATAATCAGACCTGATATGATTATTGATAGAATGATTTTGCAATTTTAATGTTTTCACAGCTTCTTCAATCAACTTCAATCAATTTTAATGTTATCTTAAAACTTTGCTGAAATTTTGTCATCTATTATGAAATTCCACCCTTTATCTCCGGAACGCATCATCAGATCCTCACCGTATTTATAGTGGACCAATAACGAGCCATCTTCTATTCAATAAACAAACAATCACCACAATCGCTTCATAAACAACAGAGTTATGGCTGTACATAAATAAAAAATGCACACGAACATAGACCCTTCTCCTTTTTAGAAATCAGTTAAAATATACGTTGAACTAATTTCATTGTTCTTTATTTTATATATGAAGTACCTATGCAGTTCTATAGATAATGTACATTGAACTGTTAGCAAGTGTAAACTTAGTAACCTAATGAATAGAAAGTCAGTTTCTCGCACGGGGGCCCTGGATTCGAATCTTTAATTCTTAACCTTTCTCACCTATTTTACGAGGTGACCCAAGCCTAGATAGAGGCAGATAGAGGTCGTGACAGTGATTTGTTTATAGCTGGATGTGAACATTCCACTATTTATCTATTTATAGAAAAAAAATGGGTTTTTAATATACATGGCACCTGTGCAAGAGTGCCTTCGTGAACATTTTAAGGCAGTAACATAACATTTACAACAGTTTCAGTTATGTGAACGATTAATATGGTGTAAGCGTCTTCTATTCCTCTCATCCATGGATCCAAATCATCTTCCTAGACTGTACAACGGACGATGCTATGATACTAGAAAGGTATCTTCCTTGTTTTGGACGTCGCTAATATCTGTACCATCCAACTATATTTCTGTATAACACATATATGCTTTTTAACGGATTTTGGGTTGTAGTACTGGAAAGGGGCTTATTTAATGTTTCTTTCTAATGTCAGCAAGATGTCGCTGACGACACGTGCCCTGTTGCTTGTGTGTCATTAATCATCACATGCCTAATGATACCATATTGCGAGTAAAATTTAAACGCTCTATAGTTAATCTTCATAAATGTGTCATACGTACAAACTATTGAGCACGAGGTTCATTTATAAAAGATCATTAACATTTCATTTAATTATAGTTTAAGACGTATGTGGCAAGTCTTTAATTTTATAATATTATTATTATGAAGACAATTTATTTTTATCCTCAAAATATTATACATACCTACAATGTTTTAATAATTGTCTTGTTTTTAGGTATAACGATATATAGTTCGTTTCTGCAAAGCATATGGATGTGTTAATTTCATTTTAAAATGTATAAGTGGACAGAATCGGTTGCGTGTTTTTCAATAGTACTTACTCAAAAGAAAGTTTGGTATGTTCAGACCATTTCCAAATATAGAAATGAACAGAATCCATTACGTATTTATCGAATTGGAGAAATTTTGAATCCAAGCTCACTCACCCAGTTCGTGGTGCAATCTGTTGAAAAACGGACCAAGGAACTGGGCTAGGTCACTCCTGTTGGAGGTCCCTGGCCTCTGCAGCATCCAATCTTATCATGAAGGTACGTACTCGTGTACAGCAATAGGCTTATTTAGTTACTTGTCTAGTAAGCGTTCTTTAATAGCTAGGCAAGCTAACATCGTCCATCTAGAAACCGTGAAATGGTTTTTATATTTAAGTTGCATTTTTATTTTCATTGCAATTTATACATATAGCATCTAAGATGCAGTTATCCGTTTTCTTCTTGACCGGTAATAGGTCATTAATGGTTTTGGTGTAACGTAACACTTTAAGTGGCTGTCATTATTTACTATCAGAGGGCACATCTGCTAGTTTGGGACATATTTTGATTATAAAAAATACAAGTGAGTTTTTTTTGGGTTACGTTTTTTTACATGTGAAAATAGTTCTGTAGTGGCCATATGTTCTAATATAAGATGTTATTTAGGTGAGGAAAGTCTTATCAAAGTGATTTCAGATCAGTCGATTCATTTTATTCTTTAGTTAACATTTCGTAATTAAAGATGTTAACTGTAAAGGGTACTCACGACTTTGTGTTTTTCACTGATATTTCGACTCAGTAACATGGATCATGGTCTCACCATGTGACCGTTCAAATGTATAATGTTCGGAATTATATAAGTTTAGAATAATATCATATTTCTTATTGGATTTAGCAATAGGTATCTATACATAATTTATATCTCTGTTTCAGGTTATGATGACGTTTATTGGGTAAGTTATTTATAACATGTATTTTAATTAATTCTGAATCAAATAATTTTCTAATGAATTTTTGCAAACCGCCATTAAAATAATTTTATGCATTATTTTATTAGTAATAAAAGTTATCTATAATTTATTGTAACTACCTATTTTCCTAGTATAACCCACAAACAATTATGATCTAGAAATACTGTTACTATGAAGTTTGAATGATTTAGGTTTTCGACTTCAAATAGTTAATAGTTTAGTTAAAAGACAAGACACGAATACCCAATACAGTTTAGTATAAAATTCAGTTCCAATTCACACAGGAAGTAAGTTTAAAATGAGTCTTGTTTTATTGGCAGCGAATAAAGTTTAGAGCACATGTATCTTCAATTCCTCAATTACACAATTGGTGTAATCACCGCTGTCAGGTTGGCCACATTGATGGTCGTTTCAAAGTGACAAAACAAGTTTACAACGAATTTTAAAGCGTCGGATCTATAAACTGCTCGTTAAATCTCACAGGCGATAGTAGTAAATTTCCTCAAGAGTTGAGAACTTTTACGATGGACACTCGCTCCGCCCACCTGCGACTTTGTGGCTTCTCGATGGTCTTCATACATCGATCCTCAATATAACTGGGCGTGATGGCTTGTCGGCGTTTCTGTGCCCCTAACCAAACCACGTTTTACTTGCATATCTGAAGGTAATTATTTATTGGTACATTGCACATAAATTCTAACTACTCGGGTGCCTATTCGCAGGCATAGCTTTAAAGGTTTTATGACCCTCCGTTTATATTCTGGCTGATCATAATAACGAAACGAACCTTTCTCTTCTTGGCCGCTTATTATCTACTGTCTCAACTATACATAGATATAAGTGGATAGAACTATTAGTACATAATTTTAGATAAAATTTTGGTTGTTTGGTACACTTATCTAAGGATTGGCAAATATTTAAATAAGGGAATCTTCTTAACTTCTAAGTTTAAATGAGAATTTCAACTAGACACGTGGTTAAGTTTGATAAATTTTCAGAGTCCAGACAGCTGTATCTAGCAGATGTTAGTAGGTAATACGGGACTGGATGATGATCCGAGACATTTTCGCGTATTCGAATATTTTTTATAGATATGTTCTGACGTACGTTATGTGCTAAGACTATTAAGTGTTAGATAGTTTCTATTTATTAATATGTAATTATCTAATAGTACCAAACGTTTTAGGGTAAAATTTAAAAGTAAATTGCTCGTAAGAGTTATCTTACATGGAACATTCTAATTACCTGACTACTTGTAAGTCATATTAGGTATATAGTAGTATAATAATGTTACATCATTCTGATATCCGAATCTGATAAATCAGTTAGATCAAGTGAGATTTCATCGTTCAGGTGCCTGTTGGTAATTCACATTTACAGCTCCTCGATCCAGTTAGAGATATTTTCCGTCTGTTATGACGTTTTCAATGTAGATGATAACTACAAATAGAAATTTAAAAATGTAAGAATCTGTGTAAAATAACAGCATCAAGAATAAGAAATTCATAACAAATTAAGTTTTGTTTTTATTAATGAAAAAAATTATTAAGTAGCTACTTATTATTTAGGTAGGGTACCTAGTACAGATATCCTGTACTTTTTGCTTGCAAATTATTTAAATATTATTTCTATTATAAAATTCAAACCATTTCATCCATTCATTCCCCAGGATGAAAAGTATCTTAATTTATGACCCATAATATAAGTTCTGATTACCTAAAGTCATCTAAATCTCTTTTTGTAATTAAAGTGTTATATCTACTTATCAGACAGACAGAAACAAAATCTAAAAAAAGGTATATGTTGATATATTAAAATAAAAATAGTCTATCTATCTGGTGCTTAAAATCATAAGTAAATTAAACTGTAATATTGTCATAATTTACTTTCTTTATATAGGTACCTATTAATGCTTATTATAACTATAGTTTTCTCACGTATCGAGAATTTAACGTTATTTAACATATAAAAAACAAGTTTTACCAGACTTTATTGTAGCGTATCTAAATAGTTATTATAATGAGGGGTCGTTAACCTATACTATTGGCAAATGTAAAATAGTTTAACTACAATAAAAATTCACCCATCGTTAAACGAATGATCTAAAATTATCCATATCATGGATTCTATATGTTTACGTCATAAACATCACAATAACAACATAAAATCTATACTTATGCAATGTTCTACTGCCACACCGCCATACCACCGACCTGATAAAGCTGAAAAGGCAAGTTAAGCCTATAAAAACCATGCACTAAACACAATCGACAATCAAAAGTGTTGTAAATAAATAAAATTCTCACGCAATAAACGGTTTTATTTAAAGAATCGTAAAGTTTGTTATTGCACACGTGCTCGATGCTGTTACGACTTGTGAGGATGAATGAAACGTGCGACAGGGAGAAGGATGTTTGTCTGAGTAGAACGAAAGATACTCGACCGACCACGTGGCCGGTGTAATACAAATCTGTGCAATTTATTGTTAAGCATACAATATGTTTTTTATATTATTCTTATACTAGACAGTTATCATGATTGTATTTACATCATTTGTTATCACTTTTAAATGATATTCTAAGCGTTATATAGAAACATTTAAAAAATATATTATGCATTTCATAAAAAAGCATAAATTTGATTTTTTTTAATTATTTCGGCATGTGTTTAAATTTAATTTTAAACACTACTTTTTTTTACGTCTATGTATAATATGACGATGAATAATAAACGATAAGATATATTTTTGAAACAAATTTTTGTGTGATTATTAAACGTGATATAACCGTGAAATATACATTATTTAAGAAATTTAAAAACAAACCCATCTTTATTATCAAGATAATATATAATAATAAAAAATAAATTTCAGTAATGGTGCTTAAAACTCGCTTTACATTGGTAAGTTTTATAAATTTTTTCAATCAATTTTTTTATTACTATAAAAATTAAAATTTGGAAAATTGTATGCATTGCCTCTGTTTTGTTTGATACCATTCCCTTTGACAGCTAGAAGTGCCGGAATGGTTTGTGATTGGCGGTGAATGTTCTGCACCGGATCACTATTGGCGTAGACGAGCTGGGCGCGGGGGAGTGCGGGGCCCGGCGCCATTACGAACAATGGCCGGCAGAATGGTCGTTAGCGAATAGCTTTTATCTCTTTCTAATATAAGCCACGCAGGTAGGAATTAATGAGACGGAGAGGGTTCCGGCGTATCGCCCCACACTGATCGTTTCTCGCTCACACCCGCGCGCTCTGTTTCGCTATCTCGCGAGCGGCGCGCGGCAGCGGTAACGTTCGCCACGACGGGGAATTCAGAGTCGTAGAGCCTCATACGCGGGTCATAAACGATCCGCGGCCATAGTAGAGGTGCACGCGCGAGAATCGATCCGAATCGCCGGCGATAAACGCATCTCCCGCGAGGCGATCGTCGCGCGCCGCGTCGCCGCCGAGCGATGAGTTCCAAGTTCATCATCGATAGCATGCTCCCGAAGTACCACCAGCAGTTCCACCACCAGAACTTGTTCGCGGGTGCCGGAGCTTCGCCGATCGAGGCGTCCCTATCGTCCTCGTTGTCGTCGTCGTTGTCGACGTCGCTGTCGTCCTCGTTGTCGGGAGGGCTGGGGGCGGCGGCGTTAGGGGCCGGCTCGCCGGGGGCCGGGAGCCCGCAGCGCTCCTCGTCCTCATCGTCGGCGTCGCCGGGGGCGCCGTCGAGGATGTATCCATACGTGTCGCATCATCAGCAGTTCGGCGGGGCGGTGCCGTTCTCGGCTGGAAGTGGGCTGTCGGCGGATGACAAGAGCTGTCGTTATCCGACCGCGGTCGGCGCAGACCCGATGGTGAACTACGCTCTGGGGCAGCACAACGGTGGAGCGGCTGTCTCGGCGGCGTCGGCTAGCATGGCGGCGGCCGCTCAGTTCTACCACCAGGCGGCGGCTTCCGCGGCCTCGGCTGCTTCGGCTGCCTCCGTGGACGCCATGGGCGCCGCCTGCTCGCAGCCCTCCGCCCAGCCTCTGCCCGATATACCCCGCTACCCTTGGATGTCGATAACTGGTAAATGTTTTAATCCTTTTTGCATGACTTTTTGTTTTCGCGCCTTCTGAAGGCATCCTATCTGAAATAGGAGAAAAATGTTTAGAAAAAAGAAAAATGTTGTTTGTCGCTTTGTATCAGTTGAAATAAAATGTTTTAATTTTGTTCACATTCATTATTTGTATTCGTAGGTAGATTTACCAGCTACTTCTTTAAATGAATCGCTTCAAAAGTAACTTTTATGTTAAAATGTATTTAGATATTTAGTTCTGAATTATTGTGAGTACCGGGCATGGGTTATTCTGTACCGTATTTCTGTGTACCTAATTAGATCTTTTCCTAATCTTCATAGATAGGTATTTAAAAGTAAATACGTAAATTTATGTCTGTTACCTTATCTTAATTTGTAAAAGAGAGCTTTTAAATGGTTATTAAAACTGCCGTTGAGGTAATATTTTTAAATAAAATATATAAAGGTATTTTATATAAATACAAATAACTTAAAGCTTCTTTTAAAATATGCCAATAACATTATTATATATCATTTATGTATACCTACTCGTTGGCAAACAGCAATCTATATATTAACATGTGAAGGAACCTTTGAACCTATTTTTCTCCACTGTTTATCAATCGATATTTTTATTTCTTTTTATTCGGGAGCTCTTTACGAGTTTAGTATTATTAATAACAAAAAAATTGGAACCCAAATGTTATTTAACGATTGGGGTCAAATTTAGAGCACTAGGCGACCACTACTTAATTTAATTGTCATTAAATTGTGATAAAATGTAACGACTACATTTAAAACTATGAAATTCGAAAATGTAGGCAAATAAGTTGAGTCGGCGTACGTAAATGTTTCTTGTTATATATCAGTCTCACAATAAAAGAGCTTTTAAAAACATCGGGCTATCTTAGCAGCCATTGAGACGGTCGAGTTACACGCGATGTTTTGAAAGCGCATAGAGCGTTACGATTACGTTTCCAACGAAGTGTCGACTTCGGGTTACGTTTTATACCGTCATATGAATCTTCAGCTCGGATGTTTGGTCCAAAACGGTCGTTCATTAGCATTTTATGACTGATACGACCGATAAAAGTGGAGTAAGTCGCATTCAAAGAGTCATACGATGTGATAGACTCACCGGCCCGTTGGCACACACTGCGGGAAATAGGCGCTCCGTTATTGGACCATAGTCGTTCAGATCGACGCATTCTGATTCACTCAATGGGTATTATTGTACGCTTCAGATGTTCCGACGTCAATTTTGTTTGTTTTACGCGATTGAGGGCTCATTTCTGATTCTACTATTGCGAATAATTCAAGCATTACTAACTACAAGCTGTTTCTGAGATAATATTACCTAGTAGAGACAGATGATATAATAGTAACTAGTTGAAAATTTCACAATAAATATTTATTGTGTACCTAATACCTATAGGTAAAGATACGTAGCTCCATAAGTTAAATTTTATTAATAGGTATAAACAGAAAACGGGATACCTAAATAAATATAAAACTATAATTTACATTAACATCGTTAATTTTATGTACTTACATAATTAATGCAATTATACCTAAAGGAAACGTTCCAATCGTATTCGGGTAAGAATCTAATTGGATCATTATAGAAACTTGACGCGTATCGAATAATACGTTAAATATATCATACCTAGTACCTACTTAGTACTTATAATACGTAATACCTAATATTAAAAAAAAACAATAAATATAAAATTTATTTATGACTTTCATATGATTATCAAAAGAAACAATAAAAGAAATCATAACTATTTTTTATGGGCAATTACATATACAATTACATATACATTTAATGTCGTTTCATATTAGTCGCTCAGATTTAACTTTAAATTACTTTACATTAAGTATCCATTATATTCCGAGTTATTAAAAATATTGAAATATATCATATCCAAAGTAAGTAAAATGTATTCACCTACTAAGTACTTTTATAATATTATGATCATAAGGTCAAACATAATGTAGTAGTTAAAAGTTGATAAGAACACGAACAAATAAAACACTGTTCAACATGGCGCCCAATTTACGTCAACGTCTGCTTTTTATTTCTAATCAATTCTTTAATCAATCATAAATTGTTTATGCGTTTAAGTATCTATTTAAAGACAATTTCAATATGGTAATACCCAGCTACTCGTAATACGTGAAAAGGTAGCTTGGAGAAATTAAGTTTATTCGAATAAAATTGTTCATAATTTCATTTCGGTCGTCTAGAGGCATTCAGAAGTCCAAACTCTATAGAAGCACATCCTTTACAATAGAAATATAGCCATTTTCCGTCTCTATCATCTAACTAAAAACTAGGTTTAAGAACTTGGAAGTTTTGCATAATTGGGTATAACCGTTCCAAGAAAGATTTTCTGTAACTCATTTTCCAAGGGCGTAAACAATCTGCGAGACTCGATGGGAAATAGGTACCTAGTTATCTATAAACAAGTCCATGAACAAAAACTGATCAACTCCGAGTCGGATGCGCATATGATAGATTCCGTCGTTTGTACCTACCTACAGTTAGGAATGTTTCTACTTTCAAAAATATAACTGTTCATATTAATTATCCTTTGATTTGCAACCCAAAAAGTGTGTGTGTCTGTCATTACGAACTTTGCTATTTCATATTGCACACTGCATTCGAATCAATTTTTTTTAATTTTCTAGTTTGACCGTCAAATATAGTTTATTCATTTAAAAATATATAATTCTGATTATACGCATCATTTATTCATCCAGTTAATTCTAAAAAAAATATTGTGTGATGAACAGACAGACGCGCGAGTCATCCTTCGCTAGCTTCCTCTATCTGTTGTTTTCCTTCCAATAATTCCTTCAAAATAGTTATTATCTTACTATTCTAAGGTTTTACTATAAAAATTCAATTAGTGATAATGATGTTTAAAAATTTAATGAAACCACATTCCACTAAATTTCTTTATAATTCAGTCTAAAATAAAAGAAAATATTGTTAGTCGAAGTGAAAATGTTTAAAACGAAAGCGTTTCACGGAAACTAAAATGTCTGTTACTAAACCTACGCCGTTATTATGATACTAAGCATCAAAACAAACCTAACCTAGGACATCGGCCGTTTTCCAAACCTGTCCTTGATCGCGGCGTAGATGCATACATCACGAGCTAGTACATGTAGTACATGACATTTACTACTCACATGTGAGGTCCACTTAGTACACAAAAACAGCTCTCTAATACACCACTAAACTGCCTGTACGTTTTGAATACAATGGCACGATTATTTTTTATGCGCAGCTTTATTCGCGGCTACTATTCGACTGTTGAGACGTGAATATCGTTACCTAACGCTTAATTATCTATAAAACCGAGCACTACAGTACGTGAAATAACCAATTGATAACCGATAATGTGCTATTGCTGCTCGAACTGGTGTATGATGGCCTTTTTAATGTACCTATAAAATTTGACACCTTAATAATTAAGGCCCGCTCAACGTAGTACAGCAATATTTACAATCAATATTTATATATAACTTCTTATAATTTACTTTTCTTTATTAATATAAGAAGCAGTTAATGCTGGTTTACAGTACCAAGTATGCTATTATACCAATTTAACAAGTATATTAAATTCGTTTTTCGTGTTTAATATCGATAAAAATAATCTATTACATTTATAACATATCAATTAGATGTAACAGAAATAAACGTTTCTTCTGAGTAATTCATATTCCTTGGCAGACGTAGTGGTCGGCCGTTCTCTAAGTAAAGAGTAAATTAAAGATTAGACTGTAAAGTAAAAATAAAGTAGCAAGTTGTGTTTGTTATAAGTGTATGTATATGTATTGACGTCAATTAGGTAATAATAACGATAGGTTTTGATACAATTCTTTGAATATTTTGAATACTTAAATATTTTTTGAGAAATAAAAAATTATTTTGATTTTCATATATATTGATATTTTATTATTACATATTGCGTCTAAACTAGGCCAAAGATTGTTATACAGAAAATGAAGATCCTTTCGACACATACGTGTGTCACGGAATCATGTCAACATAGCGAAATACGAATTTAGGTGGGCGAGAGTGAACGATTTTGATAACATACATTACTTATATGCTGCTACCCAATTATGTAATGTCACGTATCAAACGGTACTTCATCGTGGCGAAGTTAATAATCGTAGAGTCAGTGTACCTCAATGTGTCGGCGGTGGTATGTATGTTGGTATATAATTTTATATATTATAAGTGCATGTTCCTCTTGCGCGAGAGAGGCGGGTACGCATGTGTGTGCACGATATAATACCGTCATAGGTACATTGTGCTTGCGGAATATTTTAAAGTATATTAATAGTAAGTTAGTTAGAATATTATCTAATCAATTTTCATATTATATCTTAACACGATATGATGAAATGAATTGATATTAATAGAATGAAGAATTTCATTATTAATTAGTATCTAGGTAATATTTATGTAATTGAACAATGTCAAATTTTGTGCGAAGATAGGTTAGATAAACCTTAAAAGCTAATAAGGAATACGAAATCGATGTATTCTTCAAGGATTTTATTCTGCAACTTTCTTTTCTTTTCAAAAAGACTTAGGTACTGATAGACTGAGTAAATTTAAATATTTTTTTTTTATTTATTTAAATTATATCGAGAAAATCGATGCAAATAAATTCCTTTTAATATATCCTAAGTTCTATCTTTTTATTAATCATATGATAATTTAACCTTATATATTGTAAATGATAATTTGATGTAGCTATTAAAAACAGTGTTCCTTTTTAATTCTAAATATCGGATGCAATAGAAAAACCCTTGTATCACGTGGAAAGACTAAAATATGTAAATTGAATGATTAACGTGTAAAATAAAAGAGTTCGTTTGAAGGATATAATATGTTTTGTTATAATATCAAAATGCGTGGTTTAAATGATTTCGATCTTATCTCCGAATCTACTGACCCTTAAATTGTACGAAATATGTATACCCAAAGTTTATAGAAAAAGCTTATAAGAATATCGCAAATTCTTAAATTGATTTATAATATACCTGGATATAACTAACCAAACCGGTAACTGGATTAATAAAGTACAGAACCGTATTCTTCACGCCTTAGATTCTAATTTTTTTTACAGCAAAGTTCGAAACAAATTATGTTTGTTATGTATTGTACCAATAGGAAAAACGCGCGGTAATAGCAACATCGATGGTTTGATACATTCAAGGCGATTAGAGTTCCGTGTAGTTGTTTACTTTTTGTCAATAAACAGTTAATAATTTTAATGGATTCACATTTTTTTATTTAATGTGCTGGATTAAAGAAATTAAAATTAATCATTTAAACATAATTATATGAAACAAACTCTTTTAAGTAATTATCAAGTATTATCAAGTATTTATGGTAAAATTATTTAATTTATTTTATATTGGACAGAGAAAATCACATAAATAAATAAATAACATGCACGTACTTGCGTAAAATAATAATTGTGTAATTAAAAGTAAATGTTATTTTATATCTCATTTTTTGCATTTTTAGGTATACATTACGTGTATCTACATTTCTTTAAATATTTAAGGAGTTCGAGCCGAAGTCAAGTCCAGGTAGCAAGTCTAACCAAAATAGGTGCAGGATAATGCGATATTGCGTTAGCCTTATATGTTTGTCGTTATATATCTTATAATAAAATCATATAATAAAATGATCCGCTTTGTTTAATATTAGTTAATACAAATGAATAACTATCTAAAATACCTAGTCGGGTCATAAGTTCTGTCGCATAATGAAAACCACATTCCGCGTGTCCAGCAAGACCATTTTCCATTGTCACTCATGGTTTGGCTAAGAGTTTCATATTCGGGCTTACCTAAGACGTAAAAACAAAACAGACTGAAAAAGACGTAAAACAAATTCAGTTATGTATCGAACTACAGTACCCACGAACGTTGTGGAATCTCTTTCTCATACCATGTTCAATAACAGATACTGGGTATTCCAGCAAGATTCTGCGCCAGCTGATAGAGCGAAAAGCTCGCAATAGTGGTTGGCGGCGCGTGAAATTGACTTCGTCCAGCACGAAGACTGGTCCTCCTCGAGTCCAAACTTAAATCCCTTGGATTTTAAAATATGGCAACACCTGGAGGTAAAAGTCTGCAGAAAGTCTCATTCTGTTTTAGTAAGTTTCTTTAGGTAAATAAATGGTTACTGTAACAACCATGTAAAACATGTGTCAAACATAAAACATGGGTAAAACAAACATGTGTCAATTTACAATAAACCCATTACAGAACTTACGACCCGCCTATGAAATTAGGAGTATACATTATTATTTTATAATTTTTAAGTTCATGAAACTATTTTATACTTATTACACGCAATTATTTGTGAGCTCTCTTTTTAGGAAAGTTATACGGTTTAATAATAATAATCTATTATAGTATATTATATAATTTATGAATAAATAGTCATAACTTTAGAACCCTTTGTTTAGGTGGAAATACTATCACACCTATTAATAATCGCCGTTAATTATTTCGCCTTAAAAACGTAAGAAACCTTTCTTAAGGTTT